>CM022398.1:10858755-11268635 GCA_011833715.1 Carcinoscorpius rotundicauda | reverse complement strand
TCAGGATATCTATTAAACAAACTATAGTTTCTCGAGTAAAATCTACGTATTGAGTAAGCACACATTTTTTAAAACTTGTTTTAAACATTAGTTGTACAAGGTTTTCTAACAGATCGTGTTTGTTAGTTTGGAGTTAAACCAAAGCTACACAATGGACCATCTGTGCTCTTCCCACCACGGGTATCTAAACACCGTTTGTGGGGCTTTCACAGGTCTTTTTATATGAGTGCATCGATTTTGTTCAGTTTCCATTTCAGTCCATTTACATACATTTTTATCAGAAACAGACCTTCAGCAATACGATAATAAATTTTATGGTAAGTAAGAGAAATATTATAGTAAATGTATATGGAAGAGAATGTGTATTAATAGAATAATAATATAAAAGTAATTATTGGCGAACAGCCTTTAATATAACTGTTTTATTATCACATTGAGATAATGTACTGGATGTACTTGTTCTAGTGTCTTTAAAAGAACAGTAAATTAGGTGACCTAGCGTGGCTTGGTTGTATGTAAGATCGACTAGGTTGTAGGTCATAGGTTCGAATCTCCGTCATCGTAAATGTTTACAGTTTTACTAGTGTGGATGTTGTAATGTGATGGCCACTTCCACTATTCGTTGATAAAAGTTCAAGAATTGGCTGCTAAATGCCTACGCTCTTGTCAACTGCTATTAAGTTAAGGATAACTAAAGTAAATATCTCGTGTGGTTTAAGTAAAATTTAAGACTAATCAAACCAATATTCAGTTTGTATATTTGTATATATATGAATGTATAATTTTATTGTTAATTAAGTTTTTGGGTTTCACCAATGACTCCTCCAGTTTATCTAGACGAGGAATTAGTACATAAAACTAAAAATATATTGTCACTTATTTTGAAATCACTAAGAATAAAGTGTGTAAAGGTCAGTGTTATGTGAGCTCAAAGGCGCTTGGGTGACGTTACCACTTCTTTGACATTGTGTTTTGTCCTTGACCTTTTATACTAGTGTAGAAAATCTAAGAATATAATTGTACAAAGGTTTTTTAATCTGTCAGTGTGATCTTTATGTTGTTCATTACAAAGTTGTTTAACTATGGATCTTCCTGCATTACAATCCATCCTCCCTTGGTTTCTTTGTGCTGTTGCAGTAATCATTGGACTTCAAGGCGAACAAACAGTTTCTATATAACTTTTTTTGAAACGTGAATTCAACAGATTAATACTACCGTTTTAAACAGTTTTATATATTAAAATAGAATAAAATATATCTCGGTAGTATTACTTACATATCGTTGATATTTAAAATACTAGTTCTAAAAACTAGTGTCTCTAAATGGTTAGTTAGTTTCTTTTATATCTTATTATCTAGCTATCTGACCAAAAAATATGGCTTTTGGAACAAAAAGGAATTCCTGTCTCTTGAACCAACTGAGGGAAATCCAACCACTGATTTTAACATCGTAAATCCGTAGACTTTCCGTTGTACTAGCTGGGAGCTTAATGTGAAGGAAGATACTGGCTATATTAAAACCAATTTATGAATGTCTGGGTCAATGTCCGACTATTTCAAATAAGATCCGGCTCCAAATTTATTTTACTTACATACATCCAGTTTATTTGGTCAGTACAAACAGAAATCAACTAGAAACGGTGACAAGCACACAAAAATTTTACATGATTGAATTAATATTAATTAAAATTATTAATTTGTGATTTACATATTTTACTATATTACTCTGATAGTGTTTCAGTATTTATTGTATTCTATCAGTAATTAGTAATTTCATTATAATTTATAAACGCAGTTCACAGTTTAAAAACCTTTGTTTCAGTTCAGATATGCACGTATACACGTAAATATTTTACCATACATTTTATAATTCACACTAAACTACACAAGACTATTCTCCTGAATTCATCCATAACTTTCAAGTAAAGACTAAAAGGAAAACAGCTATTCAGCATCGATAACTGAAGGCCTACCCTTGTGAGAATAAATAGTTGAATTTGACAGTTACTCTTATAACGTGCCCAAAGAAACTTGTGTTTTTTTAATGGGAGGTACTAACTGGATTTATATATAAAATGTATATTATTTAAAACAAATTGACACAACTATTCTTCTCTCAATATCACAACGAGATGACATAACAGTGATGTTAAATACCTAAAATCAACATTCACTTTTCTATAATGCACTTATTATTATATTTTGTTTGTTTTGGAGTTTCGCACAAAGCTACTCGAGGGCTATCTGTGCTAGCCGTCCCTAATTTTGCAGTGTAAGACTAGAGGGAAGGCAGGTAGTCATCACCACCCACCGCCAACTCTTGGGCTACTCTTTTACCAACGAATAGTGGGATTGACCGTCACGTTATAAGGCCCCACAGCTGAAAGGGCGAGCATGTTTGGCGCGACCGGGATGCGAACCCGCGACCCTCAAATTACGAGTGGCACGCCTTAACGCGTTCGGCCATGCCAGGCTATTATATTTTATTTTATTTTATTAATTCTTTGCCCCACATTTCCCGTGAAGCTACACAAAAGCTATCTGCGCTGGATGTCCATAATTTAGCGGTGTAGTACTAGAGGGACAGCAGCTAGTCATCATTATCCACCGCCAACTCTTGTGCTACTCTTTTATCAACGAATAGTAGAACTGATCGTTACATTACAACGCCATCAATGTGTTATTTGATAACAACTTTAGTAACCACCACCCATAAATGTGTCACTACAATAGTTCACACAGGTGTATTTATAAATGTGTCTATCAAACCTTTCTATTTGATTAGGGTATTTCTTGAGTTAGAAACTGTTGCTACTGACAAGCTGTATTATTCTCCATTCTTTGAGTTCAATGCTTGGAGACAATTAGTGGAAATGCACCTTTTAAGACTTTAAACCAATATCTGGAATGAATAATTTTTTTTTCAGTTGTTATTCCCACTAAACAATGACTGTTTATACTTTGATTCTGTTTAATGTTCATAGAACGTACAGAGACTAAAATTTATTTGCAGTAGGTACCTGTTACAATTAAGTTGTAAAATACACTGACCATTTAGATAAATATTATTTATTTATCACTTTACCTCTTTGGACACTATATTTTCCTTACCATTTTTCCATCACAGTAAATTGAATTAACAACAGTGAGTTTGTATTTATTAAAACTTTTTTTGTTATTTATTTACAGAAGTAAAAAGTAACTTGTAATATTGGACAATAGATGGCTCGATTAACCGAATAATTACCAATGGGATCCCCACAGTGTCCAATACATCTTGAAATTACATTTAAAAAAACAAGAACTATATATACACCAAATAGCTTTACGACCTATGACCGTATTGATTAGAAGAAGATTTTAATCTATTGACTGAACTAAACACTAAAATCTCGTGGAATTTTCTCAAATCGTACATCGTATATCGATCTGAACATCGTATTCAACTTTTAATTTCACAAATTACTGTTCTCTTTAGGCCCAGCATGGCCACGCGTGTAAAGGCGTGCGACTCGTAAGCTAAGGATCGCGGGTTCGCACCCCCGTCGCGCAAAACATTCTCGCCCTTTCAGCCGTGGGGACGTAATAATGTGAAGGTCAATCCCACTATTCGTTGGTAAAAGAGTAGCCCAAGAGTTGGCGGTGGGTGGTGATGACTCGCTGCCTTCCCTCTAGTTTTACACTGCTAAATTAGGGACGGCTAGCGCATATAGCCCTCGTGTAGCTTTGTGCGAAATTAAAAACAAACAAACAAACCGTTTTGTTTCCATTGTTCGATGGTTGTCCAAAAAGTTTGTGGTTTGATGTAAAAGAAACAAGTAAATTGAGTTTTGTTCTGATAAATATTAACCGTGAAACTTCTTGTGAGTGAATATAAATTCACTAAGGTATTCATTAAGACGTTAAGGCAACATTATGAAATGTCAATACAACATATTAAACAGAGAAGCGTGATAAACAAACATTAAAGTGTTGTTTGTACAAGTCTGTAGACTTACTAGTAGGTTACGTTGAAAAATAAATCAGAGTAGAACTGATATCTTTTTGTAGGTCACGATTCCTTTCGAACAGTCCTCGAATATTAAATTCCAAACGTGTGATCTCACTCAGTTAATTTGTTCAGTTCTTTAAAACAAAAGCTCAAATAAAACAACACCAACAGACATTACCCAATGTGACTCAATCTCACCGGCAGCAAAAGGTAATTTCATAGTTAAAAACAGTTAAAAACAAATTCTGGGATATCATTTGACCAGTGGGAGTAAATTATAAATACATTCTATAATTATAGACTATAATTTGTATTGTAAATGTAAAGTAGATATAATTCTTAGTTTGAAGACATTTCAGGTTAGTGTTAAATCCACACACCGTGAGCTAACAAAAGAAAAAAATTCTTACAATAAAAGTATAGCGAAAAATAATAAAATTCGCTATGTTAAACATTTAACCAATAGTATCAATAAAATTGATTATTAAGAAACAATCGATGACACTAATTATTATGTAATACAAAATAATCATCCGTTATCTTCAAGTACTATTGAATTAATTATCTAACGTGATGTTACCGAATATAAACAAAACTTTCAATACCACTTCCTAAAAATGTTTTTAATCGAAGAAATACAATAAAGTATTCTGTAAAGGTACAACTACAAACGTGACTGTTTAGGTATGGTGCCATCCTTAATATATATATATATATATATCATATAGTAGTATACTGAATTACATAAAATATTAAGCCAACCCACACTGGCAACCATAAGTAACAATCATTTATATTTAATAACAGAATTAAGCTATATGTGTCACTATAAGAAATATTTCTATTGGTTGTAACTAACATAACAAGAACCTCACTGTCAATCAACAGCTAAGAGTCTGAACTACAAAACCGTTGTCCTTATAGGAGGGTCAGGTGCTATCTTTTAATATGAATGTCCGTTTCTACGTTCAACCTTGAGAGTGACGTCAGAGACTTGTGTTATTAATACTGATGGAAGAAAATTCAAAGGAACCTGGAGAATACAAATATTTAATTTAAAATCTATGTTGAAAAGTAACTAATAAAACAACTGGTAAACAATCGAGAGTTTTCATAATTCTTCAGTTAATCAAACATTATTTCAAATATTGATACGTGGTATATATACTGTGTATCCAAAAAACTCGCATAATTTTATTTACCACATATACTAAAGAGCTACAACACATGAACATTTTATTTACTCATAGCATATATTCTGCAAAATAAAGATCTCAATGTATCACACAAATGTTTCGATAATTTTCCTGAGAATGATGGTTGTACGCAAACCCACAAAGAATAATGATCAAAGCATTCTCATAAGGAGTACAGATCCATGTAATGCCATGAAAGCCAAGCTCCATATAGAGAATATATTCAAGCTATCACATTAAAACTGCAGATCAAATATGTCCTATGCATATACAAAGTATATTTCAAAATATCCCCAAACAGTGTATAGACCTAAATAGCCCAATATTAGTACAGACATAAATAGTCTAATAGAGAGAACCGACGTCAGTATGTCAATATAGAGTGCACACCCAAGTAATCTCACAGAAAGTAGAATTCCATTAATTCTTTCCAGAGAACAGTTCCACGCAATCCCAGGAACAATACAGATCTAAGTATTCCCACACAGAATACACCAATCAGTTAAGAAATACAACTGTCTACAAAGTTCACCGTGAGTGGACGAATTTAGATGAAACAACTTGATGAAAGATCTTACACAACCTGAAACCATTAAGGATATAAAGGTCCTGAAAACATAAAAAAGGAAGTCGGGACACAGGCTGTAAGAATACATAAAGTACTTTGATTATACGTTAGGACTTGGTTCAATATCTGTTATGGTAATAGTATTTAAAGTAAATTTAACATTCATGATGCTACTTTAAGTAAGATCACTTGTAGAAATCCAAGAAAAACAGCAAATTAACCCATAATAAATACAAGAATAATCAAGATTTGGTTATCTAAAGAATTTTCTGGATTCTGACAATTTATTGTCAATCGTAATCCAAATAAACTACACCTGACAGAGAACAACACTTTAAAAACTGTCAATTTTCGAAGTTGTAGAATTATCAATTAGTGCTGTGTGGTTTTAAGTTATGAAGCTAAGACAAACTGAAACTAATCAAGTTTGTATACGTTGTTATTATGAGCCAATATCTTGATATCTTTCTAAATAAACTATCAAACCCAAACATTCAAAATAAAGTACACTGTGTAAAATATTTATTTCTAAATAAAACTCTTAATCACTAAAGTAATAGTACTTTAAATCGAATTTTAAATCTTTATAATAAAGAAACAACATTTAATCACTGAGTGTTCTAAATTGATATCAAGCATATGTAAAGAACAATAACAACTTTTAGTAACTAAAGTAATTGTGTTGTATATTGATATAAGATACGTGTAAAAACATCAAATTCAGTTGTTACTACAGTAGTGGTGCTCATAAACCTTAAGGCTCAACAAAGTCAATGAAAATATTTTTTTATTTATATATAGCTTTTTCCTTAATTTCTCGATGTACAAAAATGAAGAATAGTTTTATGTAAAATAAAGAAAACTCGTCTTTACCTTAGTTTCAGAACAACGTACAAAACGCAAATGACGTAGTATGTGGACTAAACATAATTTTATTTCCATTAGAGCAAATCGCATTTCTATACAGTTCCTGGGACCAGCCCCGAATGGCATGTAGGTGTATGGTATAATGTTGGATTTGTTTTCAGGAAGAAATCTGTACGTACAAAAAGTTTATTTGAAATTTTCTAAAACAAATTGTTAATAATAATGGATAAATTAGGAAATGAATTTCTTAAACATGTAATTAAAATGTTCACCATTTATTTTCCTCACGCAATATTTATTCAAAATTATTTTCTGTAAGATACAATCAACCTGGCCTCTTACCTCAATTGTGAAGAAAAGTAAGGAAATCAAGAAAAATGATTTTGTTCACAAGGTTAATGTAAAAACAAAATATGTATCCAGGTGTCTAAAATATATACATATCTCACTAAAGAAATATGTACACGAAGTTAAAGATATGAAAATTATCTCTGTTTGTAGTCAGCTGTGTTACAATTGCAGAATATGAAGTGGAAAATTAACAACAAAATTGAAAAATTTAGAATAACCATGGCACTCAACAAGATTGAAACTCAAGTATTCTTAACACACACATTAATAGTGAGGTTCCAAAAGAATTGTTAACACAAATTAACACTCAAGTTCAACAACTGTAGTTCACACATTAATAGAGAACTTGGACAAGTATTGTTAACACACATTAATAGTTAGATTCAACCAGTATTTCAAACCCATATAACTATATTACATTTTACTGATGCATAACTTCATAGTGATATAAATCTGTTTTCGTCAAGTTAAGAACCAATAAAGAAAACGTCTCTGTTTACGCTCTTTATATAATGTTCTTATTCATAACGTCAGACATCAGAATGTTGTCTATAATGGAATTTGGTCTTTATCTAAAGAATTAACTCTTGTATTTAACCGATGCTTTAATTTCAACTGGAGTTCTAACGTAAGTATTTTTTCAAATATCTAAATGCGTAGTAATTGATCAACAGACCAATTAAATTAAAAAGTAAAACGACATAACCATGTTATTAAATAACAATCACCTGTTACCTGTCTATGTAACATGAAGCAAGCAGTTACTTTTCGGAACCACCTGAAAAGACATATTACTTTTCATAATAAACAACATCTGTCACATATCTAGAGAAAAGTAAAATAGCTGTTTTCAGCCAGTTCGGGTAAAACTGATTCATAATTGTTTGGACAACATAAAAAACAGCTTTTTCACGTATGTCCAGCTGTTATCTTTCTGTCTTAAATAAAATATGCCGTTACCTGTCTGCATCAAATTTCTCCGGGTCTGGAAAGTTTTTAGGGTCATGGTGCATGGCGTGTATTGGGAACCTCACTGTCTTTAGGTATAGTCAGCCCAATGTCATCAAACGTATAATCTTCCAAAGCTCGTCTTTCCCAACTGTAAAAAATAATAAAATAAACTCCATGTAATATTTAAACAAAAAAAACAAGTAATTTATTTCATAAAAATTAAGATGTTACCAATCAAATAACGCTAAAAATTGTGCATTTATTTTAATACTAACGTTTGTTAAAGTTAAATTTATATTTAGAAATGCATTTAACTCATGCTGTTAAATATGCATTGCGAAATTCCAGACTATTCACTAAAGTTATAGAATCAGGATATTTTAAAATTTAATACGTAACAACTAAACAACGAATGGTCTTTAAAACTTGTATTTGATCTAATAAAAATTATGTAATGTATTTTTTGACTTTCTATTTTAATTCACAATTAACACAACATGAACCTAATGTTCTTAAGCCAATATGTAAAGTGAGGTTAGCAAAATTAAATTTACAGTTAAATTATTATGACTTAATGAGTATTTTTATATTTGCTTTTGAGAGAACCCCCAGTGGCTCAGCAGTATGTCTGCGGACTTACAACGTTAAAAACCGTGTTACGATACCCGTGGTGGGCAGAGCACAGATAGCCTCTTGTGTAGCATATGAATATAAAACAACAACAACAATGATTTTGAAAGAAGTCAACTGGTGTTATAAAACGATATAATTTGTTAAAGAGAATAAAACAATTAAATATAATTTAAACCTAAAATCAACTGTATTTTAACTAGAATAGATGTTTTTATAGCTTGAATTGAGTAATTATATAATAAGGTCCAGAAAATAAGAATTGCAAAGAAACATAAACGATGTGTAACAGAAGTGATTCCTGTCAATACTCATTGAAAATCAGTGTTAGTTCTTCTTTAGAACTCCAGATGAATTGAGACTTTTCTTTTTTTTATATATGAATTTCCTAGAATTATTTCCCTGGAAATTAGCACTGTATTACTTTAATTTTGTAAAGTTTCATAACTTAGTTTGAATAGTTGATGAAAATATACCGTTATCTTCCAAGTAACCTGATATTAGAATATTTGTTTATGTGGTGCACTGTAGTAAGTTCGAAGAGTTTCTGTACGAGTCCTAGGAAAGACAGGCCATTAAGGCCTGTTGATTAAAACACTCAAGGGTCGTACGTTCGAATCCTCTTTGCACCAATCATCCTCGCCCTTTCAGCCGTCCACTTGTGACGGTCAATCCCATTATTCGGTGGTGAAAGAGTAGCTCTATAGTTGGTGGTGACTACTTTCCTTCCCTCTAGTGATACCCAGTTAAATTAGGGACGGCTAGTGCAGGTACCCTTCATGTAGCTTTGAGCGAAATTCAGAAATAAAACCAAACATAGCAAAGATCAGTAACTGTACTAGTTTTAAATATAATTTGACCACTGATATTTCAGGAAATTTAAAAATGCTGAGGTAAATACAGTAAAGAGTCAGGATAAGAAACAGATAAACAATTAAAAGAGTGATGTAATGAAATCTAAGATAAATATTTAGTGATTCCTCTGAAGGTAAGAGTAGAGTATTTATTTTCACCATTTGTGCGAGTTCCAGGGTACAACTATCTGATGGTTATTTACAAACACTATCGTCTCGTGTTATATCAAGTATTCATAGAATATCTATTACGATATTAGTTGTTACTTACATTGCAGAAGGAGGGTAGATTCGAATACTTTCACACACAACTGCATCCAAGTATTTCATAGAACTGACAGCTTCGTAAATCTCTTGTTCCTATACCATACAGAGTTTAATTCAGTTGAAATTTTGTCCGTAACATACGACAACGTTTCTGCATTATATCCGTATATAAACAGTCTGATTAAAAATAAATTATGTGTTAATTATAAATTATGAAAGATATTAAATTCGACAGTTTCTAATATTTAAGGAATACATTCCTCACTATATCACACTTATATTAAACAAATGTTGGAATTTTATCACACTCTTACTATAATATTACTTTCAATCATAATAATTAACAAGATTTTCACTTCAGAGTGAACCGACGAAACTTTCTCTAATGGTTTATGTAGAAATGTTGTTCTGTGTCATCAATATGCTTTTAAACTTCGATAAACATTTTTTACTGGAATATTTCTCGGGTTACTAGCTTGGCGTTTTATGCACACAAAATGTTTTATTTATAATATACTTTTTGAAAAAAAACGCAAAAGGCAAAATATAAGACAAACTTTTAATAAGTTTATTTCGGGTAGTTATGTATGACAAGTGTGAAACTTTGCACATTCACTGCTGAACATCAAATGTCTGCAAAGGCGAAGTCCACGCTCACTGGTTAAAGTTTGACGTCACTCAACGTCAATAACGAGTATGCCCCCTATGAGCATCAATAGCTGCTTGGCATCTCCTGCCCATGGAAGCGATGAGATGACGAATCACATCCTGTGGAATGGCTGTCTACTCAACCTGCAAAGCTGCTGCAAGCTGAGGTGGAGTCTGCGGTCGAGGTTGTCGCAGTCGCAGACGTCGGTCCAACTCGTCCCAAAGATGTTCGATGGGGTTTAAATCTGGTGATCTGGACGGCCAGGGAAGAACGTTGATGTTTTAGTGTTTCAAAAAGACGGTGATGAGTCGGGCTGTGTGAGTACGGGCGTTGTCATGTTGAAAAACGTCGTTGATGTTCACCATGATGGGTTGCACATGGGGCCTAAGAAACTCGTCGACGTATCATTGAGCCGCAAGATTCCCTCGAATGTGCAAAAGGTCTGTTCTGGCATTATAGGCGATGACAGCCCACATCATGACGCTGTCACCACCAAATCTGTCAACATCCTGCACACGAGGTTTGCCAGATCGTGAATGGTCAAGAGTCGATCCATGTTGTTGATGATGATTCCATAGCATTGTGATGGTTCTTGGGTCAACATTCACAGCTCTGGTAACATCTAATCGAGATTCGCCTGCTTTCCACGACCAATGGCGTTGTTGCGTTGTGCTTCAGACAGTGTTGGCGTAACTGTATTGCGTGTCGGTGGCTTAACACTAAACTATGGAAACCGAGATCTCGTTACTTTAATAGAAATTTTGCACATGTTGCAGTTGCAGAACATGCAGACCTCTTAACCAAATTTATTGGACACGCATGCGTTTTGGCGAAAAATCCGATGTTTTCCTCCGTTTTGAAAGTGCACAACTTTTATTGTCATTTTGGGCTGACAATCAGTGCCTTTAAAATAAAAACATGTAACTCTTTGCGTTTCTTGTTTTGAAGAGTGTATATTCCTGTTATTACTGCCTTGAAAAAAAAATTAGGCTTACCTGTGAATGTAAGGTTTCATTAATTTCTTGATATAATTTATTTTGGCAATCTTGATTTAAAGCCAACAGATACACAATGTATGATAAAACACCACCCGTAGTCTCGTAACCAGCCAAGAAGAACATAACGCATTGAGCTACAAGTTCGTTTTGGGTCAAATCTAAAAGAGTAATTATACAATATAAAGAGTATTTGTTCATGCTGGATAAGAAATTCAATAACATAAAGATATATAAATAAATCGAATTACTTTTGAACTTTCTCTCACGCGTAAAACGAATAAATTCAATCAATCAGTAAGAACTTAACTAAATTAACTAGAACTTTTACAGCTGGAAACATGATTAGTTAACTACTCATGGTGTAAAATTCGTTACATAATATAAATACTTTTCTTAAAGGCTTATAATGCTAACATTCAGAATTTCATAACTCATCGTGTAGCTTTGTGTTTACCAATAAACTATTCCGTTAAAGAAAAGAGTAAAAAACAGTGTACCTAACTAAAACCTAAACAAATTACAATATAATCAATAGTTATCAATATTATGTCATAACATTTGTACAATTAAATTATTAAAACATCCTTTGTATCAAAAGTTAAAATTTAAGAAGGTTTATATTCCTTTCGCTAACAATGCTCTATATCTTTCGAAACTATCTTCACTCAACGTAAAATTTGGATCCTCGAAGATTAACACGTACACATTTTAAACTATTCAATCCAAAACCTCACAAATAAGTTTTACTTATTTTAAACTTGCTTCCGTTTTATTTCGTTTCACACTGGATTCAAGACGGTTTCTAAGAATTTAAACATGTCTTTGATTTGTTGTCATTAAAGTTTATATTATTTTCTCTTCCTGAATATAAAAAACACGAAAAATTATGTATGTTTTAAAAAATTAATAAATTCCGAGATGTTTCAGTTTGTTTAAAATTCAATCAGATCAGTGTGACCCTAAACATTATAGGAAAATTATGAAAATCTGGAACATCATACTTCTCTTAAATATTATTTAATATCTTCAGAGGGTTTACATTAAAAACAAAGTATGGGTGTTAGAGCACAATGATCTTAAGGTTCATATAACAGAAGTTAATGGAGACAGTTTCACAATTAAAGTAATACGTTTTTTTATATTCATTAAGTAAAAGTTAAAGTGTCAGTTTCACTGTTACAATAAAACCTGATTCAGATTCACATAACCAAACATAATTGTGATTTCCATGACTAATAAATGTTTACTGTCGTCAAAAATTCAGTGAAACAGTGAAGTCATGACGATTTCAGACTTTTGGTAAGTTATAAAAATCGTCAGTTAAATCGTACAAGTAACAGCTGTAACGGTTGTCAAAATGTGTTTTAGAAATCGTGAAAACAAAATTCAAACTATTACATTTGATTTTCTACGTCAAGTCTGAACACATTTTTTAAAAATTTTCTCACATTTATTTTGTAACTTGTTGTTGAAGAATTTAAAGTTTTCTTCTTCGTATCCATAATTGTTGATATTTTTCATGTCCTCTTTGGAGTTCTGCAGTTTGTTGCCCATGGTCTCTAGTAGCAACTGAAGGAAGTCTATTCGCTTTGTCTGCAATCACCAGAAACCTTTCGTTATTGAAGAAAAACATGTGAAATTAATAACTAATGTTGAAAAAATGTAATTTTTTATCATTTTTTAAGACAAAAATACTATTAAACGCCCCTGCAAAACAGAAATTAAATATTAATTACCTCTGGACTGTGTTTACGTTGGTCAATTATCTTGAGAGTCAACTCCTTGAAAAACTCCATACCTGATGGGTCTATCATGGAGATTTTGAACTGTTTCAAGATGCTAGGAAAGGCAATTTAGAGAAAAAGAAGTAATTGTTTAGAACGTTATTGTGTAACTTGGAAAATATATTAGTTTAATGTATTTCAAAGTATAGTTTTATATATAGTTTTATAAAAGTACATAATTATAAAAGCTATTTTTAACAATTAAAAAATACATACAGCATATTTTGAGTATTACTTAGTAAGGATTTTGAATGTAATATCAAAGGGAGTGTTGCACATTTCTGAAAACTGCAAATCTCCCGGAACACGAGGAAATGTGTTTCGTTTTTTTTCAGGCCAGAAAATGTTAACTAGCAGTGAAAGACTAGAAGAAAGGAAGCTCATCATCACTACCCATCCCAGTGAAAAGTGGGATTCACCTTTCACGTTATAATGGCCCCCAAATCCAATAAATTACAACATTTATATGTTAATTCTTTCTCAAACTGTACCAACACGCTACTCACATGCAAGTAAAAATCGCCATCTGTTGGCGGAACTAAAAGCTTCTTTGGCAAATTGAGTAAAAACACTGTCAGGGTTTCTTAGATCATTTGTTTTAGTTCCAAAAGCACAGCTTGCAATCACATCCATGGTGAATGCTCCAAAATAACTGGATGAAAAACAAAACACAAAAATGTTTAATTATTTGTGAATATGAACTTTTTCAAGGCAAATAAATTAATAATGATAACACAAAAATATATAAGAAGCTATTGAAGCTGTTTTTACCCCCAAAATTACCTTTCACAGCCAGTGAGTAAAAGCCGGGTCCATCTTTGCTCTGACGACAACATTTTTGAAACCCAACTGGTACTAAATTTACTCATGCTACAAATGTCACTCAGAATAATTGGTACAAGTCTTTTCTAAATCACCACTTCCTCTGCTAATTTCTAAATGAAAATTCTTCTATCGTACAGCCACAGCTAACGGATTAATAAATTCTTGTAATCAACATAGTCATCGATCATCAAAATATTTTATGTATGTGTTTATATACAGTTTTAAACAATATAATTTCAAGATCTATGGGGTTCTGTGTGAAACCTATTGTTCAATATTGCACAGCACTTATGACTTCTGAAAATAAATACTCCAGAAAAACTCGAATCAAATAGTAAGATTCCACAGACACATTTTAAAACATATATGAATGAATGTTACATCGTTTTATAAACAATATAAAAAAGGGTAGCTGACCACCTCACCCCCAGGAAACCACCCACTACATTCATCTTTGGATCCACAGTCAGGTTTTGTTTCAAGTTTGTAAATAATAATAATAACAAAACAAAATATAACAGTATAGTGAAAGTGTATATTCGATGTAAGAGAATTCGATATGTATATTACATACTATTAATCAAACAAAAGTTTAACGTTTAGATTACTATATATTGGGAACAAAAGAGGTCATTACTTTTCTTATTTAAGAAGTTAAATTATTAAGCACTGCATGGTACTTATGATTCTCAAACATGTATTAATGAGAACATGTCAATTATTAACAGTAATTTGACGGGGATTAGTGTTATGTGAAACTTGTACAACTTATAGGTGGTTGTAAGTTGTTTTTTACTTTTAAGATAATAAAATGTCACTTCTGAAATGTGTATTACAATTTAGAAGTTACGGTGTTTTTACAGTTAACCTGGAGACGAGTTAGTATAGATTATATTGTAGTATTTGGATGTACATTAAGATGTTTAATCATTGATCAACCATGTCACATTTTTAAAGAAGTGTCATTCGGTGCATACAAGTCCATAAGAACTGTGAGCTAAATGCATTCTTGTAGTTCAGAGTTTTTTTCATGACATATATTTAATATTACGTGCAGGGTATTAAAACTAAATTTTTAGAATCTCATCCCTGCTTACTTTCAGCTGAGCCAGTAGATTAGCTCGGGTATTGAGCATTTTCAAAACAGTAATATACCTTGTTCATAATGAAAATAAAAAATAAAGCAATATGGGTCAACTTAGGACACCAAAACTATCGAGAAAAATACAACAATAACAAGTCGTATCATTGATCAGAATACATGAATATAATGGTAAGTATCAGATGCTAAGACACCCCAGAAATTTTACACGAAATAATAAATTAGGACTTAAGTTTCAGAAAGTGACATAAGTCACGAAAACAAAAGCTACATTCACATTACATTCATTCTACAGTTGTGCACCTCAAACAGACAGAGAAAGAAACCAGAATTCATAATATTTTTGAAGGAACAATCTGTCTAAGTTACTATCTATATATTTCAGAGCAATTTGAATATTCAAACCTGTACTTTAAACTCTCCTCCTACATAGATTATGCAAAGCAGTTAGAGAGGAATGGTGAGCTTAGGACATGACACTCTTACTACTGAACGTATTAATGTAGAAACTGATCTCCAAAGTTGCTATCGAGGGGTCATAAGATAAAGCATGACAAGACATGGACTGTATAGTGAATTTCCAAAACTTTTTTTGATTTTATGTTCACAGTCATTTCTTCTTTTCAAATGTATTCAAACAAAATTATATCTAACACCTTACACTTTACAGTCAACAGATTTTCCATCTTCTGAGGCCTTTAGAAAGTTTTCACTTAATGTGTCAGCACACTCAAGAACTAAACTTTGCATCTATAAAGAAACAAATACGGTAAACTAAAGAACTATATTTACACTAATACATTTCTAATAATTATTATATCAAGTGTTAACCACATCAAAGTTGTTTAACATTATTATAAGTTTAATAATTATGTTTCATTTTCATTGTTACCTTCTGACAATAATAATAGAACCTTATAACTTATTAATTATATTAATTAGTACTTGTATTAAGCACACAATAACGCTATCGTGACTGATAGGGCAAAAATGAATGAGGAAACACGGATTCGAACTCATGTCCCTTAGATCACGAGTCTATTGCCTTAACCACAGCGCCATGTTTGAACCATAATGAAAAAAAATATTATTTCGTAACAAACAACCGAAGGTGAAATTATCAGAAAGTGTTTAGTTTAGCGTGATCTGTATCTTCCAACTTTAGTTTCGACTTTTGAAACAAAGTCCTTTTTATAGGTGTTACTTTTGCAGATTATTCCTCAATACTTCCACCATAAGAGTCACGCTGTACTAAACAGTTACTACCAATTTCATCTTTATTTATTCTTTATAAAGACAGGGCTTAAAATCGATTATAAAATAAAACCCTTGTAATGATAGAATTTTACACCTAAAACACTGTTAGCGTTGTTGGTCAATATCAAAAGGGAGCAAAATACCTTTGCACTGGTTTCTAACTTGGTGATCGGGTTCGATTTTCTGTAATAAAGCAAAATATTTCATACTCTATGAGCTATAGCTGTGTTATAACAATGACAGTCAATTCCTTAACGTAAATAATAGGTGCTTCTAAGTGGCTCTCTTCCCTCTGGTTGTTAGTCATAAAATAAGGACGGCGGCAGCTAATCTAAACAGTTTTACCATATATATAAGATACCATACCTTACGCATTTTCCCCGAAGTGAAAGCAGGCGTAATAATGGTTCGGACTCGCTTCCAGGAATATCCTTCTAAAGCAAAAAGCATGTTGTCTGTTATCGAGTGTCCGAAGTGTAAGTCCTAGTCCAAAAACAACATTGTGTATAGACAATATTGATATGGGTGTATAAAGCACTTGAAAGTCCAAAACTTATCAATGTACATAATTAAAGTTCTGCATTTTATGATGGTATTCACAAAATGTACAGGTTACCAAAGGTTAACAAAGTTTCAGCCACAATTCTACATCAAAAGATTGCTTTGTTAAGAACGATATCCGAAGTAAAAAAATCACAGTTTTCCACGGACATTTACAGTTTTTAAATGCAACGTCATTAACCTTTTGTGTCCTATAGTTGGTTAAATGGCGTCTTATAAGCTGATGATCTCGTGTAGTAAGATGATCTACGGTTATTTTGTCAATCTGTGGTGCCCAAGACATAAGCCACGGTCCTTCGCAGAAGTTTGTATCTTTTTATAGCGATAGGTCAAGGTTTTCATAATTATTTCTAAGGACATCACGAGAAATGGAACATCGTTCTGATAATGTTGGACTGATTTTATTGTATTGTTTGTACGTATCAGCTGACCCATTAATAACTTATAGGAAGAAAGCTGTACATATAAACTTGTCAAATAATGCGTTGTTACCACAAAATTTATGTAACTAACATACATACAACAACTTAACTTTTGAACAGCAGAATACCATTAAAAGGTTTTAAATTTCTATGCCAGCAGCAAAATAATGTCTTCCTGTTTATCAGATGGCACAAACAAACCACTCACTTTGCGATGCTCTGACACATCAGAGTAGTCAATAGCAGTCTTCATTCCAAGTATGTATCTTAAAACTATAGTAAATTTGCTTGTGTTGTAATATGACGTAAATGCAAATAAGATTTACAATTGCATAATAACTAATTTCAAAAATTTAAAAATTTGTAAAAACTGCCAAACGTGTAGTGTCGTCTGTTACGGAATTTCTTATGAAAATTTAACTGTGTAAAACATTCTTAATTTGCATTCATTCTTATTTTCACTAATTGGTTATTATGATATCTTGCAACATATGTGTGTGTGAAAAGAAATATTATTGTTTTAATATTATTATTATAAACATGATTTGTTGTTTTGTAAGACGAATTGTTTGTTTCTTTTGTTTATGTATTCTGTTTACTTTAGTCAAGAATAGAAATTTGTTGTTTTTAATGTAAATCCAAATTATTCATTGAATATATCACTATAATATAATATTGCTATTAAAATTAGAATGGAATCGTTTGTATGTTTATACAAGATTGAAATAAAACAATGTAACTTACTCTTCGGTCTGCGAAAATGTGGAAATCTTTCACTAACATGATTTTCAGTAAATGTGGTTCTGCTAGATATAGAACTGTTTGTGTTCCCTCATAGAACCTGAAATGAATAGTAAGTTTCTTCTAATATGTAACACTAATGGATGATTATTAACCTTAAGACGTATTAAGATTGCATTTACAGGGTACTCACAGAAATTTTTGGTTTCTTTGGAGTCACAACGATGAGCGGCATATAAATTTAAAATTATCCATAAGAACAGAAATTTCGGAAATATTATACAGAGAAGAAATAGAACACTGATAATAAAAAAAATAAAAAGATAAATCAAACCAACTAAGACTAAAGAAACCAAACAAAATCTCTTATTTCTTCTTATTGTGTTCATGATTTACTTAGTTGTTTGATTTCAAGCAAGCTTCCGGGGTACGATACAAAGACAAAAAACATGATTTACGTTTTAAATTCAGATGAAAATGTCAAAGTATGTTACAATAACACAATGCAGCATACGTCATCGTCTGTTTTAAATAGCATTTACAAAAATAAAAACACTTTGTATAATAAGGGAAGTGGAATAATGAGTTCATTGGGGTCACCATGACACTACCAGTAGTTAAAGCATTAAATTACTTTAGTAACCGAATTTCTATGTAAAGAATAATCATTAACGTAATATTAATACTGCTTTAGACAATAATTATTTTTAAAAACTTTATTTAATGACATGTTGTATAATAAGTCTTATTTCTGGGAGCACTAACCAGTAAGTCAATAAAACATGATGTCATCTGACAACATCTATGGATGTTGGTAAGTCGATATAATTATTATATCATTCAGAAATTCTGGTTAGTGCTGCAGTAAAGACAGTTGTTTGGAATATTATGTTATTGAAATTCATTGGTTGTCTACAAATGTAAATTTCACATGAAAAGGCAGAAAAGCTCCAATAATACACGTTGGAGCATCTTATATTAAAATCATTTTGGATACTCGATTAAACAAACCAAGTTACAAGAGCCAGAAGTTACAATGAAATGAAATGTATTAGAATTTTCATTTGATATTGTTCTGTTAAGGAACTTTGGTCTTTTTTGGGAAGGATTTTATTTGATTGAGATTGTTGGCAATTTATCAGAAAGCAACGTGTGAGCTATGTGAACGATTCCAGTCAATTGGATTCACCATCAAATTTTCCTTGTAAATATATCTATATTGCAAAGCTTCGACAAATCAATTACTTCAATGATAAAGCTTCACAATGGGTTATCCAAAACGGCACAATGTGTTATCTGTGGTCTGCCCACCAAGAGTGTCGAAACCTAGTTTCTTGTGTTCTTAGTCCAAAGTCGTACTGCTGTGTCACTGAGTAGTAAGAGTGAAAACCATTGTAAAGTGATAATGTTTTCACAAGTGTGTGCTCTGTGTTCGACCTGTAGATATTTCTAAATTGTAATAACCTCATACTCCGAAAGAGATAAGCCCTGAGCGTCAAGACCACATTTTTTTTCTATCCAGAGTGTCAATCAGGACATCATTAAGTGCTTTAAAAAATCGTATCGTATTTCTTTTATCTCGATTTTTTGTTTACATGTAAATGGAAAACATCTGTTCTTTAATTGTTTAGGTGATGTTTATTAAGTTTCATTCAATAAAGAAGGATTTGTTTAGTAAAATAAAGAACTCAGGCTATTGTGTTTTGTAATTTGAAACAAACACAAGGCCCGGTATAAATAGGTGGGTTAAGGCTAATAATCTGAGGGTCGCGTGTTCGCACTCCCGTCGCACCAAAATCTCCCTTTTTCAACCGAGGGGTGTTATAACATGAAGGTCAATCACACTATTCGTTTGTAAAAGAGAAGCCCAAGAGTAGGCGGTGAATGGTGATGATTAGCTGCCTTCCCTCTAGTCTTACACTTCTAAATTAGGGACGGCTAGCGCAGATAGCCTTGTTGTAGCTTTGCGCGAAATTCCAAAATAAACAACAAAAACAAATCGGGCGTTTTTCACTAAATTAAGTGGTTGTTGATAATTTAAACACAAGTGGTAGTGTAATTTGTTTCAAGTTAAAAATTTAACCTAGATTAATTTCGGATCATTAGAAACATGTTAACTTGCAATGGTAGAGACCAGGTTTAGATACCCATCAGGGTGGAGCACATTCAGCCCATTGTATAGAAACCAGGCAGAACGAAAAAATAAGTTGTTGTTTTTTGTTTTATTTTTTATTGTTGTTCGATGTAGAGCCACACAAAAAAGCTATTTGTGCTCTTGTGTCCCAGTTATCAAAACCCGGCTTTTAGTGTGGAAATTTAAAGCTGAGCAACCGGTCGGGTACAATAAAATATATTAAACTACATTGAAAATAGAATTATTACAAATAATGGATTAGGTATTCTCATTCTAAGATTTAAAAAAATATTTTCAGTACAAAAATATTTCATTATCTGATGTTATTTTTTGTTTTTTATAAAAACTTTAATAAAAATATCATATCTCGTCATTTTCCTAAAAATCGTGAATACAAAATAAGCTTCATAAACAAATGACTAAATTTCAGTTTTGAATGTGAGGGACACAAACCATAGCCATCCTTTCACTAAGGTGAGAGACAAGAGTTCCAGTTCATATAAAGTTCTGTTATTACTTTGGGTAGAATATTATTTTTATATATATTTATACTGATATGTGATCAGTGATCCAGTATTGTTTACAGTAATTGTTTACATAAGATTGTAAATTGGTATACGTTTAGAGTATGCCGTATATAAACTGAATTATGATTGTCAAAAACAAACAAACAAAAAACGAAATGACTGTTTGTGTGCAAGTTTGCTTGAAGACGTTACGAAACGTCCTTATTTCAACAAGAGCGACTTCTGTAGATTAGTTAACCAGGACTTTCTTATCAAGTGTAACTACAAACTAATCACTTGCTGTCCATTTCAACTTTATCCGTTCACCATGTCCTGTAAAAATATCTTTACATTTTTGTGTTTTTTTAGGGTGGGTGGGTATACATGGATTTTATTTATAATGCAAGAGACAACTTCGAAAAAATACAGTTCATGACATCAATATAAAATATCGGAAATAATAGACCCAGGAAACAGACCTGTAACCTTCCTCAAAAGCAACAGTTGTGTAACAAAAGCACATAGTTCATATTTGTGATGTATAGAAAGTCTTGTGTTTCCCGGAAAACATTTCAGGAAGGTTTAACTAACTGTGTTTGGCCTAAAAGCCAATGTCGTTTGGAAAACATTTTATGGACAACTTTAATGTCTCAGTACTATTCATTATTTTAGCTATTTTTGTTAAAATTACTAAGGTGTATCCTAAAGTGAGAGTGGGTGACCGTGTGTGTTTTCTTGTAGCAAAGCACATCGGGCTCTCTGCTGAATCCACTGAGGAGAATCGAACCGCTGATTAAATGGTTGTAAATCCGCAGACTTGCCGCTGTACTAGTGCAGTACATGTTTCTCCTTATGGACTCAACAAACCTTCGTCCAAAATTTGATGAAGATCCATAAACGGTAAGTGAAGTGGTGAGGAAAAAATCCCGCAAAAACATTAATGAAACCGAGGAATGAAAAACATGACGACCTGTGTGTATTTCAACCTACATTTAATGATTCTCCACGTCAATTTTAATGAAGATTTATCCACTCTCTTCGAAGTATACAACATGGGCATACAAGACAAAGAACTATTATATTTATATAGATGGAGCTAGTGCATTAGATCTTCGTCTGACGTATTTAAGACGTCATATCTGCACACTGAGAATTAAAAAATATAAATCTCTCAGTAATAAGAACCAGAGGAGAAATAGAAAATTTGTCACCCATATTGCAAATCTACATTAATACAGAATAAAAATTCATGAAGTGTAAATTTGTACATCGCGAAATAAAACAAAAAATTCCGTATAACATAAGAAAGATTTATATTATAGTATGATTACTCATAT
Organism: Carcinoscorpius rotundicauda; assembly: GCA_011833715.1. Lineage (NCBI taxonomy): Eukaryota > Metazoa > Arthropoda > Merostomata > Xiphosura > Limulidae > Carcinoscorpius > Carcinoscorpius rotundicauda. Next base: position 11,246,645 of record CM022398.1, on the reverse strand, counting down.
AAATACTTACCCGTATATTCGTCCATATTTCACATAATTCTCTTGTTCTAAAATATCGAGAGGCTAGAAAAACAAAAGTAATATAATGTTCTACTTAAAGTTTTCAGTGTTCAGAAAAATAAATAATTTTCATAAATCTTAATTAAAAGTACTTTAGTTTGAACAGATACAACTTCACACAGCCATCCAAAATGTTGAAGTTTCACAAACGATAAAGGAACCCAGACAACAACACTGACTGTCAACACCTTGGCCACTCGGGTTTAACCGAATAATACGTTTCACCTTTTACGAACTTCCTCACCAGAAAGTTTAATTTCATTTTCTATTGTTATTTCTATTCTATAATAGCAATATTACATTACACTTCCCGTTACAATTAAAAACAATCTGGTGTAACAGAGACATAAAGATTAAATTTGGTTTTAGTAATCCGTTGGTAGATCCCCATGACAACTTTTATCTTTCTTTACCAGGCAACCCCTTTATACAAATGAAGTAACCCCCCTGGTAACTCCTAATCTGCATACAATTTGTTGTCACATGTATCCACTTACCATTTTGTACTTTTTCCATAAATTTTCCAAAGGAAATTTTGTTTTAACGGTAGGAATTCCTTTCGATTCCCAAAAGCCATAGTTCCTGGTGAGATAGCTGGATAATAATATATTAAAAAAATAACTAACTATCTACAGATCCTGTTTTTTAGAACAAGAAGTTTATACACCAACTACATGTTAGTAATACTGCTGACACTTAAAATATATTACTCAGGAAACAGTGAAACAGTTTGGTTTGTTTTAATTTCTAAAACTGTTTAAAACCATGGTATAAATCTGTTTAATTCACGCTTCAACATAAGTTATATAGAAACTATTTATTCACCTGTAAAGTCCGATGATTACTGCAACAGCACAAAGAAACCAAGGGAGGATGGATGGTAATGTTGGAACTTCCATAGTTAAACAACTTCCTAACGAACAACATGAAGAGCAGATTGATAGAAAAACATTCCTTAGGTACAAATTTATATATATGTATATACACACGTGTTACACTGCGCATACGACAATGCGCATCACCATTAAAAGTGATAACGTCCCACAGGCTCTGTTGCGATCGTATATTATTGATCTGTACTAATTTAGTTGTTTGTAAGTTCCAACTTAGGGATAACATATTTTTAGTTTTATTTAATAATTCAGAGTGAAAATAAACTAGAGGATTGAGTGATGAATGAAAAAATTATAAAGAACAATGATAATTATGTTATTATACGTATACATACACCAATATATATACTGAATGTTGTTTTCATTAATTTTAAAATTTGTATAAAGCTACACAGGATATTTGCGCTAATTATATGTAATATAGAAGCATCAGACGAAAGTGAAGACATCTAGCTGCCATATTATTTTATATATGAATAGTGAAGCTGACCTTCACGTTACAACACTGTTACACCCACACTTCGAAAGTGCGAACATGTTTGGTTACCTGTCTTACAGGTTAAAAGTTTAGCGTCCTAACCACCAAGTTAAGCCATCTCGCGAAATTTATTATTTCATTAAAGAGAATGGAAAATGTATTTCTAGTACAAAATCACACTGTGATAATAAATCACTAATGTTAAATGCTTTATGTCAATGTTTACCTTTGTATCATGTTCCCATTGTTATACATTGTCGTGCCTAAGTGGTTACGATAACATTGATGTTACTTTGCAATTTAAAATACAAGGACTTTTCGAAAACCTCGAGATCCAACATAAAAACTAAATACTCTTTCACATATGATTTGTTTTCAACATAACCTAGTGAGTCTGTAGACTCGTGCTAATAGAAAAAATGAAACTTCAAGCTACATTCGGTGGCTAAAAGAATAGTGTACGAGATGGGGAATTGTCCTCATAAGATAAGTTTGTGGTGTCGAAGAGAACAATGTTCTGACGGAACAGTCGATTCTCCTCTTGGAAAACAACATTGTCCTGATGGGACATTACACCTATTTATCAGCAATCGTCTTCTATTTTTTTATGTCTCTTAATAGTTGTTGATTTACCCTATACAATAATCTACTATGAAAAATTTAGATATCTCCAAATAATCAACTACTAAAACGTTTGGCGTCCCAAAGAATTGACGACTTTTCTTCCTTACAAAGGAGGTCTATGAACTTCTTACCAATACAGTCATAGATCATGTATATATATATAGATTTAAACAATGTAAGTTCAAGAGCTGTGGAGTTCTGTCTTAAGCCTACTCAGAATTATTGGAAGAAACGAGCCATCTATTATTCAATATTGCACAGTTATTGTTTCTTCTGAAATAAAATCACTAAAATTTCCTATAAATATAAACTCTTTGAAACTTGTTGTTCATTGCTTTTTTCTGTAATGGTAAGGAATATATAATGTTCAAATTTGTAAAACTGTAAATAAATAATATTTAACTAAATGGTCAGTGTATTCAACAGTTATCATAGATACCTATTCTAAATGTAGTTTAGCTCACGTACGTTTCTTAATCATTAAACTGAACCAAAGTATAAACAATCATTCTTTAATTGGAATAATAAATGAAAAACATTTGATTATTTCATATATTTATTTCAAGCTTCTCAAGTTGTTCATGTGTTAGTCGTTCTCTGGTGTTAAACTTGTAGACTAGAGACAAAAGCAGCTAGCTTTTAACAGTCCAGAAACACCCGATTCAAATAGTAAGATTTTAAAACATACCTTCAAAAATGTGACAATGTTTCAAAAATAATATAAAAGAGGGTGGACAACCAGCCCCATCCCCAGTAAATCACCCCCTACATTGATGTTTGTACCCACAGTCAGGTTTTGTTTCAATTTTATAAAAAAAAAAATTATAACCAAAACATTTAAGTATGGTAAAAGTATATAGTCGTATCTAAAATTATTCAACATGTATATTAAATAATTTTAATTAAATACAAACTTAACGTTTAGATTGCTACTAATTGGGTCATTGTTTTCCTTATTTGTGAAGTTAAAGTATTAAGCACTACATGGTACATATGATCCTCGAACATGTGTTGTGAAGAACATTTCAAAGATTAACAGTGACTTCACGGCGGTTACTGTGATGACAAACTAGAATAGCTTATAGGTGTTGTTTTTTTTCAATTTTAAGAAAATAAAATGTCACTTTTGAATTGTATATCACAATTTACGAGTTACGGTGTTTGTACAATTAACATGGAGACGAGTTACTATAGATTATATTGTAGTATTTGGATGTACATTAAGGTGTTTAAATTGATCGACTATATCACATCTTTAAACAAGTGTCAAATTAGATGTATTCTACTAAATTCGGTGCATACAAGTCCCTAAGAATTATGAGCTAAATGCATTCTCATAGTTCAAAGTTACTTTGAGTTTCTAAAGTTTAACACATAAGTAGCTTCAATATTACTTCAATAAAGACTGTTTACTCAGGTTTTGAATTTATTTGAGTTTTGAACAGTTTTACTGTGTAGTTCCATAAAACTTTGTTAATAAATTCAGTATTTTGCCGTGGTATGAATATTCTATTAACTTGTACAAAACATGGTTGGACAACTGATACTTTTAAAGGTTGGTTGAACAATCACAGTATCAACATTGTTTAAAATGAAATTTAGTTTTAACCTTCAGAAAGAACATTTCTTATTCGACAAGTGTTCGTTTTGTATGGTTAACTAAAAATGTAAATTGAGTGAAAACTTTAAATATTCATGTCTAACTTCGATTTTCGGTTTTTCTTGTGATTTTCAAAATTTCTTTATTACAAGAAGTGAACTGAGAAACTACAATAGTACAGAATCTGTGTTAATTATAAGTTTTATGTGAGATAATAAATCACAATTTGGAGAAACGTATTATTATCGTCTAAGAAGAGTTTATTTAGAAAACTATTTACATAATGTTTATCACAAATACATAAACATCAGTTTATCACTTGTTTACTACAAACCTTACCATACTTTAACTTCTTCATTTATCATTTATAATAACATCCTTTATATATACATATCATAGAGTAAGATACTGAATTACATAAAATATTAAGCCTACCCACACTGGTAACCAAATGTAACAATCATTTATATTCAATAACAGTAGTAAGCTTGAAGTGTCACAATAAGAAATATATCTATTGGTTGTAACTAACATAAGAAGCACCTCACTGTCAATCAACAGCTAAGAGTCTGAACTACAAAATACGTTGTCCTTATTGGAGGGTCAGGTGCTATCTTTTAATATGAATGTTCGTTTCTACGTTCAACCTTGAGAGTGACGTCAGAGACTTGGATTATTCCTGCTGTTGGAAGAAACTTCAAAGGAACCTGTGGGATATAAATATTAAATATTAAATTTCTGTATAAAAATAACTTGTAAAACAACTAAAAACAATCGAGAATTTTCATAATTCATCAGTTAATCGAGCATTATTTCAAATACTGATATATGTAAATATACGGCGTGGCTAAAAAAAACTAACATATTAAGGGAATTTTCCCGTGTAGATGGGATTCCCTAAGACAGAGTTGATAATTCAGAATGCAAAAAACTTTTGCAATGAAATGATTATTTGCTAAAGCAAAGGCAAACACAGATCCACCGTAGAATCCATGTGTAGAATAGAATAAAGATATTGGTCATGTTAACTTGTAGAGTTTACAGTAGTTATCATGGAATAAATTTCCTTTATTTGTACAATTACTTGTTGACACTAAGCTGAGTTAGAGTTTGACAACTTGATGCTCCCAACTTGAAGGTCAAGTAAAACGATATATTCAAAATAAACATAACAGAGAAAATTATATTTACCACATATACCAGAGAGCTGCAGAGTATATACCTTGATAGTCCCAAAAATAAATTTACCTAAATAGTCCAATAGATATTACAGACTCCAGTTGCTCAACACAGAGTACACATCCAAGTAATCTCACACAGAGTGGAAATCCATTAATTATTTTCACTGAACAGGTATACGCAATCCCAGACAGAATACAGATCTACGTAGACCCACACACAACACACCATCCAGTTAAGAAATACAACTCGCACCGTTAATATTCGAAGTTGTAGGACTATCGACTAGTGCTAGGTGGTTTTAAGTTATGAAGTTAAGACAAACTGTAAGTAATCAAGTTTGAATATGTTCTTATTATGAGCCAATATCTTGATATCTTTTTGAATAAACTATCAAATCAAAAGACTCAAAATAATCTGCAGTGCATAAAATATTTATTTAAACAAAAAAATTTTAATCACTAAAGTTGTTGTTGTTGTTTTGAATTAAGCACAAAGCTACACAATGGGCTATCTGTGCTCTGCCCACCACGGCTATCGAAACCCGGATTTTAACATGTAAGTCCGCAGACATACCGCTGGGCCACTGTGGGGCATGTCACTAACGTAATAGAACTTTAAATCTTTATAATAAATCAACAACTTTTAGTCACTTAAGTAATAGTGCTGAAAATTTACATAAAGCATCTATAAAGAAAAACAACAAATTGTGTTTTTAAAGTCTCATTGCTCATAATCGATATGAATCAACAAAATCAATGAAAATATTTTTTTATTTACATATATCTACTTTCTTAATTTCTCGATATACAAAAATAAAGAATTGTTTGATATAAAGTAAAGAAAACTTATCTTTACCTTAGTTTCAGAACAAGGTACAAAACGCAAATGACGTAGGATGTGGACTAAACATAATTTTATTTCCATTAGAGCAAATCGCATTCCTATACAGTTCCTGGGACCAGCCCCGAATGGCATGTAGGTATATGGTATAATGTTGGATTTGTTTTTAGGAAGAAATCTGTATGAACAAAAAATTTATTTCGACTTTCAAAATTTGAAAATTTTACAAAATATTAATAGTAATGGACAAATTACTCAATGAATTTCTTAAACAAGTAATTAAAATGTTTAACCATTTACTTTCTTCACGCAATATTTATTCTAAATTATTTTGTAGAAGATACAATCAGCCTGGCCTAGTACCTTGATCGTAAAGAAAAAATTGAAATAATCGTAAATCATTTTGTTCACAAGGTTAATGTAAAAACACAACCTGCAAGTTAGTGTCCAGGTCTCTAAAATATGTGCACATATGACCATAAAAATATGCACATGTAGTTAAAAATACGAATATTATCCTTGTTTGTTGATAGCTGTGTTACATTAGTAGATTTTTAATGGAAAAATAACAACAAAATTGAAAACTTTAGAATAACCCTGGCACTCAACAAGATTGAAATTCAAAAGTATTCTTAACACACACATTAATAGTCAGGTTTCACAAGTATTGTTAACTCACATTAATAGTCAGGTTCAACAATTGTTGTTCACAAATCAATTGTGAACTTCGACAAGTATTGTTGATAGTCACATTTAACCAGTATTTCCAACACAAATAACTATATTACATTTTACTATTGTATAAATATAGAGTGAAATAAATCTTTTCTCATCAAGTTAAGCAACAGAAAACTAAAAGCCCCTGTTTACTCTCTTCAAACAATGATCTTACTTATTATGTAAGACATCAGAATGTTGTCTATAATAGACTTTGGCCTTTATCTTAAGAACCGACTTTTGTGTGTAACCGATGCTTTAATTTACACTGCAGTTCTAAAGTAAGTAATTTTCTTTTAAATAATTAGCTGCTAAGTAATTGATCAATAGAAAAACTAATTGTAAAAGTAAAACCACACCAACATGTTATTAAATGACAATCACCTGTTACCTGTCTATGTCACATGACGCCAAATCTTACCTTTCGGAATCTCTTGAAAACAAATGTTACTTGTTATAAAAAATTATTTGTCACTTTTTAGAGCAAAATGAGATAACTGTTGTCCAACCAGTTGGAATAAAAGTAACTCTTACTTGTTTGGACAACATAAAGAAACAGCTGTTGAACATAAGTCCAGCTGTTATTGTTATGTAAACGTGTAAATATTTTGTAAACGACAACATGTCGTGTTGTGTTTGGATTTTCATTCCTATTATCTATGTTTCCATATTTATATTATTGTTTCGAAGTTTAAACTAATAAAATATGTTGTTATTCATTTAGGGTAATATTTAGAATTTTCTTGAATTAAGTAGACCAATCATATGTTTGTTAATGAAATGTGGCGGCCTAGTGTCTAGACGACAAGTCTCGTGCAAGAACGGACATGCGTGGATTGTTCTGGAGTTCTATGGAAATTACACGATTGTTCGAGAAGTAGGCCTACCGGTATAAAAGACGGTGACGTGAGAAGAAGTCAGTTATCAGTTTTTATTCAAAGAAAGGAAAGAAGGAGAGTCAGACATTAGTTTTATTTTAAAAGAAGAGAGTCAGTTATTTGAGAAAGATTAAGTGTTTGCTGTGATTATTCAACTTCGATTTGTGACTGAAGTTTGATCTACGGAAGCTGTGATTTTATTTCGTCAATCTCTACGATTCATGTGAATTACTGCTTGTGCTGAGAGTCGGCGAATTTGTGATATTCAACGGAGCCATCGTGAAAGGAACTTCGTCAAATTTATTGAACTGTTCCTGAACTTCTTCATTTAAACTTCGGAATTTCTTCGTGGGACCAAATTCACACCCTAGACTGGAATTTAAGACTTTCATTTTAGATCATTATATTAGATACAGGCCAGTACCATTTTGTATTGTGATAAATTTTGAAGTTTGAAACTAGTATTATTTTGTTTTGTAATTAATTTCGAATGTTGTAACTTAATATCTGTCACTGTTATTATATAATTTATGTTATATCTGTTATATTTGTTAATAGTTTAGTGTAATAAATTATACAAGCTGTTATCTGTGTTTTTCTGTTGCGTTTAGTCTACGAAAAACCTAAAACCGAAAAAATACGTAACATTATCTTTCTGTGTAAAATAAAGTATGCTGTTACCTGTCTGGATCAAATTTCTCCGGGTCTGGAAAGCTTTTAGGGTCATGGTGCATGGCATGTATTGGGAACCTTACTGGTGTGTCTTTAGGTATAGTCAGCCCAATGTCATCAAACGTATAATCTTCCAAAGCTCGTCTTTCCCCACTGTTAAGGAAAAATTAAATGAGCTCCATGTAATAGTGAAACAATAAGAAATAGTAATTTATTTTATAAAAATTAAGATGTTACCAATCAAATCACATTAAACATTGTGTATTTATTTTAATATTAACGTTTCTTAAAAGTTAAATTTTATTTTAAAAATGCATTTAACTCATACTGTTAAATATGGATTGCAAAATTTTAAACTATTCACTAAAGTTCTAGAATAAGGATATTTGACATTCTAATACGTAACAACATAACAAATAAATGGTCTTGAAAACTTGTATTTGATCTAATAAAAATTTCAGTATATTTTTTAACTTTTTGTTTTAAATCATTAAAGGCAGCTCTTCTCACATTAACATCATTAAAACTAATGTTTTTAAGACAACATGTAAAATGAGGTCACAAAAATGAAAATATATAGATAAATTATTTTGACTTAATGTTTTTTTGTATTTGGTTTTGAGACAAGTCATTCGTACTGATATTACAGAAAGATATAATTTGTTAAACAGAATGAAACATTTAAACCTAGTTAAAAACTAATAACAAATGTATTTTAACTAGAAAAGGATTTTTTATAGGTTCAATTGAATAATTATGTAATATAGTCCAAAAAACTTGAATTGCAAACAGATATAAAAGATATGTAACAGAATTCATTTCAGTCAGTACTCATCGAAAATCAGTGTTAGTTCTTTTTTGGAACTCCAGATGGAGTGGAACTTTTATTTTTATATTAATCCTTTTTCTCCTGGAAAACAATACTGAGTTCTGTTAGTTTTTGTAAAGTTTAATAACTTAGTTTAAAAATAAAATAAAAATCTGCCGTTATCTTTCAAGTAACCAGATGTCAGAATATTAGTTTATGTGGTGCAAGGTAGTAAATTAGAAGAGTTTCTCTTCGAGTCTTATCCAAGAGAAGCTGTTATGGTCAGCGTAAACCAAGCTGTGTGATCGTGATAATTTAACGGTCAATCTCACTCTTCATTTGTAAAACAGTAGCCCAAGAGTTATCGGTAGTGGAAATGACTACCTGCCTTCCCTCAAGTCTTACACTGTTAAATTAGAGACGGCTCGTGCAGATATTCTTGTTGTAACTTTGAGAGAATTTCAAAAACGAAACAAAACCTGGCAAAGATCTGTAACTGTACTAGTTTTAAATATAATTTGACCACTGACATTTCATGAACTTTGAAAATTGCTGAAGTAAATATAGTAAAGAGCCAGGATGGGAAACAGATGAACAATTGAAAGAGTGGTTTATTGAACGTAATGTAATGAAATCTAAGATAAATATTTAGTGATTCTCCTAAAGGTAAGAGTAGACTATTTAATAACATGCAGTCATCAAGTTCCACTGTGTACATCTATCTTATGGTTATGTACAGGTCCTAACGTCTCGTGTTGTGTCAAATATTTATAGAATATCTATTACGATATTAGCTGTTACTTACATTGATGCAGGAGGGTAGATTCGAATACTTTCACACACAACTGCATCCAAGTATTTCATAGAGCTGAGAGTTTCGTAAGTCTCGTGTTCCTAGACCATACAGGTTTTTCAAGACTTTATTTCACTTAAAATTCTAGTACTTAACATACGACAACATAGACCATAAATACACAGTCTGATTAAAATAATAAATTATGCGTTAATTCTAAATTATGAAAGAAATTGAATCTGACAGTTTCTAATATTTAAGGAATACATTCCTCACTATACCACACTTGTATTAAACAAACCTTGAACTTTTATCACACTCTTACCACTTCAAAGTGAATTGACAGATCTTTTCTCTAATAGTTTATGTAGTAATATTGTTCTGTGTCTTTATTATACTTTTCTTATTCGATAAACATTTTTTTACTGGAGTATTTATCTTTTCACTAACTTGGTGTTTTATACACACAACGTGTTTTATTTGTTATATACTTCCTGTCATTACTGTCTTGAAAATAAATTTTAGGCTTACCTCTGAAGGTATAGTTTCATCTATTTCCTGATGTAATTTATTTTGACAATCCTGATTTAAAGCCAACAGATACACAATGTATGATAAAGCACCAGCCGTAGTTTCGTAACCACCCAAGAAGAATATAACGCATTGAGCTACAAGTTCGTCTTGGGTCAAATCTGGAACAGTAATTATATAATATGGAGTATTTGTTTATGTTTGATAAGAAATTCAATAACATAAAGATATATGAATAAATCGAATTTGTCTCGAACTTTCTCTTACGCGTAAAACGAATAAATTTAATCTATCAGCAATAACTTAAATAAATTAACTAGAACTTGTACAACTGGAAGCAGGATTAGTTAACTACTCATGGTGTAAAATTTGTTAGACAACATAAATACTTTTCTTAAAGACTTATAATGCTGACATTTGATATTTGATAACTTATCGTGTAGCTTTGTGTCTAACAACAAATTATTTCTTGAAAGAATTTGTTTTGTTTTTTTGAAATTAAGCACAAAGCTAAACAATGGGCAATCTGTGCTCTGCCCACCACGCGTATCGAAACCCGGATTTTAGCGTGTAAGTCCGCAGACATACCGCTGAGCCACTGGGGGGCACCTTGAGATAAAAGAGTAAAAAAGAGTGTACCTAAGTAAAACCTAAACGTATTTCAATATAATCAATAGTAATCAATATGTATGTTAAAACGGCTGGTTTGAGTTGAAAAAAAATTATGTGAAGGAGCGAAGAACCTTTCAATCTTCTTCGATCATCGTCAGGTTCACAAAGGCAGAAAGAGATAACTGACCTGTAGGTGACCACATGTTTCAATGGGATTGTATAACTGAGTGTAGAAATATAGATGGTGTGCTTTGATGTTTGATTATATTTATTAGTACAGGTAAAAAGGTGTTTCTTTATATTATTTTATTTTGGGCTTACGTTGTAGTTTTAATTAGACTTCTTTAATTTTCCGTTTGTTTATGTTTGTTTCTTTATTTAGTATTTAGGTGTTTTCTAAGGTTATGTTGTGTTTATTTGATTTGCAGTGTTTGAAAACGTGTGAAGGTGACTTTTTATGTTATTTGAATCTGGTTTCCATTTTTCTACTTGTTTCTCCAATACAGAAATCGTGGCAGTTATCACATTGTATTTTATAAATAATGTTGGTGTGATGTTTGTCAGTATAGTTTTTACATAGTATAGACCTCAGTTTTGTGCCTGGTTTTGGAATAAATTTAGTATTAACTGGAATGTCATATTTTGTTACTAGTTTTTTCCAAATGTTGGTTATTTTTCGGCTGATATCGGGAATATATGGAATGCAGCAGTATATGGTTTTGTGATATTTTAATTCTTGGGATATATTTACTTTTGTCAGTTAATTTTGATTTTTGTTTCGGTGGGTACGTGTAATGTTTTCTACGGTTTGTGGAGGAAACTTATTGATGTTCATGAAGTATTGTTTTATTTTGTCTAATTTATCGTTAATTTTATCGGGTGAGCATAGTTTTATGGCTGTGTTTATCTGGTTTCTTAGTATGTTGAGTTTTGGTTTGTTTCATATGTTGAGTACCAAGGAATGTTTGTTCCAGTATGGGTGAATTTTTGGTGGATTTCTGTTTTAAATTGTGTATCGATGCTTCTAATTGTGAGGTTAAGAAATGATATTTGATTGCTTTCTTCTTGTTACTAAATACTAAATAAAAAATAAACATCAACAAACGCAAAATTAAAGAAATCTTACTTATACAACAACTGAAGTCTAAAACAAACCAATACAAAGGCACACCTTCATACCTATAGTAATAAATATAATCAAACATCTAAGAACGTCCTCTACATTTCTACACTCAGTCAAACAACTCTCTTCAAACATGTTGTAAACTGTCGGTCAATTACCTCTTTCTTTCTTTGTGAACCTGACGATGAACGAAGAAGGTCTAAACCCAAACCAGTCGTTTGTACATATATATTTTTGTCCACAAGTGGGTTTTCTCGTCATCACTGAATAGTTATCAATATCACGTTACAACACTGTACAATTCAGTTATTAAAATATCCTATGTAAGCTTACAGATGGAATAAAGTCATGATCCAAAACGATTTTTCGTAATTCAAAATACAATGTATTGCTTTAACAAAAATTTGTCTTCACTAATTATAACCTTAAAAATATTTGGAAACTAAGAAATATCACTAAACAATATGTAACGAATCACCCAACAGTTTAACTTTAACAGTGTTTATATTCCTGTCACTAAAAATGCTGTTTACAGTTCGAAACTATCTTTACTCGACGTAAAATTTACTTCGTGGTTTGGATGCTCGAAGACCATCGCATACAAATTGTCAGCATTCAAACCAAACAAATAATTTTACTACTTTTAACTTGCTTCAGGTTTATTTTATTTCATACAGAATTCAAGAAGATTTGTAAGAATTTAAACACATCTTTGATTTGTTGTCATGAAAGTTTATATTATGTTTTTTTTTCCTTAATAAAAAAACCACACGAAAAATCATGTGATTTTTTTAAATAATAAATTCCGTGCTGTTTCAATTTGTTTAAAATTCAATCAGGTCAGTGTGACCCTAAACATTATAGGAAGATTATAAAAAATATGGAACATTACACTTCTCTCAAATATTATAAATTATTTAATATTTTATAAAAATTTTAAGAGTAAACAAAACCTCTTGGTCTTAGAGCACAATCTCCTTTAGGTTCATATAGCAAAAGTTAAAGTCGCCAGTTTTACAAATGAAGAAAAATCTTCTTTAGACTCAGATAACAGAAATTATACACAAGGTTAATAACAAGTTACGTGAACCAAATGCATATGTTAAGATAATAATATCACGTTGTTCAGGATCTATATTATTAGTTTACGGTGATTTCCATGACTACTAAATATTTACTGTCGCCACAAATTCAGAAAAGTAGTGACTTAGTCATAACGATTTCAGACTTTCGGTTGGTAAATTATTACAATCGTCAATTAGATCGTAGAAATAACAATTGTCAAAATGTGATTTAAAACTCGTGAAAACAAAACTCAAACTACTACATTTGATCTTCTACGTCAAGTCTAAACACATTTTAAAATTTTCTCACATTTGTTTTGTAACTTGTTGTTGAAGAATTTAAAGTTTTCTTCTTCGTGTCCATAATAGTTGACATTTTTAACTTCCTCTTTGGAGTTCTGCAGTTTGTTGTCCATGGTCTCCAGTAGCAACTGAAGGAAGTCTATTCGCTTTGTCTGAAATCACCGGAAACCTTTCGTTATTGAAGAAAAACATATGACATTAACAACTAATGTTGAATAAATGTAATTTTTTATTATTATTATTTCAAGACACATAATAATACTCTCAAACACTCCTCAAAAAGAGAGATTGAATATTAATTACTTCAGGACTGTGTTTACGTTGGTCAATTATCTTGAGAGTCAACTCCTTGAAAACCTCCATACCTGATGGGTCAATCACGGGTATTTTGAACAATTTCATGATGCTAGGGAAGGCAACTACAAGATGAAAGGTAATTCTTTAGAATGTTATTACATAAATTGAACAATATATTATTTTAATGCATTTCAAATATTACACGTACTTTTTATTGTTGTTTTATTTGACAATTCAGAAAATACCCGTAATAGATTTTGAGTATTACTTCACAAAAAATTTGAAAGAAATATTGAAGGGAGTGCTGCAGATTACAGAAAACTGTAAATCTCCCGGAACACAATGAAATGTGTTGTTTATTTTCCCGGTCAGTAAATTTTGAATATCAGTGGAAGACCAGAGAAGGATATCTAATCATCACAACCCATCGCCAACACTTGGGTTACTCCCTTACCAGTGAATAGAGGTATTTACTGTTCACATTATAATGGCCCTCAAATCTAATAAATCATGACATTTTTGTATGCTATCCGTGCGACTAAAGTGATTTTGATTGATAAAGATAAAAAGCTATCCAAAAAACAAAGTTAATTCATACACAAACTATACCAACACGCGACTTACTTGCAAGTATAAGTCGCCATCTGTTGGCAGAACTAAAAGCTTCTTTGGCAGTTTTAGTAAAAGCACTGTCAGGGTTTTTTAGAGCATTTGTTTTAGTTCCAAAAGCACAGCTGGCAATCACATCCATGGCGAATGCTCCAAAATAACTGGATCAAAAAGAAAACCTTTAATTATTTGTGAATCTGAACTTTTTCAAGGGAAATAAATTAATAATGCTAATAAAAAAGATAGGAACCTATTAAAGCTGTTTTTACCCCCAAATTACCTTTCGCAGCCGTTGAGTAAAAAGAATAGTTAACGATATGGGGTATTGTTCTCATCAGATGGCTCTTTGTGGTAGAGTAAAGAACAATGTTCTGATGGAACAGCACATTCTCTTGTTGGAAAAGAACATTGTCCTGAAGGAACATTACATCTGTTTTCAGGAATCGTCTTTTGTTTTCTTCTATTTCTCATACTAATTTTTGATTAATCATAAACAATAATCTGCTATAAAAGTTTTAACCGTCTACAAATAATCAACTAATAAAAGGTTTGATATCCCAAAAAGTTCATTACATTACCTTCTTTGCAGAGGAGGTAGATGAACTTAAAGGACTCCATTCCAAAATTAAATTTTTCTATCTGGATTAAAGTATTGAACCCACGTTCAATCCACAGATATACCCCTAACGACAAAATAATGAAACGTTTTGAAGAGAAATTTTGAACAGAACTCGGGTCAATCTTCGCTCTGACGACAAATTTTTGTACGCCATCTGGAACTAAACATACTCTTCCCAGAAATGTTATTCAGAATGATTGGTACAAGACTTTTCTAATTCACCACTTCCTCTGCTACTTTTTAAATAAAAATTCTTCTATCGTACAGCCACAGCCAATGGATTAATAAATTCTTATAATCAACATAGACATAGATCATGTTATTTTGTGTATGTTTTTATATACAATTTTAAACAATGTATTTTCAAGATCTGTGAGGTTCTGTGTGAAACATACTCATAATTATTAAGATAAACGAGCCATCTATTGTTCAATATTGCACAGCACTTGTGACTTCTAAAAATAAATCACTAAAAAATTCCGATAAATACAAACTCTTTGAAATTGTTGCTCATTATTTCTTCTGTAATGTTAAGGAAAATATAATGTTGAAATTTGTAAAACTGTACATAAATAATATTTATCTAAATGGTCAGTGTATTTTCCAGTTTAATTGTCATAGATGCCTATTCTAAATGTAGTTTAGCTAACGTACGTTCCTTAAATATAAAACTCAACCAAAGTTCAAACAGTCATTGTTTAATTAGAAAAACAACTGAAAAATATTTGGTTATTCCAGGTATTAATTTCAAGCTTCTCAAGTTGTTAATGTGTTAGTCGATCCCTGGTGTTGAACTTGTAGACTAGAGACAAAATCAATTAGCTTTAAATACTCCAGTAAAACCAGAATCATATATTAAGATTCCACAGACACATTTTAAAACACATTTGAATGTATGTGACAACATTTTAAAAACAATGTAAAAGGGTGTGGTTAACCACCCAACACCCAGTAAATCACCCATTACATTGAACATTGGAGCCACAGTCAGGTTTTGTTTCAATTTTGTAAATAACAACAATAACAAAACATGACATAACAGCACAGTGAAATGCTATTGTCGACGTAAGAGAATTGGATATGTATATTACATAATTGTAATTAAACACAATCTTAACGTTTTGATTACCATTACTTGGGAAGAAAAGAGGTGATTATTTTTCTTATTTGTGAAGTTAAAGTGTTAACTACTGCATGTTATTTATCATTTTCAAACATGTGTTGAAGATAACATATCAAATATTGACAGCAACGTGACAGTAGTTAGAGTCATTACAAACTAAAGTAGCTTATAGGTGGTTGTGTTTTTTTAATTTTAAGGTACTAAAATGTCACTTTTGAATTGTATGTCACAATTTCGGAGTTACAGTGTTTATACAGTTAACAAAGCGACGTGTTAGTATAAATTATATTGTGTTATTTGGATGTACCTGAAGATGTTTAATCTTTAATCGACCACATCACATCTTTAAACAAGTGTCAATTGAGATGTATTCTACTACATTCTGTGCATACAAGTCCAAAAGAATTATGTGCTGAATGCATTCTTACAGTTTAAAATTACTTTCGTGTCATATATTTAACATTATGTGCAGGGTTTCAAAACTAATATTCTCGACTCCAATGCCTGCTTACTATCAGCTGAGCTGCTAGATTAGATCGAGTATTTAGAATTTACAAAACAGTAATATACCTTGTTCGTAATGGAAATGAAAAATAAAGCAATACAGATCAACTTGGGAAACCAAAACCATCGAGAAAAATACATCTCTAACAAGTCGTATCACAGATGATAATAAATGAATACATGGGTAAGTAACAAAAGTTCACACGCCCCAGAAAACGGTATGCGATATAATAAATAAAGATTCCGTCACAAGTTCAAAAGTTGCATTAGCGTCATATCTATTTAACAGTTACGTGCCTTAAATAGATAAAGAAAGAAACAGGTATTCATGCTATTTATGTAGGAACAATACGTTTAAAATACTACACGAAACATCTATACATTTCGGAACGATCTGAATCTTTAAACGTGTAATTAAAATTTTCCTCCTACATGGATTATGCAAAGCAATTGTAGAGGAATATTAAGCTTAGGTCATGACAGCCTTAATACTGAACGTATTAATGGGGAAAGTGGTCTGCAAAGTTGTTATCGAGCGGTGTGGTTATTAAATAAATCATCATTAGACTTGATGACCTGGAATGTTTGGTGATTTTCTAAAACTGTTTTCATATAATCTACACAATCATTTGTTTGTTTAGATGTATATAAAAAAGTTAAATTTTGTGGTAAAAATGTGTACATTTCAACAGTTATAGCACATGAAGATGAAGTACAAACATTACAATATCTTTAGTAGATATTTATATAAAATTTATTAGCCTTTGCAGTCAATATATTTTCTATCTTCTGCAATCTTTAGAAAGTTTTCAGTTAATGTGTCAGCACACTCAAGAACTAAACTTTGCATCTATAAAGAAACAAATACGGTAAAGATATGATTGGTGGAAAAGAAATAGCGTTGCGAAAACAAAGAAAAAACGTAAAATTGTCATTAGAACGAGCAATCTGAATGCACAAAACAAATATTTTTTTAAAAATCAATACCATTATATTTTAATGGTCTCACATTTTTTATTTGTACTTCTAAAAAAATAACAAAGGTCTTTCCAGATGGCGCTAGAGTTTAATAGCCCTTTTATCAGTTGATTGAACTCCAGTTTTGAGTGTCAGCTCTCGGGATCAAATTCAATGCCAGGAAATATATAATAAAATAAAAAGTGCCTCTTTTATTTGGCAGATGCGAAACATATTTCCTGAGGGTAATGCGACAGAAATTTTGATATAATATGAAAGCAGTGCATAACAAATATGTTGGTTAAAATGAAACAAAGATTGTTTGTTGCAAAGCACATACACACTCATTGGATCTTCTCTTCTGTTCAAACCTTACAGATCGGTCCTTTAACTCAATATTGAAATAATATTTTCCCTATTTTACCAGGAGTGTAAGACTAGAGCGAAGACAGATAATCGTCATAACACGCCGCCAACGCCTGGGTTACAAGTAAACCTTAGACTGAAAATAATCCTTTTGTAACGAACAACCAAAGATGAAATTGTCAGTGAGTGTCTTATTCAGCATGATCTGTCTCGTCTGTCTTTAATACGGACCAGACGACTTGTGAAACAATGTCCTTATTATGGGTGCTCTAAGACTTCCTCCATAAGAGTCACGCTGCACTAAACAGTTACTACCAATTTTATTTTTGTTTATTCTTTATGAAGACTGGGCTTTAAATCAGTTGTAAAATAAAACAATTGTAATGATATAATGTTACATCTAAAACACTGTCAGCTATGTTGCTTAATATCAAAACGAGACAAAATTCCCCTATAGTGATATCGAAGGATGTGAACAGGTCCGAGTAATTCTTTTATTAAAAAAAAATCCCACTCTATAAGCTATAGCTGCGTTATAAGAAAGGCAGTCAATTCCTTAACATAGATGATAGGTGCTTCTAAATGGCTGTCTTCCTTCTAGTGGGTTGGTCTAAAATAAAGACACCGATACCTATTCTAAACAGTTTTTATAACCTTACCATACCTTACGAATTTTCCACGAAGTGAAAGCAGGCGTAATGATGGTTCGGACTCGCTTCCAGGAATCTCTTTGTAAAACGAAAAGCATGTTGTCTGCTATCAAGTGTCCGAAGCGAAATTCCTATTCCAAAAAGACAAAAACAACGATGTGTATAGACAACATTGATGTGGGTGAATAAAGGTGGTGAAAGTACTTGAAAGTCTGAAAGTTATTAGTATACATCATTTTAGTTCTGCACATTATGATAGTAGTCACTACATCTGCTAGTTTACAAAGACTAACAAAGTTCCAGCCACAATTTTAAATCAACGATTGTTTTGTTAAGAACTATATCCGAAGTAAACAAATCATATTTGTCCACGGACATTTTAAATTCTTCAATGTATAGTTGGTTAAATATGTTCATACAAGCTGATGATCTCGTTCAGTCAGATGATCTACAGATATTTTGTCAATCTGTGGTGTCCAAGACAGACTTCACGGTTCTTTACAGAAGTTTATAACTTCTTATAGCGAGAGGTCAAGGATATCGTAAGTATATTTAAGGGCATCACGGGAAATGGAACATCGTTCTTATAATGTACGACTGATTTTATTATATTATTTGTACGTATCAGCTGACCCATTAATAACTTATAGGAAGAAAGATGCATATATTAACTTGTCAAATAATGCGTTGTTACCACAGAAGTTATGTAACTAACATACTTACAACTTTTGAAAACCGGAATACCATTAAAACGTTTTAAATTTTGTAGGTCTCTTATTTCATTTCTTTACCATCAGCGAAATAATATTTTCCTGTTCAACAGATGGCGGTAAATGCACTCATTCTTTCCTTAAAAATTTCACAACAATCGATAGCAATCTTCAGTCTCAGTAAATTATGTATCTTGAAAATACAGTACGTTTGCTTGTGTTATAATATGACGTAAATGAAAAAGACATTTACTTCTAATTAGTAACTGATTTCAAAAGTTTATAAAATTTGTAAAAACAGCCATATTTATGATGTCGTCTGTTACCGAATTTCTTATGAAAATTTGAGAAGTTAACTGTGTAAAACATTCTCACTTTGCATTTATTCTTATTTTCACTAATTGGTTATTACGATATCTTACAACATATGTATGTGTGAAAAGAAATGTTATAATTTTCATATTATTATAAACATGATTTGTTGTTTTGTAAGACGAATTGTTTGTTTGTTTTGTTTATATCTTCTTTTCACTTTAGTCAAGAACAAAAATTTGTTGTCTTTAATGTAAATCCAAATTATACAATGAATGTATCACTATAATATAAAACTGTTATTAAAATATGTATGGAATCATGTGTATGTTTATACAAGATTGAAATAAAACTATGTGACTTACTCTTCGGTCTGCGAAAATATGGAAGTCTTTTACTAACATGGTTTTCAGTAACTGTGGATCTGCAAGAGATAGAACTGGTTGTGTTCCTTCATAGAACCTGAAATCAATAGTAAGGTTTTTCTATTTCATAATACTAATAGATTGTTATTAACCCTAAGACGAATTACGAATGCATTTACAGGGTACTCACAGAAAGATTTGGTTTGTTTGGAGTCACAATGATGTCCAGCAAATAAATTTTAAATTATACACAGGAATAGAAGTTTCGGAAATATTATGTGGAGAATAAATAGAACACTAAATGTAAAAGAAATAAAAAGGTAAAACAAACCAACTAAGATTAAAGAAACGAAACAAAATATCTTATTTCCTATTATTTTGTTTATGATTTAATTTTCAGTGCTCCCTAGTGGGTCAGCGGTACATCTGTGGACTTAAATGTTAAAAACCGGGTTTCTTTACCCATGGTAGGAAGAGTAATCTGATCTCAAGAAAGTTGCCGGGACTGGGGAACGTCCCACCACTGGGCTCAAGACAGACACAAAACACAGGATTTACGGTTCAAATTAAAATAAAAAATGTTAAATTTGTTACCAGAATACAATGTTGCATACGTCATCGATTGTTTCAAATAGCATTTAAGAGGTAAAAACTACTTTGTATAATAAGGGAAGGGAAATAGTGAGTTCAACAGGTCATTAGGGTCACCATGACACTACCAGTAGTTAAAGCATTAAATTACTTTAGTAGTCGACATTCTTTGTGAATAATAATCATTTACGTAATATTAATACTCCTTCAGAAAATTATTATTTTTAAAAACTTCATTTAATGACATGTTGTATAATAAGTCTTATTTATGGGTGCACTAACTATCTAGTTATTTAAACATGATGTCATCTGATAACATCTTTGGATACATAAGTCGATATAATTATTATGTCATTCAGAAATTCTAGTTAATGCTTGCAGTAAAGACAGTTGTTTGGAATATTGTGTTATTGTAATTCATTGATTGTCTACAAATGTAAATTTCACATGAAAGTGCCATAAAGCTCCAAGAATACACGTGGGAGCATCTTATATTAAAATCATTTCGATACGCGCTAAAACAAATCAAGTTACAACAGTCAGAAGTTAAAATGAAATCTAACATATCAGTATTTTAAATTGGTTTTGTTCTGTTAATAAACTTTGGTTTCTATTTGGACAGGATTTTATTTTATTTGGGTTGTTTGGAATTTATCAAAAAGCTACATGAGGGCCGTGTAAATGAGCCCAGTTAAAGTGATTCGCGAAAAAATTTTGCTTGCAAATATATTTGTATTGCCAAGTTTTGACAAATCAATTTCGTCAACGACAAAGCTTTACAAGAGACAATGTTTTTACTCGTGTATTCTCCGTGTTCGATTTATAGATATTTTATCTTGTAATAATCTTGTACTGCGAGAGAGATAAGCCCTGAGTGACAAGGACACTTTTTTTTAATCCAGGGTGTCAGTCAGGAGATCATCAACTGCTTGAAAAAATCGTATCGTATTTCTTTTATCTCGTTTTTTGTTAATGTCTGAATGAAAAATATCAGTTATTTTATTGTTTAAGTGATTTTTTGAAGTTTGATTTAATAAAGCAGTTGTTTCTTAGTAAAATAAAGAACTCAGGATATTGTGTTTTGTAATTTGAAACAAACACAACAAACTTTGATCATTCGGGCGTTTTGTACTAAATGGTTAATTAAATGGTTGTTGATATTTTAAAGTACTTACTGAGTTTTCGTTTTGAATGTTATGGATACAAATCATAACCGTCCTTTTACTAAGGTAAGAGAAAAGGGTTCCAGTCCATATTAAGTTTGGTTATTAAT
Source organism: Carcinoscorpius rotundicauda (assembly GCA_011833715.1). Taxonomy (NCBI): domain Eukaryota; kingdom Metazoa; phylum Arthropoda; class Merostomata; order Xiphosura; family Limulidae; genus Carcinoscorpius; species Carcinoscorpius rotundicauda. The sequence goes on along the minus strand of CM022398.1, from coordinate 11,225,091 downwards.
TCAGACAGAATATTATTTTTCTATGTATTTATACTGATATGTGATCAGTTATCAGGGTTTTCTTGATAAAATGAGCTTAACCCAACAAGAAAGTGTCAGTAATTGTTTACATGATATTGTAAATTGGTTTGCGATTACAGTACGCCGTATATCATCTAAATAATGATTTTCAAAACAACCAAACAAATACTAAACGAATTTACTTTTGGGTGCAAGTTTGTTTGAAGACGTTGCGAACAGCAACTTCTGTAAACTAGGTAACCAGAACTTTCTTATTAAGTGTCATTCCAAACTGAGCCCTTGCTGCCCATTCCAACTTTATTTTTTCAAAATGTCCTGTAAAAGAATTACAGGCTTACACTTTTGTGGGTTTTTTTTGGGGGAGGTATACATGGATTTTAATTATAATGCAAAAACAACTTCGAATAAAGAGAGTTTGATGACACTATTTTAAAATTTCTAAAATAATGAGACCCAAGAAACAAACCTGTAACCTTGCTCAGAATAAACTGCATTGTAACAAAATCACAAAGTTCATATTTGTGATGTACAGAAAGATTTGTGTTTCCCAAGAAACATTTCAGAAACGTTTAATTTCCTGTGTTTTGCGTAAAAGCTAATGTTGTTTTGAAAACATTTTATGGGCAACTTTAATGTCTCAGTTCTATTCATTATTTTAGCTATTTTTGTTAAAATAACTAAGGTGTATCCTTAGGTGAGAGTGGGTGACCGTGTTTGTTTTCTTGTAGCAAAGCACATCGGGCTATCAGCTGAATTTACCGAGGAGAATCAAAAACCTTATTATAGCGTTGTAAATCCGTAGGCTTTACTGGTGGGGTACATGTTTCTTTCCATGGACTCAGTAAACCTTCGTCCAAAATTTGATAAAGATCCATAAATGGTAAGTGAAGTGGTGAGGAAAAAGTCCCACAAAAACCTCAATGAAACCAAGGAATGAAAAACATGAAAACCTTTGTGTATTTCAACCTGCATTTAATGATCCTCCACATCAATTTTAGTGAAGATCCATCCACTCTCTGCCAATTATTTACATTGGCATACAAGACAAAGAACTATTATATTTACATAGAAGGGGCTAGTGCACTAGTTCCGTGTGTGAAGTATTCATTACGTCATATCTGCACACTGAAAATTGTTAAATATAAAGTTCTCAATAATAAGAACCAGAGAAGAAATGGAAAATTTGACCCATATTGCGAATCTGCATACATACAGAATAAAAATTCGTGAAGTGTAAATTTGCACATAGAGTATTAAAAAGAATTTTCTCGTTTAACATAAGCAAGATTTTTATTATAGTATGATTACTAAAATAAATACTTACCCGTATATTCGTCCATATTTCACATAATTCTCTTGTTCTAAAATATGGAGAGGCTAGAAAAACAAAAGTAATATAATGTTCGACTTAAAGTTTTCAGTGTTCAGAAAAATGAATAATTTTTCTTAATCAAAAGTACTTTAGTTTGAACAGATACAACTTCACACAGCCATCCAAAATGTTGAAGTTTCACAAAAGATAAAGTAACCCAGACAACAACACTGACTGTCAACACTTCGACCACTCGTGTGTAACCGAATAATACGTTTGACCTTTTACAGACTTCCTCACTAGAAAGTTTAATTTCATGTTTTATTGTTATCTCTATTCTATAATAGCGATATTACATTACATTTGCCGTTACAAGTGAAAACATTGTAGTGTAAAAAGAGACAAAAACATTAAATTCGGCACCAGATTTGGTTTCACTAATCTCTTCGTAGATTCCCATGATATCTTTTATCTCCCTTTACCAGGCAACCCTTAATACAAATAAAGTAACCCCCTGGTAACTTCTAATCTGCATACAATTTGTTGCCACGTGTTTCTACTTACCATTTTGTACCCTTTCCATAAATTTTCCAAAGGATATTTTGTTTTAACGGTAGGAATTCCTTTTGATTCCCAAAAGCCATAGTTCCTGGTGAGATAGCTGGATTAGAAGATATAAAAACTAACTAACCATCTATTGATACTGGTTTTTGGAACTAGAAGTTTATACATCAACTCAATTCTTGTAATATTAACTACACTTAAAATATATTACTCAGTAAAAAGTGAAACAATTTATACTATTTTAATTTATAAAACTGTTTAAAACAATAGTATAAATCTGTTGAATTCATGTTTTAACATAAGTAATATAGAAACTGTTTATTCACCTGTAAAGTCCGATGATTACTGCAACAGCACAAAGAAACCAAGGGATGATGGATGGTAATGTTGGAAAATCCATAGTTAAACAGCTTTATAATGAACAACATAAAGAGCACACTGATAGAAAAACATTCCTTAGGTAAAAATATATATATATATTTGTATATACACACGTGCTACACTAGGATCAAAAGTCAATGACAATACGCATCACGTGAGCTGTGCTGGTTGTTTGTGATTTCTAAGTAAGCAATAACATATTTTTATTTTTATTTAATGATTCGGAGTGAAAAGAAACTGGAGGAGTGACACACACACAAATATTTTACGAAGAATATTTACACTTGTTACATGTAATGTAGTAGCAACACACTAGAGTGAAGACATCTAGTTGCCAACTTTTCAATGATTATTTTATCTACAAGTAATGGGACTTACCTTCACGTAACAACACCCACATTTGTGAAAGTGCGAACATGTTCGGTTACAGAGATTCGATCCCTTAAATTACAGGTTGCGAATCTATCGTCCTAACCACCAAGTTAAGCCATGGCGCGAAATTTAATATTTCTTTAAAAACACTGGAAAAAGTACTTCTTGCACAAAATCACACTGTGATAATAAATCACAAATATTAAATGCTTTACCTCAATATTTACCTTTGTATCATGTTCCAATTGTTATACATTGTCGTGCCTGAGTGGTTACGATAACATTGATGTTACTTATCATGAAATTTACTCTCGTATTGCTGTGGGTCTGATTATGGAAAGAAAATATATGAATGAATGAAATTGAAAAACTGAACAAAAAATAGACGCACTCATATAAGGAAAACATTTGTGAGAAATCCCTTGCCCAGTGGCACAATAGTATTACTGTAAACTTACAACACTAGAAATCTGGTTAAGAGACCTGTAGAGGGAAGAGGACAGACAACCAGTTGTGTAAAATAACATACTCTTCCCAATTCTCATAACATCAAACAAACGAAACCCTTATGCAAATAGCAGTTTAAAATAAGTTTGTTTACCTTCCCTTCACCTGTGTACTTTATGTAAATCAAAAAGAACAGAGGTCTTAAAACAGAAGTACCTCACATGTGACATTAATCAACTTTGTGATTGTTTGTTTTTTGAATTTCGCAAAAAGCTACTCGAGGGCTATCTGTGCTAGCCGTCACTAATTTTGTAGCATTGCGTAATTTTGTTGTCATCACCACCCACCGTCAACTCTTGGGCTACTGTTTTACCAACGAACAGTTTGTGTTTATATAACAACTGAAGTTCAGTTTTTGTCCAAATCTATTATCCTATATTTCACCATAAACTGACATATTTCAACAAGAAAATATATTTCACTATAAGATAGACAAAATTGTATTGTTTGCTTGTTTCTATTTATGGCAAAGCTACACGATGGGTATCTGCGCAAGCCATACCTAATTAACATTGTTAGGCAGCTAGTCATCACCACCCACCGCCATCTCTGAGGATCACGGGTTCGAATCCCCGCCGTACCAAACATGTTCGCCCTTTCCGCTGTGGGAGCGTTATAATGTTACGGTCAATCCTACTATTAGTTGGTAAAAGAGTAGTTTAGGAGTTGGCATTGGATCGTGATGGCTTGCTGCCTTCCCCCTTGTCTTCCATTGCTAAATTATTATGGACGGCTAGCGCAGATAGCCCTCATGTCGGTTCTCGGAAAATGTAGGGCAAAGAATCAATAAGATATAATAACAAGTACATTATAAAAAGTGAATGTTAATTTTAAGTATTTAACATCACTGTTATGTCATCTAGTTGTAATATTGGGAGAAAAATAGTTGTGTCAGTTTGTTTTAAATAAGGGTAGGCGTTCAGTTATCGATGCTGAATAGCTGTTTTCCTTTTAGTCTTTGACTTGAAAGTTATGGATGAATTCAGGAGAATAGTCTTGTGCCGTTTAGTGTATGGTAAAATATTTACGTGTATACGTGCATATTTGAACTGAAACAGGCCTGGCATGGCCGAGCGCGTTAAGGCGTGCACTCGTAATTCGCGGGTTCGCGCCCGCGTCGCGCTAAACATGCTCGCCCTTCCAGCCGTGGGGGTGTATAAAGTGACGGTCAATCCCATTATTCGTTGGTAAAAGAGTAGCCCAAGACTTGGCGGTGGGTGGTGATGACTAGCTGCCTTCCCTCTAGTCTTACATTCCAAAATTAGGGACGGCTAGCACAGATAGCCCTCGAGTAGCTTTGTGCGAAATTCCAAAACAAACAAACAAACAAAGATTATAATGAAATTACTAATTACTGATAGATTACAATAAATACTGAAACACTATCAAAGTAATTTAGTGAAATATGTAAATCACAAATTGATAATTTTAATTAATATTAATTTAATCATGTAAATTTATTGTGTGCTTGTCAACGTTTCCAGCTGATTTCTGTTTGGACTGACCACATAAACTGGATGTATGTAAATAAAATAAATTTGGAGCCGGATCTTATTTAAAACTGTCAGGTATTGACCCAGATATTCATAAGATGGTTTCAACAAAGCAGTGTTTTCCTTCACATTAAGCTCCCAGCTAGTACAGTTCAACAGATAGCTCGATCTAGATTTGTTTTAAAAAACATACACGTATTCAAGTTATATTAAATTTTAATGTTTAATTTCCCAAATTTATATTTCTTTTCATTGTTCATTTCTAACAAATAGACACAAACTGTAAAGGTTATGAAATACACACACGATAAAATTTAATTTTAACGGAAGAGGGTTCTCCAATAATGTTAAGAAATTGACATGGGTGTGACGGTTGGAAAATTCTGTCAACTACTACACTGTTTTGTGTTTTGTTGTATTCATGGGCGTATTCGTGTTTTTAAAATTATATTTTCAAATCAAAACTTTTTCATGTTTTAAGTAATCGTTTCATTGATTATAACTGTACATAACTTCCGTCCTTGATTTGGGTACCACAGCGACTTATTCTGATAGTCAATAAAATAATGAATCACACTGAGACTTCGATATCGTCCATAGAAATGTTTTAGAACAAAATTTGCTTTTATGTGAAACAAATTAAGTTGAGCGTTTTATACATTACAAAAATAAACTACTCACTTAAATTCCATTGCCATTACTTCAAGAGGTCAAAGGTCAGTTTTCTGGATTTCATTATTTCCAAGATTTATAAACGCTTCAGCAAACAGCATTTATTAGAATTAAAATCCGTAGATACTACCATAAAAAACAAACAAACGTAAGCAGTGAATTATTTTTATAGATGATTTAGGCCCAACCTTTATGTTGGACAGATAAAGTTCAGATTTACAGCAAGTGTTTGGAGTAATACTTGAGTAGAAAGTCCTCGTTAACTTGTCTATAAAAGTCGCTTATGTTGAAAGAACGACGTTTCGTATCACTAGGAAAGAACTCGTAATCGGGAAAACAAATCTCTTCGTTTACATTCTGGAACGATGGATCATAACACTTGAATAAACGATCCTTCTGTCATCATTACAGGACTTTTAGACCTTGAACTTTAAGTTAGTCATCACTCGATTATCGCTTAAGACTTTTCTCGTCTTACATACCTCTTTACATTTAAAACAAATTTAGTTTACACACTCGAAGCTCAACTGTTTTGTATTATATCTACAAGTTTCCGTTTATCCCTTAACGTAATAACAAATTTAACCAGTGATTAATTATACTGTAGTTTTAGGTAAAACAAAGCTGTATTGTATTTTGATTTCGCTAAAGATGGAATAAATGTATTTGAACACGTTGGAACATGATAAAGAAATGTTTTGTTTTGTCAGTCTTTTCATCTTTATTATTAGCTTGTACCGTTTTAGTCTGTCCACGACATACGTCCAGTAGAGCTGCCCCACGGGTGTTTACATATTAGCTGGCCCACTTCACCAACCTTCATCGTTTTTCTATTATTTTTCTTCTGGTTAATTACAACATAGGTGATCTCTACTATCCGCTAGGAGGCCAGTAGACCCGCCCTCTCCTTTAAAAAAAAGGAAACAAAAAATCTCCAAATTAGAAAAAAACGAGATGCTTTATTTATTACTATGATATTACAATGTAACACAAAGATTAACTTCTCGATAACGACTACATTTAATGATGGAACCGAGAAATAAAACTAAAGATATAGCAATAGTGGAAAACACAAATCTGTGGTAAAGTATATACACGTTGTTTTTCGTTGCATTGTTCTAGTCTTCTTGGTCTGGAATCTGTAAAGGAAATGTTTATAAAGCTTAAGTGGTTGCATTTTTACTAGCTTTATAGAGATGTGTCTTGGTGTAAGATATGTGTCAATAGGTTGTTTGACGTTTCTGAATTGTTTATACTAAAAGACGTTATACATGTATTTTTAACTGTTACACATTATCATGTTATCATATAGAATAGTATAGTTTTATCTTTGTCGTATTTATTTTAAGCATGTCAGAAAAGTGATTATTTAGATCTAATCTTCTACTGAGAAGTTATTCTCAACAATTTAACAGAGTTAAGTTTAATAATAACTTCGTTTGTTATTTCGTCAATTTAAGAAACAAATTCGTTTATGTTTGTTGCAGTGTTACGACTATAAACCAGGTGATGCACCATTTTATCACATTGTTTAGAACAATGCTTTTCAAACACAGATCCGTGAAATGTCGACGGTGGTTCTAAAAACATTTGTCTGTTTGTTTTTACGCACAAAGTAACACAAAGAGCTACCTGTGTTCTACCAACCAGGGTTTTCTTTATCCGGTTTGTAGCGTTTTAAGTCCGCAAACATTCCGTTGTATCACTGTAGGACCTTACAAAAAATAACAATAAATATTGGTTTTGTTTGTTTAGTTATTGAGTATTAATCAGGCAAAGACCAAATGAACTTTTGAAAATCATTATTTACACGGCGTACTGTAATCCCATACAAAATTACAATTTTATGTGAACAATTACTGTCACTTTCTTGTTTTGTTAAGTTCATTTCATAAACTTATCACATATCAGTATAAATACATAGACAAATAATGTTCTGCCTCAGGTAATAACCAAACTTAATATACACTGGAACCCTTGTTTCTCACCTAAGTGAAAAGACGGTTATGATTTGTATCCAAAACTTTCAAAACTGAAATTCAATCAGTACCTTTCGAAGATTATTTTGTATTTATATTTTGATAGTTTTATAAATTTGAATGCTGTCTACCGGTTGTTCAATTTTATATTTGAGGGCTTTCTAGGTTTTTATAACTGTGAAGAGCATTGCAAAAGTAGCCTTTTATCTAGCTTTATACCAAACAACAACAAAATAACAACAACTTAAAATATCTTTTTGTTCTGACTCGTGTCTACATAAAGGGATAAATGTGCTATGCTCTGATGGTCATCCAAATAACATGGTTTTTACTATTCTAAGTCAACAGATATATGGTTGTGTAACTAGTGGGGCGAAGTTAATGGACGTTAAATTTTTAACTTAAAACAAATCATACTTCTACTGGAGTTTAAAATATCAACAACCATTTAATTCACTAAAATTTTCAGTGTAAAACGCTCTATTTGTTTTTGTATTTTACGCAAAGTTTCTCAATGGCTATCTGATCTAGCCATCTCTAATTTAACAGTGGAAGGCAGCTAGTCGTCACCACCCACCGCAAACACCTGGGCTACACTTTTACCGACGAATAGTCGGATTAACCAAAATATTCTAACGCCCCTACGGCTGAAAAGGTGAGCATGTTTGGTGCAACGGAAATGCGAACCCGCGACCCGCAGATTAGGCGCCGCACACCTGAACCCACCTGGCCATGCAGCACCGAAACGCCCGAATGGTCAAAGTTAGTTGTGTTCGTTTCAAATTACAAAACACAAAGCCCGAGTTCCTGATTTTACTCAGAAAAAAACTACTTTATTGAATGAAACTAAAAAGATCACTTAAACAACAGAAGAACTGATATTTTCCAGTTATACTTTAACAATAAACGAGAAAGAAGAGATACGATAAGAATGTTTATAGTATTTGATGATCTCGTGACTGAGACACTGGATAAAAACAAATGTGGCCTTGTAACTTGAGGCTTAACTCTCTCGCTGTTTAAAACAAACGTAGCCTTGTGACTCAGGGCTTATCTCTTTGGGTGTATAAAACAAACGTAGCCTTGTCACTCAGGGCTTATCTCTTTCGGTGTATAAAACAAATGTGGCCTTGTCACTCAGGGCTTATCTCACTCGGTGTTTAAAACAAATGTAACCTTGTCACTAAGGGCTTATCCCTCTCGGTGTATAAGCTTACGATAAATGTTACTAATTTTAATAATTGAAACTTAACCTTCGATATTACAAGATAAAAATATGTATAAGTCGACCACAAAGCATACACGAGTGAAAACATTGTCACTTTACATTGGTTATCACTCCCACTTCCCAGTGACACAGCAGTACGACTCTGGACTTAGAACACAACAAACTGGGTTTCGACATTCGTGGTGGGTAGACAACAGATAACCTATTATGCAGCATTAGCTATCCAAGTTTGGTAATACAGATGTATTTTCAAGTAAAATTTCTTCGTGAATCGATTTAACGAGGCTCGATTTCATAACGCATATATGGTTTTGTAATAAATTCCAAACAACCCTAATCAAATAAAATCCTTACAAAGAAAAGACCAAAGTTCGTTAAGAATACAATACCAATTGAAAATTCTGATATATTTCATTTTATTGCATCTTCATTTAAATTTGTAGACAACCAATGAATTACAATTACACAATATTCCAAACAACTGTCTTTACCTCAAGCACTAACCAGAATTTCTGAATAACATAATAATTATACCGACTTACCAACACCCATAGATGTTAACAGACAACATCATGTTTACTTAACTGGCTAGTTAGTGCACCCATAAATAATACTTATTATACATCATGTCATTAAATGGAGTTTTTAAAAATAATAATTATCTAAAGGAGTATTAATATTACGTTAATGATTATTCTTTACAAAGAATGTCTGCTACTAAAGTAATTTAATGCTTTAACTAATGGTAGTGTCATGGTGACCCTAATGACCTGTTGAACTCACTATTCCACTTCCATTATCATACAAAGTAATTTTTACATCTTTAAATGCAATTAGAAGCAGTCGATGACGTGTGCAACATTGTATTGTGGAAAAAAATTTAACATTTTTATTTTAATTTGAAACGTAAATCATGATTTCTGAGTGTGTCTAGTGCCCAGTAGTAGGAAGTTCTCCAATCCCGGCAACTTTCTTGAGGTCAGACTACTGAGAAGTAGTTGTTGTTTTGAATTAAGCACAGAGATACAAAATGGGTTGTCTGTGCTCTTTTTACCACCGTTAGAGAAACCCGGTTTTTAAACGTTTTAAGTCCACAGACATAGCGCTGAACCACTGGGGGGCACTGAAAAGTAAATCATAAACATATTACAAAGGGAATGAGAGATCTTTGTTTCGTTTCTTTTAGGTTGGTTTGTTTTACCTTTTTATTTCTTTGGTTTCTTTTTATTTCTAGCATTCAATTTCTTTTCTACATAATATTTCAGGAACCTCACGGTTAATAATTATCCGTTAGTATTATTTAATAGAAGAACCTTACTATTCATTTCAGGTTCTATGAAGGAACACAACTAGTTCTATCTCTTGGAGAACCACATTTACTGAAGACCATGTCAGTGAAAGATTTCCACATTTTCTCAGACCGAAGAGTAAGTCATAGTTTTATTTCAATCTTGTAAAAACATACACACAATTCCATTCTGATTTTAATAAAAATATTATATTATAGTGATACATTCAATGAATAATTTGGATTTACATTCAAAATAACAAATTTTGTTCTTAACAAAAGCAGAAAGAAGTCAAAACAAACAATTCGTCTTACAAAACAACAAATCATGTTTGTGATAATAATATGAAAATTGTAATATTTATTTTCACACATACATACATTGCAAGATATCGTTATAACCAATTAGTGAAAATAAGAATAAATGCAAAGTTAGAATGTTTTACGCAGTTAAATTTTCAAAATAATCGTAAGAAATTCCGTAACAGACGACATTAAAAATTTGGCTGTTTTTACAAATTTTATAAACTTTTGAAATCAGTTTTATAGTTTTAAGTTGAAAACTTTACTGAGACTGAAGATTGCTATTATTTGTTGTGAAATATTTTAAACAAAGCAAAGAATGAGGATATTGAGCGCCATCTGTTAAACAGAAAAATATTATTTCACTGATGGTAAAAAAATGAAATAAGAGACGGCACAAAATTTAAAACGTTTAAATGGTATTCTGGTTTTAAAAAGTTAAGTTGTTGTATGTATGTTAGTTACATAACTTCTGTAGTTACAACGCATTATTTGACAAGTTAATATGTATAGCTTTCTTCCTATTAGATATCAATAGGTCAGCTGATCCGTACGAATATTACAATAAAATCAGTCCTACATTATAAGAACGATGTTCCATTTCCCGTGATGCCATTAAAAATACTTACGATAACCTTGACCTCTCGCTATAAGAAGTGACAAACTTTTGTGAAGAACCATAAAGTCTGTCTTGGGCATTACAGATTGAGAAATTTTCTGTTGATCATCTTACTGCACGAGATCATCAGCTTGTATGAACACATTTAACCAACTATAGATTGAAGAATTTCAAATGTCAGTGGACAACTGTGATTTGTTTACTTCGGATATCGTTCTTAACCAAACAATCGTTGATTTAGAACTGTGGCTGGAACTTTGTTAGTCTTTGTAAACTAGCAGATTGAGTGAGTACTATCAAAATGTGCAGAACTCAAATGATGTATACTAGTAACCTTCAGACTTTCAAGTACTTTCACCACCTTTATACACAAACATAAATGTTTTCTGTACACATCGTTGTTTTTGTCTTTTTGGAAAAGGAATTTCACTTTGTACTCTCGATAGCAGACAACATGCTTTTCGTTTTACAAAGAGATTCCTGGAAGCGAGTCCGAACCATCCTTACAGCTGCTTTCACTTCGGGGAAAATGCGTAAGGTATGGTATTTTATATTTATGGAAAAACTGTCTAGAATAGGTACCTCTGTCCCTATTTTGGATCTACACACCAGTAGAAAAATAGCAATTTAGAAGCATCTATCATCCCAGTTTAAGAAATTGACTGCCTTTCTTATAACGCAGCTATAGCTTATAGAGTGGGAAATATTTTTCTTTTTATTTGAGCTACTCGGACCTGTTCACATGCTTCGATACCAGTACAGAGGAATTTTGTCTTCTTTTGATATTAAGCAACACAGTTGATAGTGGTTAAGGCAACAGATCTGTGATCAAATTAACAGGAGTTCTGTATCCTGTTTCCTCAAACATTTTTGCCGTATCAGTGATGAGGGTATTATTCAGTTCCAGTCAATCCACTATTCGTTCATAAAAGTGTAACACAGGCGTTGGCGGTGTGTTATGACGATTATCTGACTTCCTTCTATTCTTACACTTTTGGTAAAATAAGGACAATATTATTTCAATATTGAGTTAAAGGACCGATCTGTAAGGTTTGAACAGAAGAGATGATCCAATAAGTGTGTATGTGCTTTGCAACAAACAATATTTGTTTCATTTTAACCAACATATTTGTTACGCACTGCTTTCATATTATATCAAAATTTCTGTCGCTTTGCCCTCAGGAAATATGTTTGGCATCTGCCAATAACAGAGGCACTTTTTATTTTATTATATATTTCCTGGCATTGAATTTGATCCCGAGAGCTGACACTCAAGACTGGAGTTCAATCAACTGACACAAAGTGCTAGTAAACTACAGCGCCATCTAGTAAGGCATTTGTTATTTTTTAGAAGTAATAGAAAAAGGTAAGACCATAAAAATATAATGGACTGGATTTTTTTTAAAAATATTTGGTTTGTGCATTCAGATTGCTCGTTCTTATGACATTTTTACGTGTTTTTTTTTTTGTTTTCGCAACGCTATTTCTTTTCCACCAATCATATCTTTACGGTACTTGTTTCTTTATAGATGAAAGGTTTAGTTCTTGACACATTAACTGCAAACTTTCTAAAGATTGCAGAACATGGAAAAGCTGTTGACTCTAAAGGGTAAGATGTTGGATATAACTATCAACTGAAGATATTGTAATGTTTGTACTTGATCTTCATGTGCTGTAATCATTTTTATTTTTGTTTTGGAATTTCGCACAAAGCTACTCGAGGGCTATCTGTGCTAGTCGTCCCTAATTTAGCAGTGTAAGGCTAGAGGGAAGGCAGCTAGTCATCACCACTTACCGCCAACTTTTGGGCTACTCTTTTATAAACGAATAATGAAATTTATCGTTACATTATAACGCCCCCACGGCTGAAAGGGCGAGCATGTTTGGCACGACAGGGATGCAAACCCGCGACTCTCAGATTAGGAGTCGTAAGTTTTAACGCGCTTGGCCATGACGAGCCGAGCTATAATTATTAAAATGTACACATTTTAACACGAATTTAACTCTGTTTGCATACATTTAAGCATACAAACGATTGTGTGCATTATATGAAAACAATTTTGGAAAATCACCAAACATTCCAGGTCATCAAGTCTAGTGATGCTTTATCTTATAACCACACCACTCGATAGCAACTTTGCTGACCACTTTTCACATAAACACGTTCAGAAAAAAGGCTGTCATATTCTGAGCTCACCATTCCTCTCTTATTGCTTTGCATAATCCATGTAGAAGCATAATTTTAATTACACGTTTAAAGATTCAGATCGTTCCGAAATGTATAGATGTTTCGTCTAGTAATTTAAACGTATTGTTCCTGCATAAATAGAATTAATACCTGTTTCTTTCTTTATCTGTTTAAGACACATAACTGTTGAATAGATATGACGTGAATGCAACTTTTGTACTTATGACGGAAATCTTTATTTATTATATCGCATACCGTTTTCTTGAGAGTGTGAACATCTGCTACTTACCAAAGTATTCTCATCTATGATACGACTTGTTACAAATGTATTTTTCCCGATGGTTTTGGTTTCCCAAAATGATCCCTATTGCTTCATTTTTCATTTCCATTACGAACAAGGTATGTTACTGTTTTGTAAATTTTAAATACCCAATATAATCTGGTGGCTCAGCTGAAAGTAAGCAGGCATAGGATTTTTGAATTCTAGTTTTGATACCCTGCACATTAAAGAAATGATACGAAAGTAACTTTGAACTATAAGAATGCATTTAGCTCGTAATTTTTTGAACGTGCATGCACCGAATGTAGTAGAATACATCTCATTTGAAACTTGTTTAAAGATGTGACATGGTCGATCAATGTTTAAATATCCTAATGTACATCCAAATACTACAATATAATTTATACTAACTCGTCTCCATGTTAACTGTATAAACACCGTAACTTCGAAATTGTGACACACATTTAGAAGTGACATTTTACTAACTTAAAGTAAAAAAACACAACCACGTATAAGCAATACTAGTTTGTAATAACTATAACCACTGTCAAATTTCTCTTCATTTATGACATGTTATTTATAACACATTTTTGAAAATCGTAAGAAACATACAGTGCTTAACACTTTACAAATAAGGAAAATAATCACCTCTTTTGTTCTGAATTAATAGCAATCTAAACGTTAAGTTTGTTCAATTAAAATTATGTAATATACATATCGAATTCTTTTACGTCGACTATAGACTTTCACTATACTGATATATTAAATTTTGTTATTATTATTATTCACAAAATTTAAACAAAACCTGACTGTGGGTCCGAAGATCAATGTAATGAGTGATTCACTAAGGGTGGTGTTGGTTAGCCACCCTCGTTTATATTGTTTTTAAAAATTATCTTATTCATTTATGTATGTTTTAAAATGTGTCTGTGGAATCTTACTATTTCATTTGGATTTTTCTGGAGTGTTAAAAGCTAACTGCTTTTGTCTCTATTCTACCAGTTCAACACTAGGGAATGACTAACACATGAACAACATGAGATGCTTGAAATAAATATATGAAATGACCAAATGTTTTCAATTGTTATTCCAATTAAACAATGATTGTTTGTACTTTGGTTCAGTTTAATGTTTAAGGAACGTACGTAAGCTAAACTACATTTAGAATAGGTATCTATGACAACTGTAGAATACATTGACCATTTAGATAAATATTATTTATTTAGAATTTTACGAATTTGATCATTATATTTTCCTTAACAGTACAAAAGACATAATGAACAACAAGTTTCAGAGAGTTTGTATTTATCGGAATTTTTTAGTGGTGTATTGTCAGAAGTTTTAGGTGCTGTGCAATATTGAACAATAGTGGCTCGTTCTCCCAATAATTATGAGTAGGTTTCACACAGAACCTCGTATATCTTAAAACTACATTGTTTAACAATATAAATAAACACACACCCAAAATAACTTGATGAACCATGACTGTGTTGATTACAAGAAGACATTAATCCATTGGCTGTGGCTGTACGATAGAAGAAATTTAGAAATTAGCAAAGGAAGTGGTGATTCAGAAGTCTTGTAACAATTATTCTGAGTGACATTTGTAGCATGAGTAAGTTTAGTGCCAGTTGGGTTTCAGAAATGTTGTCGTCAGAGCAAAGATTGACCCGAGTTCTATTTAGCCAATTTCTATTAAAATACGTTTCATTATTTTGTCGTTAGTGTTATAACTGTGAATTGAACGTGGATTCAATACTTTAATCCAGATAGAAAATTCAAATTTCGGCATGGAGTCATTCTAGTTCATCTACTTCCTCTGCAAGGAAAGAAATGTAATCAATTCTTAGAAACCCTGACAATGTTTTTACTCAATTTGCCAAAATGCTTTTAATTCTGCCAACATATGGCGACTTTAACTTACATGCGAATAGCGTGTTGGTACAGTTTGAAAAAGAATTAAATCTTTGTCATGCATAGCTTTCAAAGAGAATCTTTTTCTCAAACAGAATCATTTTAATGGCATGGATAGCATGTAAAATTGCCATAATTTATTGATCTTGGCCGCTATTATAATGTAAAAAGGTCAATCCCGCTATTCGTTGGTAAAAGAGTAGCCAAAGTGTTGGCAATGGGTTGTGATGATTAGCTGTCCTTCTTCTGGTCTTCTTCTATTTAACATTTACTGGCCTGAAAATAAACGACACAGTTCATCGTGTTCAGGAAATTTGAAGTTTTCTGAAATGTGCAACACTATCTTGGATATTACATTCAAAATCCTTACCAAGTAATACTCAAAACCTAAGAGAGGAATATTTTAAATATTTAAATATTAAATATAACTTTTAAGAGTTCAGGTATATTCTAAAATACATTAAATAACAAGTTACACAATACCATTCTGAAGAATTACGTTTCTTCTTTTAGTTGCTTTCTCTAACATCATGAAACTGTTCAAAATCTGCATGATTGACCCATCAGGTATGGAGTTTTTCAAGGAGTTGACTCTCAAGATAATTGACCAACGTAAACACAGTCCTAAAGTAATTAATATTTAAACTCACTTTTAGAGTAGTGTTTAGAGTATTATTATGTGTCTTATAATAATAATAATAAAAATTACATTTATTCAACATTATAAATTAATGTCACATGTTTTTCTTCAATAACGAAAGGTTTTCGATGATTTCAGACAAGGCGCATAGACTTCCTTCAGTTGCTACTGGAGACCATGGACAACAAACTGCAGAAATTCCAAAAAGGACGTTAAAAATGTAAACAATTATGGATACGAAGA
Organism: Carcinoscorpius rotundicauda; assembly: GCA_011833715.1. Taxonomy (NCBI): domain Eukaryota; kingdom Metazoa; phylum Arthropoda; class Merostomata; order Xiphosura; family Limulidae; genus Carcinoscorpius; species Carcinoscorpius rotundicauda. Next base: position 11,209,087 of record CM022398.1, on the reverse strand, counting down.
AGAAAACTTAAAATTCTTCAACAACAAGTTACAAAATAAATGTGAGAAAATTTAAAAATGTGTTTAGACTTGACTTAGAAGATCAAATGTAATAGTTTGAGTTTTGTTTTCACGAGTTTTAAAACACATTTTGACAAATGTTATTTGTACGATCTAACTGACGATTGTAATAATTTAGCAACTGAAAGTCTAAAATCGTTATGACTAAGACACTACTTCACTGAATTTGTGGCGACAGTAAACATTTATTAGTCATGGAAATCACCGTAAACTAATTATATAGATGCTAAACATGTTTGTCGTGATATTATTATCTTAACATACTCAATTGGTTCACGTAACTTGTGATTAACCTTGTGTATAATTTTTGGTTTATGAAGCTAAAGATTTTTTTCATTTGTGAAACTAGCGACTTTCACTTTTGCAGCCCATACAACACTTTCAGAACATAATTACAGATAAAACATAAAAATATATATATACATGTTACTTACAGTAGTGTTTAACATGCCAACAATAAAATAAATTCCATAATTATTTCTAAAATTTCAAAAGAACTAATAATAATAATAAAAAACAAATAAATAGCTGATGAAGTGAACATTTATGAAAAATACAACAAGCTGAGAGAAAATACTCCGTATTGTATTAAAGAATACCTGAGTTACGTGAGACAACTGCACACCTTCTTGTACACATAATTTGTTATATTTCCATACAAATAAAAAAATGTCTTGAACACCCATCAGCATCCTGTGAAAAATAACGAAGTATGAAAAAACAACGACAAAAACAAATGAAAGAAGAGGAAACAATAAAAAATGCATTATAAAAGCATGTAAAGCTAAGTATTACAGTTACGGTTTTCTATCATCTTTTCATTTTTTATTATTATCATAATAATTTGTTTTCTTAATTTTGCACAAAGCTACACGAGGGCTATCTGCTCTAGTTGTTCCTAATTTAACAATGTAAGATTAGACAGAGGCAGCTAGTCATAACCACCTACCGCCCACTCTTGGGCTACTCTTTTACCAACGAATAGTGAGATTGACTGTCACGTTATAACGCCCCCACCTCTGGGAGGGTAAGCATGTCTGGTGCGATGGGTTTCAAACATGTGACCTTCAGGTTACGGGTCAAACACTTTAACCCACCTGGCCATATCAGGCGCTAATAATGTGTGAAGTGATAAATCCAGGAACAATATTTCAAAATCTCTGGGAGCTAATATTGAAACAAAAACACTAAATGAGAGTTTATTCAATATAATACATAAGAGATTTACTTTAACAGGTATATACTCAACATAAAGTAGAACTAACTGGATCAGTAAATAGTTGCAAAATTTACAGTTTTGATTTCAAAATTCTTCATTTTCTTCTATCAGTAAGATAAGCTACATTAGTGCAAGGTGGAAGGAATATTTCTCTAAACGTTGCAACAAAGTTTATCCTGACCCTCACTAAGTAAACCCACATAACTTAAATTTAAATTGTATCCATAGTTTGATACCTACAGCAGAAACAAACAAATAAAAAATAAATGCTTATTTCACATCTATTTCCATACAAAACGGTAACTTTCTGTTTTTAGTACATTATTTTGTGGTTTACATAGCATTATAATTTCAAACGTTAAAATACAATCACGTTGGCAGATTGATTTAGAGATATTGAAATCCATTTTAAAACGACCTCATCTCTGCATCTGAAAAGGTTTACCAAACAAATATGCAAATAAGATTACAGATATATGGCAAAACATTTAGAAATTTCAGTTTTAACATTTTTGACCAATGACAAACCTAATTTAATACAGCCATCAAAACAAGTTATAGTTATTCAATTTTAACGTGTATTTAATTTTGAATCTGAATGACTGGTGTTCTTATTACAGATTACAGATATATGGCAAAACATTCAGAATTTTCAGTTTTAACATTTTTGACCAATGACAAACCTAATTTAATACAGCCATCAAAACAAGTTATAGTTATTCAATTTTAACGTGTATTTAATTTTGAATCTGAATGACTGGTGTTCTTATTTTTTTTTAAATGTGCAAACTCTGTGTTTGATTTTTTAGAGAAAACCACACAGAGCTATTTGTTGTGTCAGCTGCAGAGAATTGATTGTAACATTGCAAATCCACAAACTTACCCCTGTTCCACCAAGGGAATATACAAAGTAACTTAATTTTCTTTGTTTGTGAAGATGCTGTTCACAGTTTTGTGTGTAATTCCAAGAAGCAGAGCCCTATTATTCGGTTTTCATGATTGCATTAATTCACAGTGAAACTAGAATTTAGGTACGTGAATGACTTTTACAGTGAATGTCGTGCAGAGAATTGTAGAGGTTAGATTTAGCAAAAAATTATTTTGTACTAACTTCAAGTCCTTCACACTGACAGAGTGAACCACACTTCTAAAATGAAAATGCACAAACTTAAAAATGAGTAAAAAATGCATTTTGTATAATTATCTGAAATATTCATTTTAGAATTAGTTAAGAAATCATACATTTATGTGAGATGCTGTTAAATGAGATAAACCAAAAAACAAAAATGATAATATTAAATAATTTAAAAGTAAACTTTCAAACATTTACATAATTCAATCACTTCTCACACTCATTCAGCAAAGTAAATCAATATAAAATCAAAGCTCACCACAACAGCTCTCTTATCACTTGTCTTTCTGTCAAAACAATGTTTTGTCCTTTCACATAAAATTCTAAAGTTTCTTCTAAATACTGTTCCCTGAAATAAAAACCAGTGTTGTTAGATAAACATACTTAACCTTTTACAAAGGATAGGGAATTTAACAACCATCAAAACTGTAATTTGTACAAAAAACTTCAGAACTTTCGAAGTCTATTACACAATTGTGCCAACTATGTACTGTTAATGGTTAACTACCAGGAGTTGAAAAGAATTTTCAAATATTAATTCTGCTACACACACAGCGAAATGTGTAATACACATAAAATGTGGAACTGAAAAAAATATAACCACACAGAGCAATGAATGACTAACTACATTAGTGTCTGTGTACTTATTTGTTTCTGTACATACATGAAGTAACATGCATATTAAGATTTCAAAGAATTAATATACAAAAAGACACAAAACCTTGGAAAACTGTTTATAAGCATTTCCTCAATTTTCATTTCAATGAGATTTTATGTACTACTCGAGTATATCTAGTATTACTATCATTAATTTATATTTTGATATAAAATACTGAAAAAACTTCAATTCAAAAACTGAGGTAATTAAACAGAATAATAACTGTTCTGGTGGTGATTTATTCATACCAATCAGTATTTTTGTTTGGAAATAATTATGATAGTTCATAAATTTAAAATTTCTTTTAAATAATTTGGAGTAGTTTTCTGTTATAAGGTTGGACTGAAATATGTATCATCCGTTGATATCTCGAATCATTTGTGGGCGTGTTTTCTTATAGCAAAGCCACATCAGACTACATGCTGAGCTCACCAATGAAAATTGAAACCTTGATTTCAGCATTGTACATTTGTAGACTTACTACTGTACTGGCTGGGAATTTGAGTCGTTTGACTTCTGTTTCAAATATACAGATATTATGGGAAACGTTTAGTGATGATACCTAGAAATTTCACATTTCTTTACAGAAATATTGGGATAAACATAGAATCTATTTACATAAATAAATCACATACAAACTACTAAAACATACTTATGTGTTAAAAGTTCAATTGCTTTCAATTAATATTAACTCCAAGCAAACAGAAGATCACAAAATACACTTCTATTAAACACAGTAAAACCTGTCTAAGGTGGAATTGCATGGGACTGAGTAAATTTTCTGGCTTACAGGCAGTGAACATGCATTTCCTTAATTATATATAATTTTTGAGTGGAACATTATACTTGTTTGACTCAAGGAAAGTAAGACATTTGTGAATAAGGTTATTATACTGTTTAAGTTATATTTATTAGAATAAGAACAAAAATATATATTTAAAATATATGTACATACACAAAATCTTAATCAAATTTATTTGAAGTGTCGAATTTCAACAGTTTTGTTTCTTTAATGGGCTTTCTCATGAGGTTAAAAAAGAACACTAATTCTATGGCCTTTACATGAAGTTTATTTTCCCCCTTTATTTTTACACACAATTTAATAGAATTAATATATCTTAACACTTGTGATAAAGTAAGAATTTCTATTTCCTCACTGTCTTTTCCATTTTGTTCATCTTCTGAATCTTTCACACTGTAACCATCTTGTGATTCTAATATAGATTTTAAATCAATTTCATCAGTTTCCGTTGAAACATTCTTATCAATGTTCACAGAATCATATGCATCAATCTTCCCAGTCAGAGTTTGGAGTTCACTAGCATCGTCATAACAAACAACTTCTCCACAATCTCCGCCATTATCAAGAATAAATCCACAGTTTTGAAAGCACTTTATTACACATTCATCTTTTATGCATGTGACCGAACGACTTAAAAATGTAATTGCTTCTAACACGTCAATTTTCATGGTCATTTCAGATACTCTCTTACAGTCGTCCATGTTTATAATAATACGCTGAAACATCAGTTTTCTGTATTTCAGTTTTATACACTGTATGATTCCATTATCTAGTGGCTGTAGAACTGAAGTTGTACATGGAGGTATAAAAACTAAACAAACATTACAAATTTGTACTTTTGGGTGACAAGTTGCATTATCCAGGAAACGTAGAATATTCCTATTTTATTGTTCCATTCTTTTGTTTAATTTGTTCAAAAATTCCTTAAATATAGCACTTGTCTTCCACGTTTTATTATTAGTTTTCCATTCCAAAGGAAGTTCATATTTCTTTAAATTTTTAAAACAGCGTGGATTTTCACTAGTTTCTCTAGTTTTCCATCAGTAAATGAGACCAAAAGTACAGTCAGTTGTTCGTACGAATAGCGATCTCCTGAATAATGACGACAGAAAAAAGAACAGAATATATTTAACCAATACTTACTGTTACAAAATGTCCGAGAATTTATTAATATTTAATCAAAAACATTTTTCTGCCTTACTCAGGTTCTAATCCTACTTGTTGATAGATGAGGTAGGTGAAAGATAGTTTTCTGTCTTCGTTATGTAGGTTCCACACACAGAGGGCTTTTTATAAGAGAAATCTGAGATAAAGCTGCAAAATTTTTATATTTCCTCCTTGTACAGGTTTCACTTTATGCATTTTCCAGCTTATACAGGTTTTACTGTTCTTTTTTCAAGAAGAAATTTAATTTGTGACTGGAAATAAAATTATAAATTACAAAAGCAACATCACACAATTCAAATTCTGACAGACAAAACATAAAGTTTAGTTGTACCAGAATGTACTTCTAATAAACATGTGGCTGTAATATCACAAAATTTGATATAAAATTGTTGAAGTAAGGGGTAGGGGGAGGGAGATGGAATAGAAAATGGCTCCAAAGGCAAAAACAAAAAATATTTAAGATCAAATGAATATAGAAGCAAAAATACCGAATGCTCAGTAAAGAAATCCAATAGTATCATGTGTTGTGAAGCACTGGAACCATGTGAATTCACATTATGTAAGCCTAACAAGCCTTAATATTCAATGACAAAACCCAAGCAAAAAAAACTCTTGAAGCAAAGATTGTGAAGCTGATATCCGTCAGACACATTAAGATAGACAACAAACCATCTTGAAGAAATGACAATTTGTTTCTTCACAATAGGTTCCAAGAAACAACAGCAGAATACATGCACTCCAAAATTATTACAGTGGAAAACGATGTTTTAATTCTTAATGGAAAAAAACTCGGGCCTGTAATAAAATGGCTTAAGTCTTAAGCTAAGGTTGTTAAGCTGGGAATTTCTTGTAAGTTAACATAAAAAAAGCAAACATCATAGAAATGTGACAGTATATTTCTGAAAAAGGAATTTCAACCATAACTTGAGTTTACTGTCTTCGGCTTGTTGCTATATCAACCTTTACTATCTCTCTTCAATGAGGTTAACTCCCATTATTCCTTATCCTAAAAGCTGAGTAAAACAATCATTTGTAAGTGATAAATAATGAAATATACTCATGTAAATTACTTTTCATTTACATTGGCTTGTTTTAGTAAATAGCAAGCATTACTGATAAAGATATTCTATAACTACAGTAGTGCAAATCTTACTGTACTAATAACAAGGAACAGTATACAACTACATTACTGTTGCATTTCTATAAAATTTAAAACAAAAAATTTGATATTATTTTTTCATTATTAGGATGCAACATTACCATTCTGTAACAAAATTTGATACCCAGCAATTACTAAGAGGCTCTGAATGTTGGGCTGATGCTTTGGACCAGTATGAAGGTTGAATGTTTTGTGTCAACCACGAATATCCAGATATACAATGAAGAGAAAAAGTAGAGTCTATTTCAGGAGTTTCTGGAGAAGATAATTTTCCTTTTCCATAAGAACAAATGTCTATTCCTGAATTGTCCCTTCGAGGAGGGTATTTTGGTATACACCTACATCTGTAGGTTCTTCTTTTTCACCCTTGAGGTCTTCATCATCAGTGAGATACACCTGATAAAGTTTGAAAATGTAAGTTCATTATGAGACATTCCAATGTATTTGCAACTTACCTGGAGTATAAAGTTATAATTTTCCAGTACTGCTAATAAATCTGATAAGTATTTACCTTTTCTTACAAGGCTAGCTTTTCTTATCCAGCGGTGCTCATCTACATGTAAACATTTTCTTATGCATACCACAAATTTCAACTTCTTTCAACTGGAATCAACTGATTACAGCATGTCTCACATGTAAATCACTGTGCATCACTTCTCAACCAACAGGAGTGTGACATACTTGTATGACTCCCTCTGTACACTTGTACTGAATTATCACTTTGAAGTTTGGTAGAAAATATAAGTAACAGAGGAAAGTGGTGAGGAAGGGAGAGAAATGTGAGAGAGATAAGTACCTATCAGACTATGAGAAATACATTTTCAGTACAGGAAACTTATAACTTCCAATATGGCAATTCCTTCCTGTCACAAGATTATTTGGAAATTTCACGTTAAATAGGAGGTGGAACATTTACAGGGGAATGACAAGTAACATTCAATGGATACCCCTGAAAATGAGAATCAGATCCAAAGATCTCCTGATAGGAACAACAACTTCTGAACCAGGTATGCTCCACACCCAATATGCTCCGAAGTGTAGAATAACTAGAATGTGTATTTGGTAAGTTAAGTACATCGAAAATCCATGCCAATGGGAACTGACATTCACATGAAGGAAGAATATAGATTATAACATCTTCATCTCAAGTTCAAGAGATGGGTGGGTAACTAATACCACTTTGACTTCTTAGTATAACATGTGATATCTTAGATCTATCAACCAGGGCATGTGACTCCAGCATCAAAGGATGCTTATATAATAAAAATAAACTTCCCCCAACAGCAAAACTGACCAGAACAATCCCCCTCACCTCTACAGGTGACCAACAATACAGATGGAGTAAATATAATCATGGGAAGAATACAGACATCTATAAACATATTGAGAACTTATTTTAATTGATTCTATCTACATCTAACTCCTAGCCATGACGTACTGAAATCCATGTGGTGGTGGGGGTAGAATGAGGGATCCCAGATAAAGGGTGAACTGCAATTTGATGTCTCACTCTTTTTTGCTTGTCTAATCCATATTGGAGGATGCTACATAATGTACACCTGCAGAATACCATTGCTCTATTCTGTTCTGAGTAGTTATAGCCATCTTTGTGTGAAATCCATTCAGGAGGATGCCTCTCCACAGTAAACACAGCAAGGACTTCCGTCTTCCACTTAAAGGAAAGGTAGTGGGGATGGGACCACATTGAAGAGTCTGGAGGAACATCATCACCCGAGTTAGTTCAATGAATGATCACAAAACCCTATTTTGACAAACAGATGGTACCAATGTATTCAACATAAACCATGGCAGTAAAAAGAAGCTGTCTTCTTCTGTTTTACCCATTGCAGTCCATGGATAGTATGGTCTGGAATGGGCAAGTTTATAAAGCAAGAACATTATTAGGTCATTCATCTATGAGCAATCTTGCAGAATGCCCCACCTCAACTGTGAGCACTGTGAAGTAAAAGGTGTTAAAGCATGGGTCAACATAGTTATAAAGTGTGGATTTCTAAGAACAGAATAGCAGGTCAAGCACCACTCATTACAGAGCAAGATCCATATAGTTAAGAAATGAAGCAAGGACCCCTGAAAGAGAAAGAAAATACAAATACAAAGAAGAAATCACAATATGGCATAAATAATAGGAAACAAACACATTAGGCACAATCCAAATGCCTAACTATAGGATTTCCTCTGATAAAGATGAGAAGTGAAGTTGATACGTTGAACCTGATGAGAAGTCACCTTGAACTATTGCCAGTGGGAAGAAGACAAGAAGAAAAAAGCCAATTGAATTGAATGTTAAACTGAACTGGTGAAAACAGAAAAAAGATAGAACGTGAAGAACAAGAGATAAAGAGTCAGGAACAGGTACATGGAATGAAGCCTTGCAGCAAAAAAACACAGGAGCGGGTACCATGGAAGGAAGTGTTGCAGCAATACAACACAGAAACAGGTACCATGGAAGGGAGCCTTGCAGCAATAAAACATAGGAACAGGTACCATAGAAGGAAGTCTTGCAGTGATACAACACAGGAACAGGGACCATGGAAGGAAGCCTTGCAGCAATACAACACAGGAGCAGGTACCATGGAATGAAGTCTTTAAGCAATACAACACAGGAACAGGTACCATGGAAGGAAGTCTTGCGTGATACAACACAGGAACAAATACCATGGAAGGAAGTCTTGCTGTGATACAACAGAGGAACAGGTACCATGGAAGGAAACCTTGCAGTAATACAACACAGGAACAGGTACCATGGAAGGAAGTCTTGCAGTGATACAACATAGGAACAGGTACCATGGAAGGAAACCTTGCAGCAATACAACAACAAAGTCTATCCAGATTATGACAAGGGTATAGATGAGAAATAGAAGGGATATAGGTGAAAATGAGGAGATACCTTTTTTAGCTGCTTAGATCTTTGGGAGAATGGAACTATCCAGATAAAGGAAAAGACAAATAGGAAGGTAAAGTGTATGTGAAATGTCAATGGCAAATAAATCAGGCCATCAACATCCACAGATTATGAAAAGAAAGATATAAGTTTTAAAGGAAAAGTGAAACATGAAATACAAGGAAATAGGTTCAAACAAAGATAATGTGAAGAAGTGGAGTACTGTATTATGATCCCAGTTTGGAAGATGGCTATCTGGAGGAGGATGGTCAACCCAGAAGGAACTCATTAACATGGTAAGGACAGGAAAAGCCTAAAACTCAATGGTATTGGTAAAAACAAAAAAGTATTGGACAAGGCAGCGTAATAACATGAGAAAGAAGAGAATGAAAACCCCGTGTCAAAAAACTATGTGAAGAACTCAGTAACATGAGACACAGTAGGTCAGTCAGTGGAAAACCATTGTGTTACAGATCACCTGTAAAAGACTTTCCATTTATGCTGATACATCTCCACTGAAGAAAGATGTATGGAATGAGCTAAAGGTTAAGCTACACAATGGGAGAAACATAATCTCCTGATCAAATACCCATTAAAAACCAGATGCAAAGATGAGGGACAGAAATGGTTGGATATAGAACTGGTGACAGCGTTTGATGACGAAGAGGGGGAGAGAAGGGAAGTGGAACTGGAGAGAAGAATTTCAGTTGTTTTAATCTTGGAAATCATGTTTAGAGTAAAATAAAGAATCAGTTTGAATACACTTGGAAGTAATTTAAATGAAAATCACTTCAGTGGTAATCAAGAGAAGAACATGAAACTTGAAACAAAGGAACACTTCCAAGCATAAGTGATAGTTTGGAAGAGGCATACAGAAGGAGTCAGATACATCATGTGAATGTATCATGCTCCTATTGGTGGAGAAAGTCAAATGACGATCTTCATGAAAGACACATTGGAATAATTTGATTTGAATTGGGGGAACAGAAGGCTTGTGGAACGTATAAAGAAAAAGGTTCATATGTAGAGGGCAGCAGGAAGAGAATGGCTAATCTTGTAAAATGAGATAAATACTGCATCCGAATATACATTATATTCGGAAAAACTATACATATGAAATTTATTACCATCCAAATCTTTCATTTTAAAACATGCAATAATGGAGGAAGTGTGTGTGTATCAATGTCATAAATACTTTTTATTCTCATTAAAATTGATACAACTAGAGTAAACTGCAGTTCTTTTTCAACATTTCTAAAAGTTGGTAATGTACAACAATACCACATATCAAGCAATCCAGGCTTTTGACAGTTTATAACATAACTTCTGGTCCAGTAAGATACAATGTACAGCAACACTATAAAAATGCACTTCGTTATCACTGGCTTTCTAGCTTGAAAAATATTTTCAAATGCAATAGAAATTTGCATGATGATTATTATTAAATTAGTTGACCACAAACAGAAAAATATAATACTTTGTATACACAACAAAAATAAAATTGGACAATGACAAATGCAATGACCACCAAGGAATGCTGATTGTGAAATTTGCACACAAGGAACTGTATGAAACCAGCAGGTTGTCTGTTCATTGAAATTACTGTAGTTACAGCATTAAGATTCTTTTGATGGGGAAGGGGGGAATCATGCAACAATGAGACTTATTGGAAACTGATAAAAAAAGAAAGGTCAAATATTATGGGATGTTGATTCAATCTGCAATGATGCACCACATCATCCTTTGAAACTGTGGCAAAAGTTAGATAAACGATGGTTGTTATCAGAGAAGAAGATGCTTAAGAGAAATCTTGTAACTGGTCCAGTAGGAAACACACTAGATTCCTATAGTCAGTAGCAGGAAAGTTTCTGAGTCAGACATTGAGACTGTAACTCTATTGATTGGAGATTATCCTTGAATTGGTACAAGTATATGCACACAAATATTCAGGCTTTGCACTCCAATTCCTGGTTTCAAAAGAAAACACCAACATTGGTGTTTCCTAGCCTTCTTTCCTGTCCATAGAATTTCACAATAATGACAATAAAAAAAAAATATTTGTATGTAAATCAGTGGCCCACAACAGGTTAGATAGATAATGAGCTGGTTTCTTGTTGAGAAATGCTGGTGAAGAGAACATGTTACGGAATGATGAGATTCACTCCATATTCTATGAACAGATTAAAATCAGCAATAGTGTATCTTGAGATCAAAACATGTCTAAGTTTCTTTCATTGTAGTCTTTGAACAACATCATTACATGATGAGAAAGTGTACTGTAAGTTGAGTTTAAGAGCAGGTTTGTCAACTGATTTCAGTTCCTTGAAGTACCCATACATAATTTATGAAAGCAAATGCCCTCAATCCATTTCAAATCTGGTACACTCCTCCACTTCGGGGAAGCAAAATTCTAAACAAACCAGCTGTCAAGAGATTGCTTGGACATTCCAGGAATTTGGAAATCAGCAGTAATTTTCAGTACACACATACAACATTCATAACTATCACAATCTACAGATCTCATTCATGCCAGTTTTGTTCGAGCTTAGAGGCTAGATTACGTCAGTGACTTACTATGACATGCCTGATACCTCAACAGTACTAAGATATATAACACCAAGTAAAGTGCAACTGTTAGAATCAGAAAATATTGTTCAACTGCATATAACATTCTCTCAGAAACACAAACAACAACAGGATGGATGGTTGTCACATCAAACACTGTCGGGTTTATGAATTTATTGATCCACATCTTCTGGGAACATTTATTAAGTTTTTGAACCTTTTTTTTAAAGCCACCTTTAGGTAACCTTGGTTAATATAGGGGATGTGAATAATATTATGCCTAAATTACTATATAACATTATAAAGCAGACCAATTGTAATGAATACATAATAGATGTCTTTTGTTTTTATCAGTGGTAAAATTGAAAATACAATCTGTGATGTAGACCTAAACTGATTTATGTTGGTGATTAATAAGTCAAAAAGAACTTAAAGACTCCATAAATATTACATACAGATCATCATACTGAGAGGGTCTAATGCATTCTTTGATTTGGTTTACCCTCTGCCATGGACTGGTAGTTTTGTCTATTTGTGATTCATCAACATAGAGTGAATGAGCAAACCAAAGCAATACATCTAGGCCTCTACATCAGAGATAGTATTTCTAATTCTATGTTTGATGAGGAAAATATGTGTGATATAACTCTCTGGAAATAATTATTTTCAATCAATGGAACTGTAACTTCAACCATTTTTTTCAGTTAACCATCAAATATAATATCATGAAAATTAGTATAGTAGTTTTAAAATTATGAATGCCAGAACTGGCAAAGTAATTTTATAATAAATCTATATACTAATACATTTAAAACAGAAAACATCAGTGTTTTCAGGTAAGATGCATATTTCCATTAATATGCATTTTTTACATTAAACGATTATTAGTTATATAAATTGTACCAAGTATGCACAGTATTTGGTGGATGCATGCCATTAGTTATAAGTGTGTACTTGCCAGTTCAAAAGTAAAAAATCTTCATCTCTAACAAAACAAAGTGTAATATAAACTGATTGACAAGTCATACAGTGATAACCTTCTATATAGTATTAGTGTGGAACTGAAATTTAAACCAGTCTTATTTCACTGATTATCCTATTTATTGGTGTACAAGATGACTGAAAATTTTTTTCAAAGCTTATTCAGTGTATTTCTTCGAGGTTCGATGTATGGGACAATTTCTCTTGTCAAGAAAGTCTAGGGCATTACTTTCATAAAAAAAATTCTAGTTATTTCTGAGCTGTCCTAACCTGTACTCTTATGTAATCAATAAAATATATTTTGTTATGTTTTTTCAAATGCTACAGATAGTTCAGTGCAGCATAACTTAACATCACAACAATGTAATAAACAACTTCGTGGTTCAACTCCTTATTCCAAAAAAATATCTACAACAAAAATGTGTAAAATTTACAAAACTTAGAAAATTAGTGTAAGTTACATAAACTAACTTCTTTTGATATAATATTAACAATGTTTTAGTATGATGGATGAGATTCATACATTTCAAATAAAAAATGTCTTGATTAATTGTAATTAGAATGTGAGATAAAAACTTCTAGTTACAAAGAATCCAGACAAATGGTACAATTACAAATATAATATTGTAATGCAGTCGAAGTCACAATATCAAAGTAGTTACTCAAAAAACAACAACAATAAAAGTGTAAGTAACAATGCAGTTTTGATTGAATATGCAACTAACTGAAGAATTATTGTTCAAACTCTATATTTGAACCTATATACAACACAAGTGGTAAAATTAGGCATTGTTTTTGAGAGTATCAAATATTGTCTTATTCAACAAACAAATATGGTAACACCTATATAATGCTTAAGGTATTTAATTTATGCTGTAATTTCTTTGAGAGGTTCTTATTAGGACGTTAATAACAGAAGCTACGACTAGTGGGGCACAACAAAAGAGAACCACGATATCAGATGTTCGGATGGGAAAGTCACCAAAATCTTAAAATATGTGTTTTCAGCAGTGACTTTCATTGTCAGTAAAACATTCATGATTTCAAACACCAACCTAAGGAACTGAAGCATTTTATAAAATAACTGGATAAAATGTTAAAGTAAACTGGAAATTTAGCAGTGTCCTATTTTATATGTTTCTTCTTACAGAAATAAATCTTTAGTTTGTGCACACTTTCTGATGTTTCTGAAAAATGAATACAAATTCCATGTAGATGTGCTTTTAAAAGAAAACACTTATGTCAGATTAATGTGCCACTAAACAAATTACCATGAAATGTGGTAACTAAAGATATATTTTATTAAAAAACATCAAGAAACATACGTGTGAAAACTAACACTGTTTTAATACAACACTGAAAAAAAAAATTAAAACCTTATAATGATTCATTTCTGTCTGTAATCACAGGTTTTTTTTCCAAGATTTTCATCTCGTCAAAATATTTTACTTATTTTTACAGTTCATTATTTACGAACATCACGACAGCTGTCATTAACACATAATAAATTGTGTACATTTCAAACACAATAAGAGAAATTCTTTTTGTTTACCTCTGGGCTGTCAGAGAAATTTGACACTAATTCTTCACCCTCCAGCAAGTAGGTACCCCAATCAATATCTTCACTTTCATTAACTGCACATTTAGGAATCATAGTCTTTCATATAGTTCAAAATACACACTTAAAAAACAGTGAAAACATTTTTTTCATATGGTCCATTTTTAACTCTATGTTACACAAACAAAAAATACTGTTGTCATGAAAACAGAAATGTTGACATTTTAATTTAAAAAAATTATAAAAAACAGTACTTTAAATAAAGTTTTGACCTAAACACTTCATGGTTTACAATGTTTTAAAGGCCTCTTTCACAAATTTTTTCAAATATTCTAGAAACTGATAGAAATAGTTTATTTCAATAAGCCATGATCAATGCATCATTGCTCTAAATGTATTATTATGTAAAACATACAACATAAAACAGTTATATATGAGATGATCTTGAAACACATACACCATCAAATCTGAAAAACATTTTCAAGCTTTATTAAAGCATGTTTTTCTACCTTTTTTGGTAACAAAGTGCAGTAAATGTTATTGAAGAAAATAAAATTGGTTTAGTTTGTTTTCACACAACGTTACATGAGAGCTATATGTGCTAGCCATCACTAATTTAACAGTGAAGGATTAGAGAGAAGGCAGCTAGTCATCACCACTCACTGCCATCTTTTGGGCTACTCTTTTACCAACGATTAGTGGGGTTGACCATCACATTATAATGTCCCCACAGCTGAAAGGACAAGCTTGTTTTGTGAGATTAGTATACGAACTTTTGGCCCTCAGACTGTGAGTTGAGCACCCTAACCACCTGGCCATGTCAGGCCAGAAAATACAAGAAGCAGAAAGTAAGTCTACTTATTATTAATAATGATTTTGGAATTATAAACTCCTAACTATTAATAATAATTATATTAGAATTGTTTCCACCAGCAAATATCAGGTTTCATGACAAATGAGCACATTCTATCAAATATCACTCATATTTTAGTACAAATTTTCTTTCTTAACAATTAAACTGAATCTAACTTTTATTTATTTTTAAAATGTTTAAAAATGATCTAGGGATAATTTACAATAGATATAAGAGTCATAAGTTACATTACATTTATCCTTGAACAGCAATCTTGGTGTATAATTGCAGTTCGCGGGAGACTTGGAAAGACATAGTAACAGAGAAAGGACAGAAAATCAACTGTTATCAAACAGTCACATTTTACTACTATCAAAACATTTTTTATACAGCATGAAATGTAGTCAGTCAAACACTGAATTTAATCCTAAATGTACAAACATTTTATTTTATTTACTATCGGCAATGATTCAATGGACTTTTACAGTCTAAATGGTACATCACTATGTGTATTAAGTAAATACTGGTTCTGGACAACAGCTAGGTCTACTTTAAATACCGAAGAACATACGTACACTGACATTCTATACCATTTTAATATAGTAATACATTATCTACAGTTATGAAATAATCATTTGATCTCAGTAACTCTTTAATAATATCAAAATTATTATTCTGCATTTAAACTAGAGTCTTCTGAATTGTGTTTAGAACACAAACTCAACATGGAACTAATCCTATAAATAATACACACAGTTTAATTATATAAACATAAGGTACTTCACTCGTATTTTATACACAGCAATAAGGTAAATAAAAAAGCCAAATGTAAAGATGAGAAATAAAATTTTTAAAGTTTCTCGTTTGCTGTATGATAAACTCACTGAATTAAACAAGAGATAAAAAAAATTAATTTCCTTTAAGAAAACCTGTGATGATTTATGTTTACAAAGTATGTTTACTGGTTGGAACTCATTGGGCTGTTTTCAAATATGCTACAAGCTGATCACACTAACTGTTAAAAAGTTGCATTTATGTTACAATTTAATTATCCATAATTTGGAGTACTTCTGACAGAATTATTTTCACAACATTAATAACTATCACCATACTTTGTAAAATATCAAACTTGTAAAAAATCAATGACAACATGGTTAGTTTTCAGCCACAGAAACATAAATATTATCAGACGCTGTCATCGCCTGATGGTAAAAATCGAGATTTTTGCCCACTTGGGTGTAAAAGAGTTAATGTAACTTCTACTCAACTGTTGCATGTTACATGCTAATTATAACAAATTACCGAATTATTGAAAGTATGTTAGAAGCAAATCACAGCAATGACAAATATATTGAATCATTTGAGGTGTGTACAATGAACATCAAAAACATTGTTTCTAATGATTACTATTTTTGATTCTCTAATTTAAGTCCTATGAGAAAAAAAAAGACATTAGTTGAATATAATAATTTAATAAGTCTTAAAATTAATTATTTAAATTAACTATTAATCCAGCTCTAGTTACAAGCCTATTACACCAGAGGGCATTTTAGGAATGTCACCATTATTTAAGTTTTTGTTTTTATAGGCTGCATAATAAATGAAGGGGGGCAATATGATATGACTGGCAGATATCAGAATTCCTACTCTGATCTGAAATATACATGATTTTATCAAAAAATAAAGTTTATAAACAAGTACTTAACTTACAGAATACTATTAGCACTGTTCAGACTAAAAACTTTATTTCTTGGATTGTGATGTTTATCTTAGCTCAATAAGATTATGTACAACACTTAAAAATTGTAACCAAAAACATGACTAAAAATCAATATGGAAGTATGAGAAAAATTAAAAATAAATATCTATATATTAACAGTAAACAGAGAACATGAAAAATCAGCACTTTATTAAATAATGAAAGTTCTGAACCAGTTACATGTTAATAACAAGTCATGACAAAGTGAACATCAAATGTAACAATCATCAACAAAGTAGTCATGTAATAATAATATTTTGTGATTAATTTTCATGTAATAACATTCGTTATATTTTTGTAACAACTTAAAACTATAGTTTTTAATTTCTAGGTTTTATATGAATACTAACAGATGTGCAAGCAAATATATGGCATCAGATTCAGTCTTAAATTTGGTTATAGACCAACAGTCATGAAAAATGCTATTAACTGTTGACCACAACAAAAATTCTGATGTACATCAGACATACAACGTGGCAAATATGTAACGACATCAAAACTCTTGTACATAATCCAACAACTGGTATTTTTAAAACGTTTACAGTGGCATCAGAATGTTGTTCAGTATAGACGCCACATAGGGATCACTTTAATGTAATTTTAAGCACCTAGGCACTATCCACTCAACATAATGAAGATGAATTATTCTTATTGTGTTATGAAGTGAACATAAAAGGTGTTGCTTACTTTTGTATAGGTTATTATCATGTACATATGTGTAATGGTGTTAAATGTCATAATTTCTTGGGTTATATCATGACTTACCCATCTATAGTCTTCTGTACTTGATGACTATTGACGTCTAAGAATCGATGATATTTGAAATTGGAATCAACAAACTCAGTACAAAGTTGAAAATTCTGGTCATTATCCTGAATACAAAATCTGTATTACAACACTAGGAACTTAATGATTTTAACATACTGTTTCGGGACAACAAAACACTTATTGGATCTTCTATGCTGTCTTTGTTTCTAAACTAAAACTATTAAATAATAATAAAGATAAAACAGTTAAAACTAGTATTCCCAATCATTACTGCTTCCAGTCATTTCAACAATTCAGTGGTCATTACTGTGTCATTATGAATTTTAATTAATTATAACTTGTTGAAGCAAGTCAATAAATTTCAATATTCAAAAAAATAATCAACAAATCAAAATCAGTGTTTCTAATTATTATTATTGATAATTATTCTAACCATTCATGTATCATGAGAGAATAACTGACCAGTTGAATGTTTTTGATTGATACGACCAATAACTTTCTAACACATTTATGATTGCCAAATTTTCAAACTGTCCACATAAGACTGAAGAACACAAAAATATAATTGCTCCAGAAACTGGGTAGATAGAAAAAATCAAAGGGTTGTTATTTATGTAGTTCACACAAAGTTGATTAGAGTCACAAGTGAGGTACTTCAGTTTTAAGACCTATATTCTTTTTGATTTAATAAAATACACAGCTAAAGGGAAGGTCAACAAAATTATTTAAAACTTGTGATAAGATTATGACATAGTCTGTTAGTTGTGATGAGTATTGAAAATAGAATGTTCATTTACACAGTGAATTTAGTTTATTTGGTGAGTTGAGAAATTAACAGGTGGATTTTCTATTAAAATACATACAAGGTGACGTATGTGAGAAAACACTAAAATCTACATCAACAGGATGGAGCTCACATTTTAAATATTCACTACATAACCAATATTACCCTTTCTTAAATTTTCGTACTCAAATAATCTACGAGCCAATATTTCAAAGGAGTTTTTGTCATTAAAATAGTCTAAACTTAACCATATTTCAATTACACCCCTATACAGTGTACCCTAATCTTCACTGTTATAACTCAATGAGTAATTTATTCGACCATTAAGGTACGTATTATATTACTATTAATACTGTCTATGAATTACAGTGTCACCTTCAAACCAGTTAATCTTTCAATAAGTTTCCGTGAAAATTTTGCTATTTTAGCATCTCTATTTCTTTTAAAATTCTCTCTTTTGGAAAACAACGGTGCCATATCTTAACCCGATAGATATTTAATGCAAAAAGATATTTAATTCGAGAAGACCGAATATCTTAATTTTATTGGAATGGTCCCGCTACAGTTAAAATTTATTATTTAATTATTACTAAACATAACAACGAAAGGATCAAGAATCAATGGCATTTGGGTATTCTGCCCTGGAGGATCATTTTCTCTTTGACCTCTTCCTCCTTCCTGAACTTATTTTCCTTAACTGTTTGTATATTAGGTCCTTCTCAGGGCAATGTCATGTATATGGCTCTTTCACAGTTTTAACTATTTATATTATTCACAGTAAGTCAAGTTAGCTGGTGGCAATTTTTTTTTAAATACATAAATATGTAAACTATAAATATCAATATTTAAAGTTTATATACATTTATATTTTACTTTAATTTATTCATCTTTATATTTAAAATATATGTTAACTGGGGAGAGATATTTAGGACTTTCTTCATCGTGTATGAGGTACCTGTCTAGTTCGCATAGTAATTCATTTTTCATCCAGTTTTTATTAAAGTACCTAATTGTAATATGTAGAAGTGTATCTGATATGGTTGGTGTGTTCGAGTATTTATGAATGAATTTAGATGATATTGATCTTGGGACTCTGCATGCAGTTGTGAGAAGTGTTAATATGTAGGAGTTAAATTAAATGTTTAAGTACAGATTCTGTTATTTCCGCGCGTTAGAATAAAGCGCGCACTCTACTAATACGTATCGTTTTGCCAAATTGTAAATAAAAATAATAAAACACAAAATAATGAACTACATCAATTACAATAATCTCTAAGACAGAATTTTTCAAGCATTTTGATGTGAAATACAGAAAATAAGTTTTTCGTTCAAAATACATCATAATCCTTTTAAAATAACTGATTTAGACAAATTTATCTGTAATGTGATGTGATTTTGCTAAACAAAAATAGCTTCATGGTTGACAAAGCTTTTCTGCCTTTCGTTTTGGGTGTGTTATAACTTGGTCGTTGAGACTCGATGCTATGTTAAATTATGTTGTTTTGAATCTTGCGCAAAGCAACTCAAGGGCTATCTGTGCTAGCCGTTCCTAATTTAGTAGTGTAAGACTAGATGAAAGGCAACTAATCATCACTACCCACCGCCAACTCTTGAGCAACTCTTTTACCAATGAATAGTGGGATTGACCGTAAATTTATAACGCCCCCACGGCTGAAAGGGCTAGCATGTTTGGTGCGAACAGGATTCGAACCCTTGGATTACGAGTCGAACGCCTTAACATACCTGGCCATGCTGGTCCCGTTGAGGCTCTATCACCATTCGTTGGTAAAAGAATAACCCAAGAATTGGCAGTGATTGGTGACGACTAGGTCTTTTACACTCCTAACGGAGACAGCCCTCTAGTAGTTTTGCGCCAAATTCAGAACAAACCACAAACCTTCCAAAAACTCGAATTTAAGCAAGCGAGTCATACAAAAGAAATCAAAGCTTGAAAGATATTAAAATCCGTATTGATTGTTAAAGATGATATTGAGTAAATGATAAGTATTAAGTAGACACACAATCTTAGAGCTTGTATTATATATTAGTTTAATGAGGTTTCATCACAGGTATTGTTTACTGCACAATAGGTTGTCTGTGCTATTCCCACCACGGGTATCTAAACTCTGTTTGAAGTGTTGTAAGGTTACAGGAATACTATTGTGCCACTGGGGAAAGGATCCCTTACAAATGTTCTCCTCATATGAGTGCATCGATTTTTGTTCAGTTCTGTTTTTTGATCCATTCACATATATTTTTCTTTCCATAATCAGACCCACAGCAATGCGAGAGTAGATTTTGTGATAAGTAACATCAATATTTTCGTAACCATTTAGGCACGAGAAATGCATAACAATGGGAACATGATACAAAAGTAAATGCTGACGTGAAGCTATTAATATCAGTGATTTATATCACATTGTGATTTTGTGCAAGAAGTACTTTTTCAGTGTTCTTAAAGAAACATTAAATTTCGCGATATAGCATGATTTGGTGGTTAGGACGCTAGCCTCGCCACCTGTAAGTCAAGGGTTCGAATCTCTATAACCAAACATGTTCGCACTTTCAGAAGTAGAGGTGTTGAAACATAAAGGTCAGTCCCACTATTCGTAGATAAAATAATAGTTGAAAAGTTGGCAGTTAGATGTCTTCACTCCAATCTGTTGCTTCTAAATTACACGTAACTAGCGCAAATATCCTTTGTATAGTTTTACGCAAATTTGAAAATTAATGAAACCATTGTTGCTGTTATTTCTGAATTAAGCACAACGCTATACAATGAGCTATCTGTGCTCTGCCCACCACGGGTATCGAAACCCGGATTTTAGCCTGTAAGTCCGCAGACATACCGCTGTAATGAAATCAACATTCAGTTTATATATTGGTGTGTGTGTGTGTGTATATATATATATATATATATACGTAAAATAACATAATTTTTTCTTTCATCAGTTACTCCTCTAGTTTTGTTTCACCCCGAATTATTAAATAAAACTAAAAATATGTTATCGCTAACATAGAAATCACAAACAACTAAATCAGTACATATCAATAATATACGATCACAACAGTGCCTCTGTAGCGTTATCACTTCTATGGCGATGTGCATTGTCCTTGACTTTTGATCTTAGTATAGCACGTGTGTATATATATATATATATGTATATACGTATATATATGTACAGAAGACGTGTTTTCTATCAGTGTGCTCTTTATGTTCTTCATTAGGAAGTTGTTTAACTATGGATCTTCCTGCATTGCCATCCATCCTCCCTTGGTTTCTTTGCGCTGTTGAGGTAATCATCGGACTTTACAGGTGAATAAACAGTTTCTATATAATTTATGTTGAAACGTGAATTCAACAGCTTTATAGTACCGTTTTAAACAGTTTTATAAATTAAAATAGAATAAACTGTTTCGCTGAGTAATATCTTTTAAATGTCGGTGGTATTACTAACGGAAAGTTGATGTATAAAATACAAGTTTCAAAAACCAATGTTTGAAGATGGTTAGTTAGTTTTTTATATCTTATTAATTAGCTATCTCACCAGGAACTATGGCTTTTGGGAATCAAAAGGAATTCCTACCGCTAAAACGAAATTTCCTTTGGAGAATTTATGGAAAGGGTACAAAATGGTAAGTAGAAACACGTGATAACAAATTGTATGCAGATTAAAAGTTACCAGGGGGTTACTTTATGTGTATTAAGGGGTTGCCTGGTAAAGGGAGATAAAAAAATGTCATGAGGAACTGCAAATAGATTATTGAAACCAAATCTGGTACCGAATTTGATGTTTCTGGCTCTTTCACATTACCATGTTTTCAACTGTAACGGTTGTTGTTGTTTGGAATTAAGTACAAAGCTACACAATGGGCTATCTGAGCTCTGCTCACAACGGGTATCGAAACCCGGATTTTAGCGTGTAAGTCCGCAGATATACCGCTGAGCCACTGGGAGGCCAATTGTATCGAGAAGTGTAATGTAATATCGCTATTATAGAATAGAGATAACAATAAAAAATGAAATTAAACTTTCTGGTGAGGAAATTTGTAAAAGTTCAAACGTACTATTTGGTTACACACGAGTGGTCGAAGTGTTGGCAGTCAGTGTTGTTGTCTGGGTTCCTTTATCTTTTGTGAAACTTCAACATTTTGGATGGCTGTGTGAAGTATCTGTTCAAACTAAAGTACTTTTGATTAAGATTTATGAAAATTATTTATTTTTCTGAACACTGAAAACTTAAAGTAGAACATTATATTACCTTTGTTTTTCTAGCCTCTCCATATTTTGGAACAAGATAAGTATGTGAAATATGGACGATTATTCGGGTAAGTATTTATATTAGTAATCATAATATAATATAAATCTAGCTTATGTTATACGGAAAATTTCTTTTTATTGCGCTATGTGCAAATTTATACTTCATGATTTTTTATTCTGTAGCCCCCAGTGGCTCAGCGTTATGTCTGCGGACTTACACACTAAAATCCGGGTTTCGATACCCGTGGTGGGCAGAGCATAGTTAGCCCATTGTGTAGCTTTGTGCTTAATTAAAAAAATACATTTATTCTGTATGTATGTAGATTTACAATACGAGTCACGAATTTTCCATTTAGCCTCTGGTTCTCATCACGGAGAACTTTATATTTTTCAATTCTCAGTGTGCAGATATGACGTCATCAATAAGTCACACGCGGATCTTATGCACAAGCTTCATCTATGTAAATATAACAGTACTGACTGTTGTATGCCCATGTAAATACTTCACATGGAGTGGATGGATCTTTATTAAAATTACTGTGTAGGATCATTAAATGCAGGTTGAAATACACACAAGTCTAACACCGTTACTTCACTTACTCTTAACGGGTCTTCATCACATTTTTCATAAAGTGTTGCTGGTTCCATGAGGATATACATGTTTCCCACTAAAACAGCGATACGTCTACGGATTTACAAAACGAGTGCTCATGTATCAGTTGGATCTCTTCACCAACCTTTGAGGCTCTTTCATTTTTCTCCATATTCTTGTTAATTACCACGTGGGTCATCTCTATCATCCGCTGGGTCGCCAAGAGACCCGCCCTCTCCAAATTAGAATAAAACGAGAGGATATATTTATCACCATGATATTACAATGTAATATAAATATGAGCTCCGTAGCAGCATCTAAATTTAACGATGTAACTGAGAAATAAAACAAAAGAAACAAAAGCAATGGAAAACATAAATCTGTGGTAAAATATGTACATGTTGTTTTTCGCTGCATGGTTGTAGTCTTCTTGGTCTAAGATCTGAAAAGGAAATGTTTATAAAGATTAAGTGGTTGCATTTTACTAGCTTTATAGAGATGTGTCTTGGTGTACGATATGTGTCAATATGTTGTTTTGACGTTTCTGAATAGTTCATACATGTATTTTTAACTGTTACACATTATCATGTTATCATATAGAATGGTATAGTTTTATCTTTGTCATATTTATTTTAAGCATGTAAGAAAAGTGATTATTTAGATCTAATCTTCTACTAAGAAGTGATTCTCAACAATTTAACAGAGTTAAGTCTAATAATATCTTTGTTTTTTATTTTTACGATTTATGAAACAAAGCCGTTTATGTTTGTTGCAGTGTTACGACTACACGCCAAGTGTTGCATCATTTTATCACATAGTTTAGAACAATGCTTTTCAAATACAGATCCGTGAATTGTCGACGAAAAGTCTGATAAAACATTTATCTGTTTGTTTTTACACACAAAATAACACAAAGAGCTATCTGTGCTCGACCAACCAGGGCTATCTCTATCCTGTTTGTAGCGATTTGTCGTCGGCAGACATTCCGTTGTATCACTGGAGGACCTTAAAAAATAACAATTTTTGAAAATCATTATTCAGTTCTTACACGGCATATTATAATCGTATACCAATTTACAGTCTTATGTAAAGAATTACTGTCACTTTCTTGTTTCGTTAAGTTCATTTCATAAAGAAAACACTGGGTAACTGAATATATATCAACATAAATACATAGAAAAATAATATTCTGTCTGAAGCAATAACCAAACTTAAGATGGACTGGAACCCTTGTCTTTCACCTAAGTAAAAGGACCGTTATGATTTGTATCCATAACTTTCAAAACTGAAACTCAGTCATTACTTTATGAAGTTTATTTTGTATTTATATTTTCAGGAATATGGCGAGTTGTGATTTTCTATTAAAGTTGTTTAAGAAACTAAAACAACAACAAAGTATGGAATATTTTCATCTTGAGAATATTTTTAGCTCCTAGAATGAGAATACCTAATGCATTATTTGTAATAATTGTATTCTCAGTCTAGCTTTATATATTTTAATGTACCCTACCGGTTGCTCAGCTATAAATTAAACGACTTTCCACACTAAAAGCCGGATTTTGATAAGTGAGGTGAGCATTGCATAAATAGCCTCTTGTATAGCTTTACCCCAAACAACAATAAAAATAGAAATAAATAACAACAACTTGAAATATCTTTTTGTTGTGCCTCGTTTTTACACAATGAGCTAAATGTGCTCTATTCTGAAGGGTATCTAACCCTGGTGTTTACTTTTGTTAGTCAATAGAAATATGGGTGTGTTACTTGTGAGCCGAAGTTAATGGACGTTACATTTGTAACTAGAAACAAATTACACTTCTACTGGAGATTAAAATATCAATAACCAATTAATTAACTAAAAATTTAGTGCAAAACGACCGAATGATCAAAGCTACTTCTGTTTGTTTGAAAGTACAAAACACAATAGCCTGAGTTCTTTATTTTACTAAAAAAATTACTTTATTGAATAAAACTTTAAAAGATCACTTAAACAATAAAACAACTGATATTTTTACACTTTAAGATAAAAACAAGAAAAAAGAATCACGATAATATTTTTTCAAGTAGTTTATGATCTCCTGACTGACACTCTGGATAAAAAAAAATGTTGCCTTGTCACTCAGGGCTTATATCTCTCGGAGTATAAGCTTACGATAAATGTTACTAATATTATGATTTGAAACTTAACCTTCGATATCACAAGATAAAAATATCTATAGGTCTACCACAAAGCACATACTAGAAAAAACATTGCCACTTTACATTGGTTATCACCCCACTACCCAGTGACACAGCAGTATGATTTTGGACTTGGATCACAAGAAACTGGGTTTCAACATCCTTGGTGGGTAGACCACAGATAACCCATTGTGCATGTTTGAATAGCCCATTGTAAAGCTTTGTCACTGACGTAATTATCTAAGCTTGTCAATACAAATGTATTTGCAAGGAAAATTTGTTCCTGGGTTGAATTAACTGCGCTCGTTTACATGGCAATCATGTAGCTTTCTGATAAATTTCAAATAACCCCAATTAAATAAAATCCTTCCCAAAAAGGACCAAAGTTCCTTAACAGAACAATACCAATTGGAAATTCTAATACATTTAATTTAATTGTTTTAACTTGGTTTGTTTAATCAAGTATCCAAAATTATTTTCATATAAGATGCTCCAATGTGTATTGCTGAAGCTTTTTGGTCTTTTCAATTGAAATTTACACTTGTAGACAATCAATTAATTACAATAACACGATGTTCGAAAAAAACTCTCTTTACTGCAAGCACTAAATAGAATTTCTGAATGACTTAATAATTATACCGACTTATGTATAAATAAATTCCACTTCCCTCATTATACAAAGTGGTTTTTACCTCTTCAAATGCTATTTGAAACAATCGATGACGTATGCAACATTGTATTGTGGTAACAAATTTAACATTTTTTATTTAATTTAAACACTAAATCATGTTTTTATTCCCCCCAGTGGCTCAGCGGTATGTCTGCGGACTTACACGCTAAAATCCGGGTTTCGATACCTGTGGTGGGCAGAGCACAGATAGCCCATTGTGTAGCTTTGTGCTTAATTCAAAACAACAACAACACAACAACATTTTTATTCTCTAGTGCCCTGTAGTACGATGTTCCCCAGTCCCGGCAGCTTTCTTGACGTCAGACTGCTGAGCAGTGAATAATAAACACAATATACCAAAATAAGAGGTTTTGTTTCGTTTCTTTACTCTTGGCTGGTTTGTTTCACCTTTTTATTTCTTTGACTGACAGCGTTTTATTTCTTCTCTACATTTTATTTCGTGATCTTCTGTTCCTGTGAATAACTTTAAATTTATTTTCTGTGTAACATTGTAACTCCAAACAAACCAAATCTTTATGTGAGTACCCAGTAAATGCAATCTTAATTCGTCTTAGATTTAATGATCATCCATCAGTATTATCCAAAAGAAGAATTTTACTTTTTCTTTAAGGTTCTATGATGGAACAAAACCAGTTTTATCTCTTGCAGAACCACATTTACTGAAGACCATGTTAGTGAAAGATTTCCAAATTTTCGCAAACCGAAGAGTGAGTCACATAGTTTTATTTCAATCTTGTATAAACATACACACGATTCCATACATATTTTAATAACAATATTATATTATAGTGACACATTCACTGAATAATTAGGATTCACATTAAAGACATCAAATTTTTGTTCTTGAGAAAAGTAGAAAGAAAAGAAAACAAACAAACAATTAGTCTTGCAAAACGAAAAATCATGTATATAATAATAATATGAAAATAATAATATTTCATTCGATACAAATTATTCATTGTTTTTCTACGCTCTTTCTATTGTTAGGCTTAGAGGTTATTTTCTAAAGTTTTTGTTTTATTAATATTGTTATATACTTAATAAGTGTTGAAGAATCCTGTACTTATATAAATCTATTATTCTTTTACACATACATGTATTTCTAGATATTGCAATAACCAATTAGTAAAAATAATAACAAATCCAAACATGACTAAAGTAAGAATATTTTACACAGCTAAACTTTCAAATTTTCATAAGAAATTCCGTTACAAACAACATCAAAACATTTAGGTGTTCTTACGAATTTTATGAACTTTCGAAATCAGTTGTAAATGTCTTTTGCATTTACGTCATATTACAACACCAGCAAACTTACTATAGTTTAAAGATACATAATTTAATCAGACTGAAGATTGGTATTGATCACTTTGAAGTTTCAGAGCATCGCAAAGTATGTTGATTGTTAGCGCCACCTGATAAACAGGAAAAGTTTATTTCCCTGCTGATTAGGAAATCAAATGAGAGACCTTAACAAATTAAAACGTTTTAATAGTATTCCGGTTTTCAAAAGTTAAGTTGTTTCATACATGCTAGTTACATAAATTCTGTGGTAAAAATGCATTATTTAACAAATTAATCTAAACAGCTTTCTTCCCATTAGTTATGAGTGGGTCAGGTAATATGTACAAATAATACAATAAAATCAGTAATACATAATATTAACGATGTTCCATTTCCAGTGATGCCCTTAGAAATACTTATGACCATGGTATCTCGCTATAAAATGTTACAAACTTCTGCGAAGGATCATGAAGTCTGTCTTGCACACTAAAGATTGACAAAATATCTGTATAACATCTTATTGCACAAAATCATCAGCTTATAAGACCGCATTTAACCAAATATCGGACACAAAAGTGGTGTGGTGTTGCATTGAAGAACTTTAAGTGTCTGTGGACAACTGTGTTTTTTACTTCGGATATCGTTCTTAACAAAACAATCGTTGATTTAGAATTGTAGTTGGAATTTTTGTTAGTCTTTGTTAACTAGCAGATGTTGTGTGTACTATAATAAAATTTAGAACTTAAATAATGTATATTGATAACTTACGGAATTTCAAAGGCTTTACACACCCATATCAATATTGTCTATACACAGTGTTGTTTTTGGACTAGGACTTACACTTCGGACACTCGATAGC
Organism: Carcinoscorpius rotundicauda; assembly: GCA_011833715.1. Classification (NCBI taxonomy): domain Eukaryota; kingdom Metazoa; phylum Arthropoda; class Merostomata; order Xiphosura; family Limulidae; genus Carcinoscorpius; species Carcinoscorpius rotundicauda. The sequence goes on along the minus strand of CM022398.1, from coordinate 11,180,855 downwards.
AGACAACATGCTTTTCTCTTTAAAAGGAGATTCTTGGAAGCGAGTCCGAACCATCATTACACCTGCTTTCACTTCGGGGAAAATGCGTAAGGTATGGTATTTTACATTTATGGAAAAACTGTTTAGGTTATGTTTCTCTGTCCCTATTTTGGATCTTCCCACCAGAGGGAAGATAGCCATTTAGAAGCATCTATCATCTACGTTTAGAAACTGACTGCCACTGTTGTAACGCAGCTATAGCTAATATTTTTTATTTCATTTTTAAAGAAACTCGAACCTACTTGCCTGCTTACCTGCATTTTGCTCCCTTTTAATACTAAGGAACATAGCTGACAATGTTTTAGGTGTAACATCATATCATTACAAGTGTTTTATTTTACAACTGATTTTAAGCCCAGTCTTCATGAATAAACAAAGATAAAATTGGTAGTAACTCTTTAGTATATGGGGACTTTTCTCGAAGAAGTCTTGGAGGAATATTTTACAAAAGTAGCACTCATAAAAAGGACATTGTTTCAAAAGTCTTCCGGTCGGAACTAAAGACAGAAGAGAGAGATCACGCTAAACTGGACGCTTGCTGACAATTTCACCTTTGTATGTTCGTTACAAAAGGATTTTTTTCAGTATGAGGTGGTTAAGGCAATAAACTCGTTTTCTAAGGGTCAAGATTTCGAATCCGTATTACCTCAAACATGCTCGCCCTTTCAGTCATGAGAGCATTATTGTGTTCTAATAAATAGCACCATTCGTTCGTAAAAGTTTCATCTCTGTAATTTTATACTTCTGGAAAAATACGTAAAATATTATTTCAGTATTGAGTTAAAGGTTTGATTGGAAAGGTTTGAACAAAACAGGTGATCTAGTGAGTGTGTATATGCTTGGGAAAATATAATTTCATTGTAACCAACATATTTGTTATGTACTCCTTTATTATTATATCATCATCTTTCTTGCTTTGACCTTAGGACAAATGTTTGGCATCTGCAAGATAAAAAGGCGCTTTTTATTTTATGATATATTTCCTTCTATTAAAATTGATCTCGACAGCTGACACTCATGACTGGTGTTCTATGAACCAATACAAAAAACTGTTAGACCATAGCGCCACGTAATAAGACGTTTTTTAATTGTTAGAAGTACTCGTTGGATAAATACTTACAGTTTCCAGAAAGGTTAGGCCTTTAAAATATAATGGTCTTGAATTTTCTTAGAGTAATTATTTGTTTTAGTGCATTCGGGTTGCTCGTTCTTATGACATTTTTACCTTTTTCTGTTTTTGTCAACATAAAGACTAAACAAAAAAACATTGCAACGCTATTTCTTTTCCACTAATTATTTATTTGAAGCATGTAAAATTTCATCTTAAACTCAGTTTTTGGAAGGTTTACATACGAGAAGTTTGATCCGTAAAAGAACCGGGTGTGGCCATTTAGTTAACGCTCCAACTTGTAGTCCTGAGGGCTCGATATTTTGATTAGAATGGGACAAGAGTTGATGATAAAAGCTGTTAACGTGGTGTCTAGGTTTTAGTATATCATTTCAAAATTAAGACGGCGAACGCATGTAGTTTTTGTGGCTTTGAATCAAGTGCGTTAAATGTAATTAGAAAGATGTAAATACTAAATCTCTGGTATATACTGCTGACAACTCTTATTCTTACTGATACTGACAGTGTAAACCAAATATTGGATTTGTCGCTTACAAGAGTCAAAGTTTATCTTCTTAAAGGTTTTACCACTTTGCTGTGATAAAAATATTCCAGTACTAATTACTTAAATTTTTGAATCCCCTAATATGATTTAAATCAGATAATTTAAAATTGCCAAGTGATTAAAACAAAAACTGAACTGTTTAAAGTGGTTAACTGTATGTAATGAGTTTACAGTTTCTAACACAATAGTTGTGAAGAGATATTACATGAGATTCGGCATGGCCAAACGCGTAAGACGCGGGACTCGTAATCCGAGGGTCGCTGGTTCGAGTCCGCGTCGTGCTAAACATGCTCGCCCTTCCAGCCGTGTGGGCGTTATCATGTGACGATCTATCCCACTATTCGTTTGTAAAAAAGTAGCCCAAGAGTTGGCTACGTTAGGGACGGCCAGCACAGATCGCCCTCGTGTAGTTTTGTGCGAAATTAAAAAAACAACAACATATTACATCGTAATAAAAATTCTGTAACCTTTTATTAACTGTGCGAATTGTTATACAAGCACTTATTAAAGGTAATAATTAATATAATTCATGAGTAATGCGACATGTATGAGTTATAATTAACTATATGTCTCAGAGAAGGAGCCGGTAAAATAAATATTTATGTACGTAAAACACACAATGTACAAGTTTTGAAGATATGTTTAAGGTTATATTATTATTGTCAAAAGGTAACAATGGCAATGAAAGATAATTATTAAACTTGTAAAAATGTGAAACAACTTCGATGTTTTTATACTTGATGTAATTAGTATTAGAAATGTATTACTGTAAATATAGTTCTTTAGTTTATTTGTTTCTTTATAGATGGAAAGTTTAGTTCTTGAGTGTGCTGACACATTAACTGAAAACTTTCTAAAGGTTGCAGAAGATGGAAAAGCTGTTGACTGTAAAGGGTAAGATGTTGGAGATAACTATCAACTGAAGATAGTTTATTGTTCGCATTTTATCTTTAAGTGTTATAATTGTTAAAATGTACACATTTGTACCATAAACTTTAACAATCTTTGTATACATTTAAACATACAATTGATTGTGTACATAAAATGAAAACACTTTTTTAAATTCATGTCATCAGGTCTAGTCATGCTTCCTCTAATCACCACACCCCTTGATAGCAACCATGCAGATCAGTTTCCACATTAATATGTTCAGTAGTGAGGGTGTCATGTTCTAATATCACCATTCCTCTCTAATTGCTTTGCATAATCCATGTTGGTGGAGAGTTTTACGTACACGTTTTAAAATTCAGGTCGCTCTGAAATGTATAGATGTTTCGTCCATTAACTTATACGGATTATTCCTGCAAAAATACCTTGAATACCGGTTTCTTTGTCTATCTTTTTTAAGGCACGCAACTGTTGAAATGATGTGAGTAGGGAACGACCAATGCACATACAACTTGAGAAGCTTGAAATGAATATATGGAATGACCAAATATTTTTCAGTTGTTATTCCAATTAAACATTGACTGTTGCTACTTTGGTTCAGTTTAATATTTAAGGAACGTACGGAAGCTAAACTACATTTAGAATAGGTATGCATGACAATTAAACTGTAGAATACACTGACCATTCAAATAATTATTATCTATTTACAATTTTACATTATATTTTCCTTTGAAAATTATATTTTATTTACCATTTTCTCCAATTACAGTGGAAACAATGAACAACAAGTTTCAGAGAGTTTGTATTTATCGGAATATTTCAGTGATTTATTTTCAAAAGTCATAGGTGCTGTGCAATATTGAACAATAGATGGCTCATTTGTCCCAATAATTGTGAGTAGGTTTCACAAAGAACCCCATATACCTTGAAAATACATTGTTTAAAACTATATATATATATATATATATACACACGCACACAAAATAACATGATGATCTATGACTGTGTTGATTATAAGAATTCATTAATATATTGGCTGTGGCTGTACGATAGAAGAATTTTCATTTACAAATTAAAAGAGGAAGTGGTGATTTATAAAGATATTGTACCAATCATTCGGAATGACATTTGTAGCATGAGTAAGTTTAGTGCCAGTTGTGTTCCAAAAATGTTGTCGTCATAGCGAAGATGGTCGAGAGTTCTGTTTAGCGAATTTCTATTAAATACGTTTTATTATTTTGTCGTTAGTGTTATAACTGTGGATTCAATACTTTAATCAAGATAGAAAAATTCAAAGTTTGCAATGGAGTCCCTCAAGTTCATCTACCTTCTCTGCAAGGAAGGTAATGTCATCAATTATTTGGGATGTCAAACGTTTTATTAGTTGATTATTTGGAAACTTCATATTCACAAATAATTAAAGTTTTTTTGTTCTCTTTCTCGTCCAGTTACTTTGGAGCATTCACCATGGATGTGATTGCCAGCTGTGCTTTTGGAACTAAAACAAATGCTTTGAGAAATCCTGACAGTGTTTTTACTAAAACTGCCAAAGAAGCTTTTAGTTCTGCCAACAGATGGCGAACTTTACTTGCGTGTTGGTGTAGTTTAAGAATTGTTGTTGTTGTTTTGAATTAAGCACAAAGCTACACAATGGGCTATCTGTGCTCTGCCCACCACGGGTATCGAAACCCGGATTTTAGCGTGTAAGTCCGCAGACATACCGCTGAGCCACTGAGGGGCAGTTTAAGAATTAACTTTGTGTTACGCATAGCTTTTAAAGAGGATCTCTTTTTCAATTAAAATCACTTTAGTAACACGGATAGCATGTAAAATTGCCGTGATTTATTGGACTTGGCAGCCGTTATAATGTGAACGGTCAATCTCACTATTCGCTGATAAAAGAGTAGCCCAAGAGTTGGCGATGGGTTGTGATGATTAGCTGCCCTTCTTATGATCTTCCACTGATATTAAAAATTTACTGGCCTTAAAATAAGCAACACATTTCATTGTGTTCCGGGAGATTTACACTTTTCTGAAATGCGCAACACTTTCTCCGATATTACATTCTAAATCCTTACCAAGTGATACTCAAAATCTGTTATAGGTATATTTTTAATTGTTAAATTGAACTTTTATAAAACTATTTGTATTTTCTGAAATATAATAAAATAATATGTTATCTAAGTTACACAATAAAATTCTAAAGAATTACCTTTTTTCTTTTAGTTACCTTCCCTAGCATCATGAAACTGTTCAAAATACCCGTGATTGACCCATCAGGTATGGAGTTTTTCAAGGAGTTGACTCTCAAGATAATTGATCAACGTAAACACAGTCCTGAGGTGATTAATATTTAATATCTGTTTTCGATGGGTGTTCAAGAGTATTATTGTGTGTCTTAAAATATAAATGATAAAGAATTACATTTATTCAACATTAGTTATTAATGTCACATGTTTTTCTTTAATAACGAAAGGTTTCCGATGATTTCAGACAAAGCGAATAGACTTCCTTCAGTTGCTACTGGAGACCATGGACAACAAACTGCAGAACTCAAACGAGGACGTTAAAAATGTCAACAATCATGGATACGAAGAAGAAAACTTAAAATTCTTCAACAACAAGTTACAAAATAAATGTGAGAAAATATAAAAATATGTTCAGGTTCGACGCAGAAGATTAAATGTGATAGTTTGAGTTTTGTTTTCACGTGTTCTGAAATATACATCGACAACTTTTACAACTGTTATTTGTACGATCTAACTGACGATTGTAATAATTTACCGAAAGTCTGAAATCTTTATGGCTAAGTCACTGCTCCACTAAATTTGTCGCAACAGTAAACATTTAGTAATCATGGAAATCTCTGCAAACTATTTATATAGATGCTAAGCATGTCGCTTGTGATACTAATATCTTAACTGTTTCGCGTATTTTGTTATTAACCTTGTGTATAACTTCTGTTATAGTAATCTGAAGAAGGTTTTACTGTGATTGTGAAACTCACTACCTTAACTTATGTTATACAAATCTGAAGAAGGTTGTAATTTATTTGTGTAATCGATTAATTTGACTTCTCCTATATTGTACAAAGGATATTTTAACAATTTAATTGTACAATGTTGTGACATAATATTGATAACTATTGATTATCTGGTAATTTGTTTAGGTTTCATTTAGGTACATTCTTTTTTACTTTTTTCTTTTACGGAATAGTTTGTTAATAAACATAAAGCTACACAACTGATTCATCAATACCTGAATGTTGGCATTATAAGTCTTTGAAAATAGTATTGATGTTATAATTCAAATTCTACACCATGAGTAGCTATCTAATCCTTTATCCAGCTGGACAAACTCGAGCTAATTTAGTTAAACTCTTGCTGATTGATTGAATTTTTTTAATTTTACGCGTGAGAGAAAGTTCGAAAGTAATTCGATTTATTCATAAATCTTTATGTTATTGAATTTCTTTTCAAACATAAACAAATACACTTTATATCATATAATTTCTGTTCCAGATTTGACCGAAGACGAACTTGTAGCTTAATGCGTTATGTTCTTCCTGGCTGGTTACGAATCTACGGCTGGTGCTTTATCATACATTGTTTATCTGTTGGCTTTAAATCAGGATTGCCAAAATAGATTATATCAGGAAATAGATGAAGCTATACCTTCAGAGGTAAGCCTAAAATTTATTTTGAATGCAGTAATGACAGGAAATATATAATAAATAAAGCATGTTGTGTGCATAAAACACCAAGTTAGTGAAAAGATAGATATTTCAGTAAAAAAAATGTTTATCGAATTAGAAAAGTATAATGAAAACACAGGACAAGATTACTACATAAACCATTAGAGAAAAGATCCGTCAGTTTACCCTGTAGTGTGAATCTTGTTAAATTGTGATCATTGAAAGTTGTATTATGGTAAGAGTGTGATAAAAGTTCAACATTTGTTTAATACAAGTGTGGTATAGTGAGGAATGTATTCCTTATATTTTAGAAACTGTCGAAAATAATTTGTTTCATAATTTAGAATTAACGCATAATTTATTTCTCTAATCAGACTGTGTATATACGGATATAATGCAGAAACGTTGTCGTATGTCACGGACAAGAATTTTAACTGAATTAAACTCTTGTAATATTTGTATGGTACAGGAACACGAGACTTACGAAGCTGTCAGCTCTATGAAATACTTGGATGCAGTTGTATGTGAAACTATTCGAATCTACCCTCCTGCAACACTGTGAGTAACAGCTAATATCGTAACAGAGATTCTACATATATTTGATATAACACGTTAGTGTCTGTATGTTAGCATCAGTTTGTTGTACACAGAGCTTTTCTAATAGAAAAAGATCTCTTAGAAATGGTGGAAATTGATTATTGCATGTTTTTAAGTAGTATGCCCTTACGTCCATGACAATCACCAAATATGTATCTTAGATATCACATTGTTTATCTATTTATCATCTTTTCAACATTTTCAAATTTCATGAACTATCAGTTGTCAAATTATATTTAAAACTAGTACCGTTACTGATCTTTGCTAAGTTTTGTTTCGTTTTTGAAATTCGCTCAAAGTTACAACAAGGATATCTGCACGAGCCGTTCCTAATTTAACAGAGTGAGACTAGAGGGAAGGCAGGTAGTCATTACTACTACAGCCAACTCTTGGGCAACTGTTTTAACAACGAATATCAGGATTGACCAGAACATTATAACGATCCCACAGCTGAAAGGACAAGCATATTTGGTGTGACGAAGATTTGAACTCTCGAGCATCTGATAACGAGTCGAGTGTCTAAATCACCTGACTATAATAGCCCTTCTTTGCAAGAACATGGAGAGAAACTCTTCGAATTTACTACCGTACACCATACAAACTAATATTCTAATATTAGGTTACATGGAAAATAACAATTCCTTTTTGTTTTATTTTGAAACTAAGTTATCAAACTTTACAAAAACTAACGGAATTTAGCACTGGAAGAAAAGAATTAATATAAAAAAAAGATGTTCCACTCCATCTGGAGTTTCAAAGAAACTCCAACACTGATTTTTGATGACAGAAGTTACTTCTGTTTGATATTTGTTTGCAATTATAATTTTCTGGACTTTGTAACATAACTATTTAAATCACCGTACAAAAACATCTATTCCAGTTAAAATACGTTTGATTTTAGGTTTAAATTCGGTTTAATTGTTTCATTCTGTTTAACAAATTATATCTTTCTGTAACATCTGTCCGAGTGACTCGTCTGAAAAACAAATACAAAAGACACGCATTAAGTCATAATAATTTATCTATATAATTTCATTTTTCTGACCTAATTTTACATATTGTCTTAAGACCATTAGCTTCAAATTATGTATATGTGAAAAGAGCTGCCTTCTATGAATTAAAACAAAAACTCAAGAAATATATTGGATAATTTTTGTAAGATCAAATACAAGTTTCAAAGACCATTCGTTGTTTAGATGTTACGTATTACAGTTTCAAATATCCTGATTCTACAACTTTAGTGAATAGTCTGGAATTTCGCAATTAATATTTAACAGTATAAGTTAAATGTATTTTTAATATAAAATTTAACTTTTAAGAAACGTTAATATTAAAATAAATACACAGTGTTTAATGTGATTTCATTGGTAAAATCTTAATTTTTATAAGATAAATTACCAGTTTTTATTGTTTAACTATTACATGGAGCTCATTTAATTTTTCTTTTACAGTGGGGAAAGATGTCCTGTGGAAGATTATACGTTTGATGACATTGGACTGACTATACCTAAAGACACACCAGTGAGGTTCCCAATACACGCCATACACCATGACCCGAAAATCTTTCCAGACCCGGAGAAATTTGATCCAGACAGGTAACAGCATACTTTATTTTACACAGAAAGATAACAGCTGGACTTACGTTCAACAGCTGTTTCTTTATATTGTCCAAACAAGTAAGAGTTAGTTTTATTCGAACTGGTTGGACAACAGTTATTTCATTTTGCTCTAAAAAAGTGACAAGTATTGTTTTTTATGACAAATAACACTTCTTTTCAAGTTGTTGCGAAAAGTAACTGTTTGCTTCATGTGACATAGACAGGTAACAGGTGATTGTCATTTAATAACATGGTTATATCGCTTTACCTTCTTATTTAATTGTTCTGTTGATCAATTACTAAATATTTAGATATTTTGAAAAAATACTTTTCTTCGAACTCCAGTTGAAATTAAAGCGTCGGTTAAATACAAGAGTTATTTCTTAAAATAAAGACCAAATTCCATTACAGACAACATTTTGATGTCTGACGTTATAAGTCAGAACATTGTATACAGAGTGTAAACCGGGATGTTTTGTATATAGTTTCTTAACTTTATTAAAACAGATTTATTTCACTAATAAAATGTAATATTGTTATATGTGTTGAAAATACTGGTTGAATCTGTCTATTACTGTGTGTTAACAATAATTATGGAACTTCACTACTAATGTGTGTTAACAATACTTATGGATCTTTACTATTAATGTGTGTGTTAACAATACTTTTGGAACCTCACCATTAATGTGTGTGTTAACAATACATTTGAGTTTCAATCTTGTTGAGTGCCATGGTTATTCTAAATTTTTCAATTTTGTTGTTATTTTGATATTCTACAAATATAACACAGCTGGCTACAAACAGAGATAATTTTCATATCTTTAAATTCGTGTACATATTTCTTTAGTGAGATGTGTACACATTTTAGACACCTGGATACGAATTTACATATTTTGTTTTTACATTAACCTTGTGGACAAAATCATTTTCCTTAATTTCCTTACTTTTTTTCACAATTGAGGTAAGAGACCAGGTTGATTGTGTCTTACAGAAAATAATTTAGAATCAATATTGCGTGAGGAAAATAAATAGTTGAACATTTTAATTACATGTTCAAGAAATTCATTTCGTAATTTGTCCATTATTATTAACAATTTGTTTTAGAAAATTTCAAATTTTAAAAGTCGAAATAAACTTTTTGTACAAACAGATTTCTTCCTGAAAACAAATCCAACATTATACCATACACCTACATGCCATTCGGGGCTGGTCCCAGGAACTGTATAGGAATGCGATTCGCTCTAATGGAAATAAAATTATGTTTAGTCCACATCCTACGTCATTTGCGTTTTGTACCTTGTTCTGAAACTAAGGTAAAGATATGTTTTTTTTACTTTACATAAAACGATTCTTCATTTTTGTACATCGAGAAATTAAGAAAGTCGCCACATGTAAATAAAATATATTTTTTACTGACGTAATTGAGATATATCGATTAAGAGAACGGTTACTACAGTGATTAAAAGTTGTTATTTTTTACAGATGTAGTACATCAATTTAGAACACTACTACTTAATTTTGAGTCTTTGGAATTGATAGTTTATTTATAAAGTATCGAAATATTGTCTGAAAATAATGACATAACCAATCTTTATAACGTTCAGTTTGATTTACCTTCATAACTTAAAATCACTCAGCAATAGCTGATAATCCGACAACTTCAAAACTTAACATCAATTATAGGTGTATTCAGATTGACGGTAAGTTTCCAGAATACAAAAAATCCTTTGTATTAACCAAACCTTGATTATTCTTATATTTATTTTCTATTAACTTGTTGTTTTTCTCCAATTTCTACAAGTTATCTAATTTAAAGTTGTATCATAAATGTTAAATTTAATGTAAATACTATTACCATAATGGATATTGACCCTAGGTCTTACGTATTATCAAAGTACTTTATATATTCTCACAGCCTGTCTCCCGACTTATTTTTTATGGTATCAGGACTTGTAAGCATTTTCGTTAAATTGTTTCTTGTAAATTTGTCCACTCACGGTGAACTTTGTAAACAGTGCGAATTGTATTTCTTAACTTAATGGTGTGTTGTGTGTGGGACTACTCAGATCTGTCTCCTGTCTGGGATTGTGTAGTCTTATCTGTATGAGATTACTTTGGTGTGTACTCTCTATAGGACTATTTCGGTATATACATTTTCTTGGACTGTTAATGTACGTAATCTGTATGTGAGATATTTGATCTTCAGGTTTTATGTGATAGCTTGAATATATTCTCTATATGGAGCTTCGCTTTCATGGCATTACATGTATCTGTACTCAGTATGAGATTACTTTGATCTGTATTCTGTGTGAAACTGCGTACGACCACCGTTCTTAGGAAAACCATTGAAAACGTTTTCTGTTACATTGAGATCTTTATTTTGCAGAATATATGCTATAAGTAAATAAAATGCTGATATGTTGTAGCTCTTTAGTACATGTGAGTAAATGGGATCACTTGTAGATTTTGTACGAGTACAATCTCTGAAGACCGTTGTAAAGTAAACACAGTAATAATTGTAAATATCTGTAATTGTTACGGATTAAACGGACCCTGTGTCACACAAGTAAACGACACTAACTGTATCACGTGCAATCCACTGTATAGCACACTACATGTTAACATGACCTATATCTTTTTTCTATTCTCCACATGAATTCTACAGTTGATCTGTGTTTGCCTTTGCTTTAGCAAAGAAGCACTTCATTGCAAAAGTTTCTTCTATTCTGAATTATCAACTGTGTCTTAGGAAATCCCATCTATACAGGAAAATTCCTTCAATATGTGAGTTTTTTTTACCTAAACCGTTTATATACATATATCTATATTTGAAGTAATGCTCGATTAACTGATGAATTGTGAAAACTCTCGATTGTTTTTTGTTGTTTTATAGGTTATTTTTATACAGAGATTTAAAATTTAATATTTATATCCCACAGGTTCCTTTGAAGTTTCTTCCAACAGCAGGAATAATCCAAGTCTCTGACGTCACTCTCAAGGTTGAATGTAGAAACGGACATTCAGATTAAGAGATAGCACCTGACCGTCCAATAAGGACAACCTGTTTTGTAGTTCAGACTCTTAGCTGTTGATTGACAGTGAGGTTCTTGTTGTGTTAGTTACAACCAATATAAATATTTCTTATAATGACACTACCAGCTTACTTCCGTTATTAAATATAAATGATTGTTACTTTTGGTTGTCAATGTTGGTAGGCATAATATTCTATAAAATTCTGTATATTTGTTTATGATATACAAATATATATATTAAGGATGTTATTATAAATGATAAATGAAGTAGTTAACTATGATAAGGTTTATAAAAAACAAGTGATAAACTAATGTTTATGTATTTGTGACAAACATTATGTTGACAGCTTTCTGAATAAACTCTTCCGAGATGATAATAAAAAGTTTCTCTAAATTGTGATTTATTATCTTACATAAAACTTATAATTAACACAGATTCTGTGCTATTGTAGTTTGTTAGCTCACTTTTTGTAACAAAGAAATTTTGAAAATTACAAGAGAAACCTGTCGAAGTTAGACATGAATATGTGAAGTTTTCACTCAATTTACATTTTTAGCTAACCACAGAAAAGGAACACTTGTCGACTGAGATATATTTTTTCTAAAGGTTAAAACTAAATTTCATTTTAAACAATGTTGATACTGTGAGTGTTCAACCAACCTTTAAAAGTATTAGTTGTCCAATCATGTTTATAAGTAAATAGAATCTTCATACCACTGATAAAATACTGAATTTATGAACACAGCAAAACTGTCACGAGACCCAAATGAACAAACAGTCTTTACTGAAGTAGTATTGAAGCTACTTATCGTATGATTTAGTTATATATTTAATTTTAACTTATTATTCTGTATCTTACACTCTTAACACTGATATATAACTTGACATCAAACATAAACACTAACGTTTTTTAGTTGTGCCTTAGAGAAGCTTTTTATGGTATTTTATTGGTTAATACATTTTTAGTAGTTTCTCATTGGTTAGAAATATTTGTAAGGAGGAATGTTTTAAGTTCTCTTCACACATGGTAACATCATGTTGCATAATTAACATTACATTAGTTTTTGAAGGTGACGGATGGTTGTTTTGTATAACGTAAATACGGTATAAACAGTTGTTTGTTATTATAATTTTTATTGACATTATTGGTTAACACTTTTAACATAGAGAATTATATTACCTTTTCGCTTTACTTTTATTTTAGTGATTATTTTACATTATTAGCCTACGGTGTATGGATTTAGGACCAACCTAAATCATCTGAACGAAACATTGTTAAATCTAATGGTACCAAACTGATAAAGTAATGGACTATACCCTTTAGAAGTAAGATAGTAAAAGATATATATTTAATTAACTATTTTCTTTACCAGGTTAACGTTTTATCTTTTCCTAATTAGGTAGCGCACTCTGATCAGAAGACAATATAGACAGTATAAAAACATGCAATATTTACAGCCATCAAATAGTCTTTATTTCTAATGCTTCTTGACGATTGATCTATTATTTACCAGTATCTGAAAGCTTATTTTAAGAATGCTGTCTGATTCAAATATGTTTGTTTAAATTTGCGCTCTGTAGCTAAAAATAAAGAACAGAAAATTATCACGAGATCAGTGCGGCTACCAATAATATTACATACATTGAATTTAAACATTTTATAATATGATACACACAGAACAAAATATAAAGAAAACGTGGATATTTGATATCAATGTGATATTCTCACATTAACCACAATCTGGGTAGTTAAGCTCTAAATGGATCTGGCTTTTTTATTGTGTCCACGAATGAGAAACTTTTCATATACCTTAAAAATTAGTAAAACTCTTTTTCAAAATGACTCAACTGAGAAGCACATCCATTTTATATTTACAATACAAATAATAGCCTATAATTATAACAAGTATTTTTTTTAATTTTCACGCACTAACCAAATAATAAACTCGAATTTGTTCTCTATGTGCAGAGAAAAATATAATAAGATAGAAATCAATAACTGAAGTAACATAACTTTTGAACACTGTTTAGACTAAAAATGTTTATTTCTTTAATCGTGATGTTTATCTTAGCTCAATAAAATTATGTATAACTCATAAGCATTGTGACCAAAACATGACCAATGTTTTACATACAACTGTGAGAAAAATTCAAAATATTTTTTTTATGAAAATAAATTTGTAGAGCGTTATTAATCCGTTTTATTACGTCATATACTGGCACTATGTAATGGATTCTTGTTCTTTCTAGCTTCTTTCGATAAAGTTAAAAACAGTGTACGGTATAACATGAAATTGAATTCGGACTCTAAGTTTGATCAGCATGTTTATTTAGGCAGACCTCTTTTGACCTGACCTTGGTAAAAGTAGATGGGAATTTTAAAAAATGACAAGTACATTCAGACTGGTTCCTTCAGTTTTCAACAGAGGTCAGTGAAGTGTTACAGTAGTGTTGAAATTCATTGTAAGTAATGGCATTGAAAAAATAGCACCATGAAATGTAAATGATGAAGAACTGTTTTCTTGTCCTAACATTCCAATGCAGCACTGTATTATGGGATGATAAGAACTCATGTGGTTGATGATTACTCTTTGAAGAGATGACCTTATGTTTATATACATAGTTATTAACTTTCTTAGTGTCCATTCAGCTTCAATATATTGAAAATTACCCCTTACAGTCATGTGAAAAAGTTAGGACAACCTATGAAAGCCTGTGTATTTGTGTAACGTTTTTGGATATACAGACATTTAATCTCAATTTTAATAATACTGAGATATTATAGGAATATAACTAAACAATTAAAACTGAAGAAAACAATTTTCAAAATCGTCTGTAAATGCACTTCTACAAAAACGCATATTCTAACTGAAGAAAAAGTTATGACACCCTATCCCCTAATAACTAGTGTTACCCCTTTGGCTGAAATAACTGCAGTGAGACGCTTCTTGTAGCCATCTACGGGTCTCTGACATCGGTTTGAAGAAAGTTTGCCCCACTCCTTAATGCAGAATTCTTTCAGCTGTGAGATGTTTGAGGGTTTTTTTGCACGTACAGCCCATTTCAAGTCATCCCCAGAACTCTTAGTTTTCAGCCAGTCCTTGGTGGATTTACAGGTATGTTTTGGGTCATTGTCGTGTTGCAGGGTCCAGTTCAGCTTCAGCTTTAATTTTCTTACAGATGGACTCACATGTTTCTTAAGCACCCTCTGATACACAGTAGAATTCATGGTGGATTCTATGATTTTGAGCTGTCCAGGTCCTGCTGTAGCAAAGCATCCCCGACCATCACACTGATACCTCCATGCTTCACAGTTGGTATAAGGTTCTTTTCCTGAAATGCTGTATTTGGTTTACGCCAAACATGTTCTCTGTTCTGGTGTCCAAATAATTCAATTTTGGACTCATTTGTCCAAATAACATTACTCCAGAAGTCCTGGTCTTTGTCTACATTCTCTCTGGCAAACTTCAGTCTGGCCTTGATGTTTTTCTAAAAGAGCAAAGGTTTTCTCCTTGCACACCTCCCATGCAAGATAAACTAGTGCAGTCTCATTCTGATTGTAGAGGCATGCACTTTCACATCAACAGTAACCAGAGTCTGCTGTAGGTCCCGTGATGACATGTAAGTGTGTTTGGACACCTGTTTTAGCATCTTGCCGTCTACTCTCGGGATGAATTTGCTTGAGACGACCAGACTTGTGCATGTTGGCAGTTGTTTTAAAACCCTCCATTTGTTGACTATTTTCCGGACAGTCTGACTCATAAGCTACTACAATTTTCTTTCTGAAGGCCTCAGACAGCTCTTTTGCTGTCACCATGGTGCTCACTCTCACTTCAATAATTAGTAGCACACCAAACTAAATGTCTGAAATTTAAATAAAGCAACCCTCATTCAAAATGAGTAACGATCTTATAATCATGTGCACTTGGTGTGATACATCTGTGTGTAAGCTGAGCCATTTTAAGTGAGTGTGTGTGTGTTTTGGAATTTTGCACAAAGCTATTCGAGGTCTATCTGTGCTAGCCGTCCCTAATTTAGAAGTGTAAGATTATAGGGAAGGCAGCTAGTCATCACCACCCACCGCCAACTCTTGGGCTACTCTTTTACCAACGAAAAGTGGGATTGACTGTCACTATATAACGCCACTACGGCTGGGAGGGTAAGCATGTTTAGCGCGACCGGGATGCGAACCAGCGACCCTGAGATTACGAGTCGCACGCCTTAACAGGCTTGACCATGCCGGACCCATTTTAAGTGGGAATAAATGTGAGGGTTTTCTAACTTTTTTCTCAGTTGGAATATGCATTTTTGTGGTTTTACATTTACAGTAGATCTTGAAAAATCTTTTCTTCAGTTTTAATTGTTTAGTTATATTCTTATAATGTCTCAGTGTTGTTAAAATTGAGATTAAATATCTATATATTCAAAAATGTTACAAAAATACTTCGGCTTTCATAAGGTGTCCTGACTTTTTCACATGACAGTACACAGATCATTCACCTTCTCGTGAAAAAACAAATATACTGTACTTCACTTCCTTTACACATGCCTGTCATGTTGAATAAATAAACTGTCATTTTTTTTACTTCATAATTGCTTTTCATGTGATTTTCATCCACTGCGTATTTTCTTGTGTTTATTATTTTTATCCTTTGAGTTATTTTTGCTCCTGAGAAAGATTGTTTTCCAATTCTTTTGAGTCAGGATATCTATTAAATAAACTATAGTTTTTCAAGGACAATCTACGTGTTGAGTTAGCACACATATTTACAACTTGTTTTAAACATTAGTTATACAAGGTTTTGTGACAGATCGTGTTTGTTTGGAGTTTAACAGAAGCTTGACAATGGACTATCTGTGCTCTTCCTATCACTGTTATGTAAAACACGGTTTGTGGGGCTTTCACAAGTCTTCTGAGATGAATGCATCGATTTTGGTCAGTTTTCTATTTCAGTCCATTTACATACATTTTTATCAGTAAACAGACCTTCAGGAATACGATAATAAATTTTATGGTAAGTGAGAAAAATATTATAGTAAATGTTTATGGAAAAGAATGTGTATTAATAGAATAATAATATAAAAGTAATTATTGGCAAAAAGCCTTTAATATAACTGTTTTATAATCACCTTGAGATAATGTACTGGATGTACTTGTTCTAGTGTCTTTAAAGAAACAGTAAATCAGGTGACCTAGCGTGGCTATGATGTATGTAAGATCGACTAGGTTGTAGGTCATAGGTTTGAATCTCCGTCATCGTGTATGTTTACAGTTTTACTAGTGTGGATGTTGTAATGTGATGGCCACTTCCACTATTCGTTGATAAAAGAGATGTTCAAGAATTGCCTGCCAGATGCCAGATGTCAACTGCTATCAAGTTAAGGATAACAAAAGTAAATATCTCTCGTGTGGTTTAAGTAAAATTTAAGACTAATCAAACCTATATTCAGTTTATATATATGTATGTATATACATAAATGTATAATTTTATTATTATTCATTTTTTTGTTTCATCAATGACTCTTCCAGTTTATCTCGACGAGGAATTATTACATAAAACTAAAAACGTATTATCACTTATTTCGAAATCACTAAGAATAAAGTGTGTAAAGGTCAGTGTTATTTAAATGTCGTGTAAATATTTTGTAAATGACAACATGTCGAGTTGTGTTTTGATTTTCATTTCTATTATTTATATTTCCATATTTATATTATTGTTTCGAAGTTTAAACTAATAAAATATGTTGTTATTCATTTAGGGTAACATTTAGAATTTTCTAGAATTAAGTAGACCAATCATATGTATGTAAATGAAATGTTGGCGGCCTCGTGTCTAGACGTTGAGTCTCGTGCAAGAACGGACATGCGTGGATTGCTCTGGAGTTCTATGGAAGTTTCGCGATTGTTTGAGTAGTAGGCCTACTAGTATAAAGGGACGCTGACGCAGGAGAAAAGAGTCAGACATTAGTTTTATTCAAGAGAAGAGTCATTAGAAAAGAAGAGTCAGTCATTCGTTTGAGAAAGATTAAGTGTTTGCTGTGATTTGTGACTGAAGTTAGATCTACGGAAGCTGTGATTCTACTTCGTCAATCTCTACGATTCATCCGAATTAGTGGTTATACTGAAAGTCAACACGTGTGAAACTATTTACGGGAGATCGGAAAAATTGTAGGCGACAATTTTGTGACGTTCATCGGAGGTATCGTGAAAAGAACTTCGACGAATTTATTGAACTGTGAATTTTATATGCAAAAACGGCTTTTTTTTGGGTTCAGAAAATATTTTAAAGAGAAGAGCGAACAACGTTTCGACCTTCTTCGGTCATCGTCAGGTTCACAAAAAAAGAGGTAACTGGCCGGAAGCTGACCACATGTTTGGAAGGGGTTGTATAACTGAGTGTCGCAATGTAGAGGGCGCGGTTTGATGTTTGAATATATAATTTTATCTATAATATGAATATAGGTATAATGGCGTTCCTTTATATTGGTTTATTTTGTGTTTAAGTTGTTGTATAAGCAAGGCTTCTTTAATTTTTCGTTTGTTTATGTTTGTTTCTTTATTTAGTATTTTAGTGTTTTCTATGGTTATGTTGTGTCCATTTGACTTGCAGTGTTCGAAAACGTGTGAAGGTGACTTTTTATGTTCTTTGAATCTGGTTTCCATTTTTCTAGTTGTTTCTCCTATATAGAAGTCGTGGCAGTTATCACATTGTATTTTATAAATAATGTTGGTGTGGTGTTTGTCAGTGTAGTTCTTACATAGTATAGACCTTAGTTTTGTGCCTGGTTTTTGAATAAATTTAGTGTTAACTGGAATGTTATATTTTGTTACTAGTTTTTGCCAAATGTTGGTTATTTGTTTGCTGATGTCAGGAATATATGGTATACAGCAGTATATGGTTTCGTGATTTTTTGATTCGTGAGATATATTTACTTTTGTTGGTTGATTTTGCTTTCTCTCTAGGTGTGTGCGTATAATGTTTTCTACGGTTTGTGGAGGAAACTTATTAATGTTGATGAAGTATTGTTTTATTTTGTCTAATTCATCGTTAATTTTATCTGGTGAGCATAGTTTTATGGCTGTGTTTATCTGGTTTCTTAGTATGTTGAGTTTTTGTTTTGTTTCATGTGCTGAGTCCCAAGGAATGGGTGATTTTTCGGTGGATTTCTGTTTTGAATTGTGTGTCGGTTCTTATAATTTTGAGGTTAAGAAATGATATTTGATTGTTTTCTTCCTGTTCACATGTGAAGTTAATGTTGTGAAAGAGCAAGAAAAATTAAATCCGATACCAGATTTGGTTAAAGTTATATTGAAATCCTATCATGTCTTTTATCTTCTTTTTCCCGGTAACATCGTAATATTAATAAAGTAGCTCCTTGGCTTCTCCTAGTCTGCCTGCCAGGCTAAGTGCTAGAACGTTAATTCATATAGAAGATAAAAATTAGACAGCGGTTTAATTTTCAAAAAGTGACTTAATACTAGTGCGCGGGAAATTTGAATGCTCATAAACTTATGAACCTACTTCTCAATTATATTAGACCAGTAATAGACTATGCAGCTCCAGCATGGGTAACTGTAAGTAATGAAACAATCAAAACCAAACTACAAACAATACAAAACGCACTTCTCACAACAGCATACAGAGTTCCGAGAGCAACATCATCTAAATTCATCCATAATTACTCGAACATACCAATAATATCAGATAGACTCCTAAATATTACAATTAGGTATTTTAACAAAAATTGGATGAAAAATGATTTGTTATGCGAACTAGATAGGTACCTTATACATGATGAAGAAAATCCTAAATACCTCTCCCCAATTAACATATATATTAAACATAAAGAAAAATAAATTAAAGTAAAATATGTATGTATATGAACTTTAAATCTTGTATTTATAGTTTACATATTTATGTATTTTAAAATAATAATAAGATAAAAAATAAATAAAAAATAAATAAAAAATAAATTGCCACCAGCAAGCTTGACTACTGTGAATAAGAGACTATAAATGGACATTGCCCTGAAAAGGACCTAACATACGAACAGTTAGGGAAAATATGTTCAGGAAGGAGGAAGAGGTCAAAGTGAACCTGACCCTCCAGGGCAAATACCCAAATACCATCGACCAAGTTTTACTTCTCAATTTTAAACTAAAAACACAATGAATGTTCAAAATTGCTTATGACCAAATTAAAAACTTTACACAAAATACATTTCACAAGCTGCCAACACTGAAGTGAATTTTAATGCTTGGGAGGGTCATTCATTCCACAGACATCCTGTTGTACAACTTTACACGTATCAACAAGCAAACCAAATACAATTTGTTGTCACATATTTTTACTTACATTTTGTACACTTTCCACAAATTCTCCAAAGGAAATTTTGTTTTAACGGTAGGAATTCCTTTTGATACCCAAAAGTCAGAGTTCCTGGTGAGATAACTAGATAATAAGATGTAAAAAAAAACTAACTAACCATCTACAGACACTGATTTTTAGAACAAGAAGTTTATACACCAACTATGTGTTAGTAATACTGCTGTCATGTAAAAGATATTACTCAGTAAACAGCGAAATAGTTTGTTCTATATTAATTTATAAAACTGTTTAAAACGGTAGTATTAAGCTGTTGAATTCACGTTTCAACATAAGTTATATAGAAACTGTTTATTCACCTGTAAAGTCCGATGATTACTGCAACAGCACAAAGAAACCAAGGGAGGATGGATGGTAATGTAGGAAGATCCATAGTTAAACAACTTTCTAACGAACAACATAAAGAGCAGACTGATAAAGAAACATAACTGAGGTACAAATATGTATATACACACGTGCTACACTGGGATCAAATATCAATGACAATGCGCATCACCTTAGAAGTGATAACGTCACACAGGCTCTGTTGTGATCGTATATTATTGATCTGTACTGATTTAGTTGTTTGTGATTTCTAAGAAAGCGATAACATATTTTAGTTTTATTTAATAATTATCAAAATATGATAATAAATCACAGTCTAGAAGAGCACAGACTCCCCATTGTGAAGAAAAATACCTGTGACGAAACTTCATTAAACTAATACATAAAACAAGTTCTGAGATTATGTGTCTACTCAGTACTTATTATTTACTGAATACCATCTTTAACAATCAATACGGACTTAAATCTCTCAAAATTTGAATTTATTTTGTATGATATGACTCTCTTGTTTGAATTCGCCTTTTTGGAAGGTTTGTTGTTTGCTCTGAATTTTGCGCAAAGCTACTCGAAGACTATCTGCGTTCGCCGTCCCTAATTTAATAAAAGTGTAAGACCGATAGTCATCACCATCCACCGCCAAATTTTGGGCTACTTTTTTACCAGCGAATGGTGATATAACCTCAACGACGAGGTTATAACAGACCCCAAACGACGAAAGGCAGAAAAGCTTTGTCAACCATGAAGCTATTTTTATTTATCAAAATCACGTTACATTGATGATATGTTTGTCTAAATCAGTTATTTTAAATGATTATAATGTTTATAACGAAAAATTTATTTTCTGTATTTCACCTCATAATGCTCAAAAAATTCTGTCTTAGAGATTATTGCAATTGATGCAGTTAATTATTTTGTGTTTTATCATTATTATTTACAATTTAGCAAAACGATACGTATTAGTAGAGGGCGAGCTTTATTTCAACGCGCGGAAATGATAGAATCTGAACTCAAACATTTAATTTAACTTTTCGTTGTTATGTTTAGTAATTATTAAATAACAATTGTAACTGTAGCGGTACCATTCCAATAAAATTAGGATATTCGGAATTCTCATATTAAATATCTTTTTACATTAAATGTCTGTTAAGTTAAGATATGGCACCATTGTTTTCCAAAAGAAAGAATTTTAAAAGAAATAGAGATGCTAAAATTGAAAAATTTTCATGGAAACTTATTGAAAGAATAACTGGTTTGAAGGTGACAATGTGATTCATATACAGTATTAATAGTAATATAATACGTACCTTAATGGTCGAATAAATTACTCATTGAGTTATAAGAGTGAAGATTAGGGTACACTGTATAGTGGTGTAATTGAAATATGTTTAAGCTTGGACTATTTTAATGACAGAAACTCCTTAAAAGTACAGGGTCATAGATTATTTTAATAAAGTACAAAAATTTTAAAAAGGGTAATATTGGTTATGTGGTGAATATTTAAAATGTGAGCTCCATCCTGTTGATGTTGTAGATTTTAGTGTTTTCTCACACACGTCACCTTGTATGTATTTGAATAGAAAATCCACCTGTTAATTTCTCAACTCACCAAATAAACTAAACCCATGTGTAAAAGAACATCCTCTTCCCAATATTTCATCACAACTAACAGACTATGCCATAATCTTATCACCAGTTTTAAATAATTTCGTTGACCTTCCCTTCAACTGTGTACTTTATTGAATCAAAAAGAACAAAGGTCTTAAAACTGAAGTACCTCACTTGTAACATTAATCAAATTTGTGTAAACCACATAAATAACAACCCTTTGATTTTGTCCATCCACCCAGTTCTAACTACGTTTAGAATGTTGTGTTCTTCAGCCTTAAGCTTGTTAATTGATAAAGAACATTGACCTTTTAGGACCACTTGGATGGAAAGCTTGTCGTACGAGGACAGTTTGAGAATTTGACCATCATAAATGTCTGAAAAATTATTCAATGTTTGTATTAATTAAAAACATTGAAATAGTTATTTTCGCAAGAGACATGGGTGGTTAAATAATTAAAAATAGTAATAATCAAAAACCTAATTTTCATTTGTTGCTCATTTCATGAATCATGAAATTAATTGATTGGCTTCAACAAGTTCTGATGAACTACAATTATGGGTGATCGTAATGGCATTATTATGACTACTGGATTATTTGAATGATTAAAAGCATTATTAATTGTAAAGAATTTTCTTTATTATTATGTAATAGTTTTAGTTTCGAGAATAAGACAGCGAAGAAGGTCCAAAAAGTCATTTGTTTTCACCCTGGTCGTGTTTTTGGTTACAATCCAGTTCCTTTAAGAACGTAACCACCGAACTTGTGGTTAATGTGAGACTATTACACCTCAGTCAGGTTGGATCCATATTTTTTTATACTTTGTTCTGTGTATATCATAATATAAAATGATTAAATTCAATCTATCTGATATTATTGACAGCTCTACTGATTTCATGATCATTTATTATTCCTTATTCTTAGCTACAGAACTCAAATTTGATTGACTGGGTTCAAATCAGACACCAATGTCAAAATAAGATTTAAAAGGCTGGTGTGATACATTAATTGTCAAGAAGCATTAGAATTAAAAACTATTTTATTGCTGTAAGTATTACATGTTTCTACTTTGTTAATATTATATTCTAATCAGAGCACGCCACCTACTTAGAGATGGATAGGACAGTAACCTGGTAATCAGAATAGCTAATTAAATACTTTTAAAGTTTATAGTCCATAACTTTATCAGTTTGGGACAATTACATTTAACGATATTTCGTTCAGATGATTTAGAGTAGTCCTAAATACATTCACAGCATGCTAACAATGGAAAATAATCACTAAAACAAAAGTATAGAGTAAAGGAAATAAAATTCGCTGTGTCAAACATTCAATCAATGGTATCAATAAAAATGATAATAAAGAAACAACTGTTTATATCGTATTTACGTAATACAAAACAACCATTCGTTACCTTTAAAAACTAATGTACCATTTTTGAACGAAACTTTCAACACCCCTCCCTAAAAATATTTTTAACCAATGAAATGCCATAATTAGCTCTGCTAAAGCACTACTTCAAACGTTGCTGTTTATGTGTGGTGTCAAGTGATAAACCATTACCAAAGTTTGAGCAAATGTCAATAACTTATAGAGATACAGAATAATAAGTTAAAATTAAGTGTATAACTAAATCACACGATAAGTAGCTCCAATACTACTTCAGTAAAGACTGTTTGTTCATGTTTTGATTTTATTTGGGTCTTGTGACAGTTTTGCTGTGTTTATAAATTCAGTATTTTACCGTGGTATGAATATTCTGTTAACTAGTACAAAACATGGTTGGACAACTGATACTTTTAAAGGTTGGTTGAACACTCACAGTATGGTTAGCTAAAAATGTAAATTGAGTGAAAACTTCACATATTCATGTCTAACTTCGACAGGTTTTTCTTGTGATTTTCAAAATTTTTCTATTACAAAAAATGAACTGACAAACAACAATGGCACAAAATCTGTGTTAATTATAAGTTTTATGTAAGATAATAAATGGCACAAAATCTGTGTTAATTATAAGTTTTATGTAAGATAATAAATCACAATTTGGAGAAACTTTATTATCATCTCGGAAGACTTTGTTCAGGAAATTATCAAAATAATAACAATTTTGTAACAATACATAAACGTTAGTGTCTCACTTGTTTACTATAAACATTACCATACTTTATCTTCTTCAGTTATCATTTATAACATCCTTTATATGTATATAACTGAATTTCATAACATATTAAGCCTAATATTTTCCACACTGGCAAATAAAAGTAACAATTATTTATATTTAATAACAGAAGTAAGCTACAAGTATCACTATAAGAAATATTTCTATTGGTTGTTTTAAGTAACATAATAAAAACCTCACTGTCAATCAACAGTTAAGAGCCTGAATTACAAAACACGTTGTTCTTATTGGAGTGGGCTTTTAATATGAATGTCCGTTTCTACGTTCAACCTTGAGAGTGACGTCAGAGACTTGGGTTAATCCGATTGCTGGAACAAACTTCAAAGGAACCTGTAGGATACAAACACTAAATACGAAATACCTTTTTAAAACATAAATTGTAAAACAACTGAGAATTTATAGAAAGTGGTCACCATTCATCAGTTAATCAAGCATTATTTCAATATTGTTATGTGCATTATCTACACGGTGTAGCTAAAAAACTCACTTAATTTTATTTACCACATATACTAAAGAGTTACAGCATATGAATATTTTATTCACTCATAGCATATATTCTACAAAATAAAGATCTCAATTTACCACATACTTTTTCAAAGGATTTCATGCAAATGATGGTTGTACGCAGACCCACAACGAATAGAGATCAAAGTACTCTCTCACTGAGTACTGTGTATAAACCTAAATAGCCCAATGTAGAGTACTGACACAAATAGTCCAATAGAGAGTACCGACGTTAGTAGGTCATTACAGAGAGTAGAAGTCCAATAACTATATTCAGAGAGCAGATTTACGCAATCTCAGTACCACTACAGATCTAAGTAGTCATATACAGAATACACTATTGAGTTGAGAAACACAATTCGTACTGTCTACAAAGTTGGACGAATTTAGGTAAAAGAACTTACAGATCCTAATACCATAAAAGATATCAAAAAACATTTTGTAAGAATATGTAAAGTTAGGCCTCTGGTCAATATCCGTTATGGTGATAATATTTAAAGCAAATTTAACATCGATGATGACAATTTAGGTAAGATCACTTGTAGAAATTGGAGAACAACAATAGCAAGTAAACACATAATAAATTTAAGGATAATCAAGATGAAGATTTTCTGGATTCTGACAATTCCCTGTCAATCGGAATCCGAATAAACTACGCCTCACACAGAATACAGCTTTAATCGGAATCCGAATGAACTACGCCTCACACAAAATACAGCTTTAATCGGAATCCGAATGAACTACGCCTCACACAGAATACAGCTTTAATCGGAATCCGAATGAACTACGCCTCACACAGAATACAGCTTTAATCGGAATCCGAATGAACTACGCCTCACACAGAATACAGCTTTAATCGGAATCCGAATGAACTACGCCTCACACAGAATACAGCTTTATTTGCTGTTAATTTTCGAAGTTAAATGATTATCAACTGGTGCTACGTAATTTTAAGTTATGAAACTAAGTTAAACTGTAAGTAATATAAGATTCGAAATGTTGTTATTTTCAGACAATATCTCGATATTTTTCTAAAAAACTATCAAACTCAAAGACTCAAAATAAAGTACAATGCGTAAAAATATTAATTTAAAAAAAATTTTATCACTAAATTAATGGCACATTAAATCGAATTTTAAATCTTTATTATAAACAAACAACTTTTAATCACTTAAGTAATAGTATTTCAAGTTGATATAAAGCATCTGTAACAAACATAACAACTTTTAGTCACAAAAGTAACAATGTTCTAAATTGATATAAAGCATCTGTAAAAAACAATAAGAATTTTAAATCACTAAAGTAAAAGTGTTCTAAATTGATATAAAGCATCTGTAAAAAACAATAACAACTTTTAATCACTAAAGTAAAAGTGTTCTAAATTGATATAAAGCATCTGTAAAAAACAATAACAACTTTTAATCACTAAAGTAAAAGTGTTCTATATTGATATAAAGCATCTGTAAAAAACAATAACTTTTAATCACTAAAGTAAAAGTGTTCTATATTGATATAAAGCATCTGTAAAAAACAATAACAACTTTTAATCACTAAAGTAAAAGTGTTCTATATTGATATAAAGCATCTGTAAAAAACAATAACAACTTTTAATCACTAAAGTGACACTCCTCATAACCATATGACTCAACAATATCAATGAAAATACTTTTTTATTTACATATAGGTTCTTTCTTAATTTCTCGACATACAAAAATAAAGGATCGTTTTATGTAAAATAAAGAAAACTCGTCTTTACCTTAGTTTCAGAACAAGGTACAAAACGCAAATGACGTAGGATGTGGACTAAACATAATTTTATTTCCATTAGAGCAAATCTCATTCCTATACAGTTCCTGGGACCAGCCCCGAATGGCATATAGGTGTATGGTGTAATGTTGGATTTGTTTTCAGGAAGAAATCTGTATGTACAAGAAGTTTATTTCGACTTTCAATATTTTTTCTTTTTGAAATTCAAAAATTTGAAAATTTCCAAAAGAAAATGTTTGTAATAATGGACAAATCACTCAATGAATTTCTTTAAAACAAGTAATCCAAATATTTAACCATTTATTTTATTCACGCAATATTTATTCCACATTATTTTATAGAAGATACAATTAACCTGACCTAGTACCTCGATTGTGAAAAAAAATATTGAAACAAGCGTAAATTATTTTGTTCACAAAGTTAATGTAAAGACAAAATCTGTAAATTAGTGTCCAGGTGTCTAAAATGTGTACACATCTCACCAAAGAAATAAGCACAAGCAGTGGAAGATATCAAAATTATTTTTGCTTCTTAACACACATTAATAGTCAGATTAAACCAGTATTTCCAACATATATAACTATAACACATTTTACTAGTGTATTACTTCATAGTGAAATAAATCTGTTTTCATAAAGCTAAGAAACTATAAACAAAACATCTCTGTTTACACTCTTTATATAATGTTCTGACCTATAACGTCAGACATCAGAATGTTGACTGTAATAGATTTTGGCCTTGATTATCAGAAATAACTCTTGTATTTAACCGATGTTTTTATTGTAACTGCTGTTCTAAGGTAAGATTTTTTTAACTAATTAAATGCTCAGCAATTGATCAATAGAACAACTAAATAAAAAGGTAAAGTGACATAACCATGTTATTAAATGACAATCACCTGTTACTTGTCTATGCCACATGAAGACAACAGGTAATTTTCGGAACCACTGCAAAAGAAATATAACCTGTACTAAAAACAATATCTGTCACTTGTCTAGAGCAAAATGAATTAACTGTTGTCCAACCAGTTCGGATAAAACTAATTCATACTTGTCTGGACTACATAGAAAAACAATTGTTGTACGTAAGTCCAGCAGTTATCTTTCTGTGTAAAATAAAATATACCACTACCTGTCTGGATCAAATTTTTCCGGTTCTGGAAAGTTTTTAGGGTCATGGTGCATGGCGTATATTGGAAACCTCACTGGTGTGTCTTTAGGTATAGTCAGCCCAATGTCATCAAACGTATAATCTTCCACAGGACATCTTTCCCCTCTGTAAAAATAATTAAATGATCTCCATGTAATAGTGAAACAATAAGAACTAGTAATTTACTTTATAAAAATTAAGATGTTACCAATTAAATCCCATTAAACATTTGTATTTGTTTAATATTAACGTTTGTTAAAGTTAAATTTATGTTTAGAAATGTATTTAACTCATACTGGTAAATATGCATTGTGAAATTCCAGACTATTCACTTAAGTTGTAGAATCAGGCTATTTGAAATTGTAATACGTGACAACATAAGCAATGAATGTACTTTTTAACTTGTATTTGATCTAACAAAAATATTCAATATATATCTTAAATTTTTGATTTAATTCAGAGAAGACAGCTCTTCCCACATAAGCATAATTTGAAACTAAAATTCTTAAGGCAAGATGTAAAATAAGGTAATAAAAATTATTATAACTTAATTGACTTTTTTGCATTTGTTTTTGAGACATGTTACTCGGGCTGATGTTACAAAAATATAAAATTTACTAAACAAAATTAGACAATTAAACCTAATTTAAAACTAAAAGCGAATGTATTTTTACTGGAAAAGGTGTTTTTATAGGTTAAATTAAATTACCGTGTCGTAAAGTCCACAAAATTGGAATAGAAACAAATAGAAACGATATTTAACAGAAGATATTTCTGTCAGTTCTCATCGCAAATCAATATTTGTTCATCTTTGGAACCCTAGGTGGAGTGAAACTTCTCTTTTTCATTTTAATTATTTTTTTCCAGAACTGAATTCCGTTAGGTTTTGTAAAGTTTTATGACATATTTTGTCAATAAAATAAAAATGTTTCGTTACCTTCCAAGTGACCTGATATTAGAATATTTGCTTTCAACCGTCGAGTTGTTATAATCTGATGGTCAATTTCACCATTCGGTGGTGAAAGAGTAGCTCAACAGTTGGTGGTGGGTGGTGACGACTATTTACCTTCCCTCTAGTTTAACACTGTTAAATTATGGACGGCTCGCGCAGATACACTTCTCGTAGCTTTGAGCGAATTTCAAAAACGAAACAAAACCAGGCAAAGATCAGTAACTGTACCAGTTTTAAATATCATTTGACAACTGATAGTTCATGAACTTTGAAAATGTTAAAATAAAAATGTCGTAAAAAGTCAGGATAGGAAACACATAAACAATTAAAAGAGTGGTTTATTGAACGTAATGTAATGAAATATCTAAGATAAATATTTAGTTATTTTCCTGAAGGTAAGAGTAGACTATTTAATAACATGCAATAATCAATTTCTGCGAGTTAGTTTTTTATTGTGCAAGCACTGTGTACAACTATCTTATGGTTATGTACAGGTCCTAACGTCTCGTGTTGTATCAAATATATATAGAATATCTATTACGATATTAGCTGTTACTTACAGGGGTGAAGGAGGGTAGATTCGAATACTTTCACATACAACTGCATCTAAGTATTTCATAGAGCTGACAGCTTCGTAAGTGTCGTGTTCCTAGACCATACAGGTAATACAACACTTTAATTCAGTTAAAATTCCTGTCTTTAACATACGACAACGTTTCCATATATACACAGTCTGATTAGAAACATAAATTAGGCGTTAATTCTAAATTATGAAAGAAATTAAATTCGACAGTTTGTAAAATATAAGGAACAAATTTCTCACAATACCACACTTGTATTAAACAAACGTTGAAATTTATATCACTTTCAATGATCATAATTTAACAAGATTCACATTTCAGAGTTAACTGACTGAACTTGTTTTTAATTGTTTATGTAGTAATATTGTTCTCTCTTGTTTTTATACTTTTGTTATTCGATAAACTTTTTTTTTACTGGAATATTTTTCTTTTCCTTAACTTGATGTTTTATTCACACAACATGTTATTACTGCTTTCTTAATAAATTCTAGGCTTACCTGTGAAGGTGTGATTTCATCAATTTCCTGATATAATTTATTTTGGCAATCCTGATTTAAAGCCAACAGATACGCAATGTATGATAAAGCACTAGCCGTAGTTTCGTAACCACCCAAGAAGAATATAACGCATTGAGCTACGAGTTCGTCTTGGGTCAAATCTGGAACAATAATTATATAATATAAAGTGTATTTGTTTATGTTCGATAACAAATTCAATAACATATAGATATATCAATCGAATTACTTTCAAACTTTCTCTCACGCCTAAAACAAATAAATTCAATCAATCAGTAATAACTTAAATAAATTAGCTTGAGTTTGTACAGGTGGAAACAGGATTAGTTGTAGAATTTGCTATGCAACATAACTACTTTTCTCAAAGACTTATAATGCTAACATTTAAGATTCAATAACTTAGAGTGTAGCTTTGTGTGTACCAATAAACTATTTGTTAAAAGGAAAGAGTGTAAAAGAGTGTACCTAAATGAAACCTAAACGTATTTAAATATAATCAATGGTTATCAGTATCATACTACAACCTTAAAAAATATTTAAAAATTAGGAATGAACACTAATCAATATGTTACGAATCAACCAAAAGTTAGAGTTTAACAGTATTTATATTCCTGTCGTGAACATTGCTGTTTATGGTTCCAAACTATCTTCACCTGACGTAAAAGTAACTTCGTGGTTTAAATGCTCAGAAGACCATCATGCACGAATTGTCACAATTCCAACCAAAATCTAAAAAATTATTTTACTTCTTTTAACCTGCTCAGCTACTTAATGATAACGATTTCACACTTTCGGTTAATTCTTACAATCGTCAGTTAGATCGTATAAATAACATTTGTCAAAATGTTGTTGAGAACTCGTGAAAACAAAACTCAAACTATTACATTTGATCTTCTACGTCAAGTCTGGCCATATTTTGAAATTTTCTTACATTTATTTTGTAAGTTGTTGTTAAAGAATTTAAAGTTTTCTTCTTCGTATCCATAATTATTAACATTTTTCATGTCCTCTTTGGAGTTGTGCAGTTTGTTGTCCATGGACTCCAGTAGCAACTGAAGGAAGTCTATTCGCTTTGTCTGAAATCATCGGAAACCTTTCGTTATTGAAGAAAAACATGTGACATTAATAACTAATGTTGAATTAATGTAATTTATTATTATTATTTTAAAACACATAATAATACTCTCAAACACTCCTCAAAAAGAGAGATTAAATATTAATTACCTCAGGACTGTGTTTACGTTGGTCAATTATCTTGAGAGTCAATTCCTTGAAAAATTCCATTCCTGATGGATCGATCATGGAGATTTTGAACAGTTTCATGATGCTAGGGAAGGCAACTAAAAGAAGAAAAGTAATTCTTTAGAATGTTATTGTGTAACATAGAGAATTCTTATTTTAATGCATTTCAGAATATACATGAACTTTTTATAAAAGTTTTGCACATTTCAAGAAACTGTAAATCTCCTAGAACGCGATGAAATATTTTGTTTATTTTTCAATCCAGTAAATGTTAAATATCAGTGGAAGACCAGAAGAAGGGCACCTAATCATTACAACCATCGCCAACTCTTGGGTTACTTGTTTTTTGTTTTGTTTTTTTTAATTTCCCCCAAAACTACTCGAGAGCTATCTGCATTAGCCGTCTTTAATTTAGCCGTGTAAGACTGGAGGCAAGGCAGCTAGTCATCACCACCTACCGCCAACTCTTGGGCCACTCTTTCACCAACGAATAGTGAGATTGACCGTACCGTTATAAAGCCCCCCACTGTTGAAATGACGAGTATGTTTTGGTACGACCGGAATTCGAACTCGCCACTTTCGGATAACGAGTCGAACGCCTTAACACGCTCGGCCATGCCGGCCCCTTGGGTTATTTCTTTTACCAGCGAATTGTGGGATTGATCGTTGACATTATAATGGTCCCCAAATCCAATAAATCACTGCATTCTTACTTTATCCGTGCCACTAAGTGATTCTGATTCAGAAAGAGATCCTGTTTGAAAGCTTTGCATAACGCTATGTTAATATTTATTCAAACTGTAACAACACGCTACTTACGTGCAAGTAAAAATCGCCATCTGTTGGCAGAACTAAAAGCTTTTTTGGCAAATTGAGTAAAAGCACTGTCAGGATTTCTTAGAGCATTTGTTTTAGTTCCAAAAGCACAGCTGGCAATCACATCCATGGTGAATGCTCCAAAATAACTGAATGGAAAAGAAAACACAAAATACTTTAATTGTTTGTGAATTTGAACTTTTTCAAGGCAAATAAATTAAAATGCTCATAAAAATATAGAAAGCTATTAAAGGTGTTTTTACCCCAAAAATTACATTTAACTGTTGTTATGATCCAAATATTTCTTAATACTCATTAATGTCTCTTAATTTTCTTATATTAGAACTTTTGTTTCAAGGAACTGATCAAACCAACTGAGTAAAATCACTCATTTGCAATTTAAAATACGAGAACTGTTAGAAAAACCCGGGATCCAACCTAAAAATTAAATACTATTTCAACTTACTTTCATCATGACCTAGTGAGTCTTTAGACTCGTGCTTGAGATATTGTAAGGCCTGTATGACCCACTGAAAGAATTCTTCCTGTTTTTTTTCGGTCCGTGATGTATTACATAATTTTAATTGAACAAACTTAACGTTTAGATTGCTATTAATTGAGAAGAAAAGAGGTGATTGTTTCCCTTATTTGTGAATTAAATGTATTAAACACTGCATGTTACTCATGATACTCAAACATGTGTTAAAGAGAACATGTCTAAAACGAACAGTGATTTTAGTTGTTAGAGTTACGACAAACAAGTATCGCCCACAGGTGGTTGTGATGTTTTTTTAAATTTTAAGACACTAAAATATCACTTCTGAAATGTATGTCACAATTTAGGAGTTACGGTGTTTATACAGTTAAAATGGAGACGAGTTTTATGTGCAAACTATCAAAACTAAAGTTTTAGAATCCTACGCCTGTTTATTTTCAGCTGAGCCACAAGATTAGATCGGGTATTTAGAATTTGGAAAACAGTAATATACCTTGTTCGTAATGGAAATGAAAAATAAAGCAACATGGGTCAACTTGTGAAACCAAAACCATCAAGAAGAATACATCTGTAGAAAGTCGTATCAAAGATGGGAATACGTGAATACATGGGTAAGTAGCAGATGTTCACAAGCCTCAGAAGATTTTATGCGATATAAGTCACAAGTAGAAAAGTTGCATTCACGTCACATCCATTCAACAGTTGCGTGTCTTGAAGAAATAGAGAAAAAACTGGTATTCAAACTATTTTTACAGGAACAATCAGTTTAAGTTAATGGTCGATACATCTATATATTTGAAAGCGATCTGAATCTTGAAACGTGCACTTAAAACTCTTCTCCTACATGGATTGTGGAAAGCAATAAGAAAGGAATGGTGAGCTTAAAACATGACAGCCTTTCTACAGATCGTATTAACGTAGAAACTAGTCTGCAAGGTTGCTTTCGAGGGGTATGATTATTAGATAAAGCATGACTAGACTATTACCTGGACAGTTTGGTGAATATCGAAAACTATTTTCATGTAATGTACACAATCATTTGTATGTTTAAATGTATACAAGAAGGTTGTGATAAAAATGTGTACATTTTAACAATTATAGTACGAACAATACAATATCATTAGGAGAGAGTTATCTCCAACATCTTACCCTTTACAGTCAATAGCTTTTCCATCTTTTGCAGCCTTTAGAAAGTTTTCAGTTAATGTGTCAGCACACTCAAGAACTAAACTTTGCATCTATAAAGAAACAAGTACAGTAACCCAAACAACTATATTTACAGTAATACATTTCTAATACTAATTATATCTAGTATAGACAACATCAAAGTTGTTTAATATTATTACAAGTTTAATAATTATCTTTCATTGCCATTAATACCTTCTAAGTTTCAAACAATAATAATACAAATTTATTATTTATCTTATAACTTAAGTGGACTAATTTTATCATGGCGAAGTAGTAAAAGCTCTAAGAATGGAATCATTGATTGTTTTAAGTGACAAATCCAATATTTGATTTAGACTGTCATTATGAGTAACTATAATAACTGTCACCCATATATTCCAGAATTTTAGTATTTACGTCTTTCTAATTATATTTAACACACTTAACTCAAAACCACAAAGACAACATGCGCCAGCCGTCTTCATATTAAACTGATATACCTGGACACACAGCTTTCACATCTATCTCTTGTGCCATTTTTATAAAAAATATAAATCTTTGTGATCAACTTCATAGCCGTGAATCGCTGAGACAAGACGACCACCACGGTTCTTGACAACACCCGGCTCTTTTACTAATCAAGCTTCTTGTATACAAACCTTCCAATAAGCGAGTTCAATACGAAATGTTTATATGCCTCAAATATATGATTGGTGAAAAAGAAATAACGTTGCGATGTGTTTTGATTTGTTTTAACATTGAGAAAAAAACAAAAGGTAAAAATGTCATTAGAACAAGCTATATAAATTTACAATAAACAAATAATTATTTCTTTTAAAAATTCATGTCCATTATATTTTTCTGCCTTACCTTCTTAGTTACTGCAATCATTTATTTTGCTAGTACTTCTAACAATTACAAAATGTCTTCCTAGGTGGCGCTATAATTCAATAGCCCTTTTTGTTAGTTGACAGAACACCAGTCTTGAGTGTGGGCAATCGGGATGTAATTTATTGCTGGGAAGTATGTTATAAATTAAAAAAGTGACTCCTTTATTGGGCAGATGACAAACATTTTTCCTGAGGGAAGGTTAGAGAGATGATGATGTAATATGAAATTTGTGCATGACAAATATGTTGGTTAAAATAAAACAAGGATTCTTTGTTGACAAACGCATTCACACTCACTGGATCATCTCTTTTGTTCAAACTTTACAGATCGATCCACTAACTCAATTCTGAAACAATATTTTCCCTATTTCACTAGTAGTGTAAGACCAGAGGGAAGACATATCGTCGTCATAACACGCCGCCAACACCTGAGTTTCACTTTCACAAACGAATAGTGGGATTTATTGACACACAATAACGACATCATGACCGATAGGGCAAACATGTTTTAGGTGACAGGGATTCGAACTCGTGAACCTCAGATGATGAGTGTATTGCTTTAACCACCTTGCCATGTTGGGCTCATACAGAAAAAAATTCTTTTCTCAACGAACAAACAAAGGTGAAATTATCAGCAAGTGTTTAGTTCAGCATGATCTGTCTCTTCCGTCTTCAGTTCCGACCGGAAGACTTGTGAAACAACGTCCTTATTATGAGTGTTACTTTTGTAAAATATTCCTCCATAAGAGTCACGTTGTACTGGACAGTTACCACCAATTTCATCTTTGTTTATTCTTTATGAAGATTGGGTTAAAATCAGTTATAAAATGTAACCCTTGTAAGGATACAATATTACACCTAAAACACTGTCAGCTATGTTGCTTAGTATTAAAAGGGGGCAAAATTCCCCTGTACTGGTGTCGAAGCATGTCGAAGAACAGGTTCTTTAGTAAGCAATAGCTGCGTTATAAGAATGGCAGTCCATCCCTTTACGTAGTTGATAGGTGCCTTCAAATAGCTATCTTCTCTCTGGTGGGTAGATCCAAAATAGGGACAGTGGCAGCTAGTCTGAACAGTTTTGCCATAAATATAAGATACCATACCTTACGCATTTTCCCCGAAGTGAAAGCAGGTGTAATAATGGTTCGGACTCGCTTCCAGGAATCTCTTTTCAAAGCGAAAAGCATGTTGTCTGCTATCGAGTGTCCGAAGTGAAAGTCCTAGTTCAAAAACAACACTGTGTATATAAAACATTGATATGAGTGAATAAAGGTTGTGAAAGCACTTGAAAGTCCGAGGGTTATTAATATACATTATCTAAGTTCTGCATTGTGTGACAGTAGTTACTTCATCTGCGAGTTTGCAAAGACTAACAAAATGTGAAAGGAAATTACAGGATACTTCTACACTTAATAAATATGTAACAATTTTAATAAAACAAAAAAATTTAAAAAAAAACTCCTAAGCCAAACAGCAGAAAGAGCGTAGAAAAATAATGAATAATTTGTATTGAAAAAAATATTATAATTTTTATGTTATTATTATAAACATGATTTGTTGTTTTGTGAGACGAATTGTTTGATTTAACTTTTTTCTTTAGTCAGAAACAGGAATTTGATGTTTTTAATGTAAATCAAATTGTTCAGTGAATGTACCACCATAACATAATATTGTTAGTAAAATCAATATGGAATCGTATTTGTATATTTATACAAGACTGAAATAAAACTATGTGACTTACTCTGTGATCTGTAAAAATGTGGAAATCTTTCACTAACATGGTCTTCAGTAAATGAGGTTCTGCAAGAGATAGAACTGGTTGTGTTCCCTCATAGAACCTGAAATGAAATGTAAGATACTTGTATTAAATAATAGTGATAGATGATTATTAACCCTAAAACGGATTAAGATTCCATTTACAGGGTACTCATAGAAACATTTGGTTTGCTTGGTGTCACAATGATGTCCAGCAAATAAATGTAAAATTCTCCACAGGAAATATTGGGTATAGAAGAAATAGAACTCTGACAGCCAAAGAGATAAAAAGGTAAAACAAACCAACCAAGACTAAAGAAACGAAACAAGATATCTTGCTCCCTTTGTATAATGTTTAAGATTCACTTCTCAGTAGTCTGACGTCAAGAATAAACATAAACGTTTTATTAATACTGCTTTAGACAATAATTATTTTTTATAAAAAACTTCATTTAATGACAGGATGTATAATAAGTCTAATTTATGGGTTCACTAACCAGCTAGTTAATTAAACGTGATAACATCTATGGATAAATAAGTCGGTGTAATTGTTACGTTATTCAGAAATTCTATTTAGTGCTTGCAGTGAAGACAGTTGTTTGGGACATTGTGTTATTGTAATTCATTGGTTGTCTACAAATGTAAATTTCACATGAAAAGGCAGAAAAGCTCCAACAATACACGTTGGAGCATCTTATATTAAAATCATTTTGTTCTGTAAACAAACTTTGGTCTCTTTTTGAAAAGGATTTCATTTGACTTGGGTTGTTTGGAATTAAGCAGAAAGTTACATGAGGGCTGTGTAAACGAGCCCAGTTGAACTGATTCACGAAAAAAATTTGCTTGCAAATATATTTGTATCACTAAGCTTTGACAAATCAATTTCGTCAACGACAAAGCTTTACAAGAGACAATGTTTTCACTCGTGTATGCTCTGGGGTAGACCTTTAGTGTTTAGGTGATCTTTTTCAGTTTCATTCAATAAAGCAGTTTTTTTCTTTGTAAAATAATGAACTCAGGTTGTTGCGTCTTGTAATCTGAAACAAACACAACTAACTTTGACCCTTTCTGCCCATTCCAACCTTATCTACCCACCAATGCCATGTACAGGAATAATGGGCTTACACTTTTACGTTTCTTTTTAGGGGATATACATGGATTTTGTTATAATGCAAAAGACAACTTCGAACCAATACAGTTCATGACACTATTATAAAATCTCCGAAATAATGAGACCCAGGAAACCCATTAATCAGGGTTTTTTTTGTTATGTTAAGTTCATTTCGTCAAGAAAAAGTTGTAATTTGGTATACGATTTCAGTACGCAGAGTATCAACTGAATAATGATTTTAAATATATATTTAGTCCTTGACTTATCAGCAAACAATAATTGAATAAAAAAAATATTTATTGTTATTTTTAGTTGGTGGTCCCCCTGTCATACAATGGAATGTCTGCGAACTTAAAACGCTACAAACCGGATACAGATAACCCTTTTGGGTGGAGCATAGATAGCTCTTTATGTTACTTTGTGCGTAAAAGCAAACAGATAAATGTTTTATTGGAACCCCCGGTCGAAATGTCACGGATTTGTCTTTAAAAAGCATTGCTCCAAAGAATGTTATAAAATGATGCAACACCAGGCGTGTAGTCGTGTCACTGCAAAAAAAAAACAAAAACAACTTTATTTCACAAACTTAACGCCCTTAGATTTTTGAGGATAAATTTTTAACAAAAAATTAAATTTCAGTTGTCACTCTTTTAAGATGCTAAAAATAAATACGACAAAGATTAAACTACACTATTCCATATGATATCATGAGAATGTGTAACAGTTAAAATTGCCTATATAACTTATTTTAGCATCAACAATTCAGAAACGTTACGACATCCTATCTCCCATCTAACACTACCAACACAAATCTCTATAAGGCTAGAGAACCCCAACCACATAACCTTTATGATTTGTTTGTTTCTGTTGAATTTCGGGCAAAGCTATTCGAAGGCCATCTACTCCAGTCGGCACTAATTTATCATCACCACTTACCGCCAAATCTTGGGCTACTCTTTTACCAATGAATAGTATGACTGACCGTCACATAATAACGACCTCACGGCTGAAAGGGCGAGCATTTTTGGTGCAACGGGGATTTGAACTCGCGACCCTCAGATTACGAGTCGAACGCCTTAACACGCTTGGCCATGCCGGGCTCCCTGACCTTCATGAACATTTATTTTTAAGATTCCAGGCCAAGAAGACTACGACCACGGAACGAATAACAACATGCGTATATTTTACCACACACATTTGTGTTTTCCAATGTTGATTTTCTTTCGTTTTATTTATCAGTGCCATCGTCAAATTTAGAGTTTGTTGTTGTTTTGAATTAAGCAAAAAACTACACAATGGGCTATCTGTGCTCTGCCCACCACAGGTATCGAAACCTGGATTTTAGCATGAAAGAACGCAGACAAACCGCTGAGCCACTGGGGGGCTTAAAGTTTGTTATGAAGCTTGTCTTTTTGTTATACTATAATATCATGGTAATAAATATATCATCACGTTTTATTCTTATTTGGAGCTTTTGATTTCTCGCGGGAGAGGGCGGGTCTACTGGCCTTTTAACAGATGGTAAAGAATGCCTGTGTTGTAATGAATCAGATTAAAAAGAAAAATCAAAGAGCCACGAAGGTTGGTGAGGCGAGCCAGCTAATATTTCAACACCCGTGGGGCAGCTCTACTGGACATATGTCTTGGACAGACTAAAATGGTACAAGCTGATAATGAAGATGAAGAGATTGACAAAACAAAACATTTTTATCTTGTTCCAACGTGTTGATATGCATTTATTTCAACTTTAGCGAAATTCGAAAATTGAATTACCTAAAACTATTGTGTAATTAATGACTCGTTAAATTTGTTATTTCGTTAAGGGGTAAACGGAAACTTGTAGATATGATACCAAACAGTTGAGCTTCGAGTGTGTGAACTAAATTTGTTTTAAATGTAAAGACGTATTTAAGACGAGAAAAGTCTTTAGCGATGATCGAGTGATGACTAACTTAAAGTTCAAGGTCTGAAGGTCCTGTAATGATGACAGAGGGATGGTTTATTGAAATATTATGATCCATCCTTCCAGAATGTGAACGAAGCGATTTGTTTTCCCGATTAAGAGTTCTTTGCCAATGATTCAAAACGTTGTACTTTCAACATTAGTGACTTCTGTTGATTAGTTAATCAGGACTTTTTACTCAAGTGTTACTTCAAACTAGGCACTTAGTGCCCACACCAACTTTATCTGTCCAACATAAAGGTTGGGTCTGAATAATTTATAAAAATAATTAACTGCTTCTGTTTATTTGTTTGTTTTTATGGCGTTTATTAAATCTTGGAAACACCAGAAAACTGACGTCAAGAAGTAATGGTAGTGGAATATAAGGGAATATAGAAAGTTTCGTATTTCGCAGAAGCATTTGAGAAACGTTTAACTTTATTTCTTTTACAACAGAGCAAATGTTGTTTCAAAAACATTTCTATGGACGATATCGAAGTCTCAGTGTTATTCATTATTTTATCAACTATCAGAATAATTCGCTGTAGTACCCAAATCAAGGACGGAAGTTATGTACGTTTATGATCAATGAAAATATTTTTTTAAAAACATAGAAAGTTGTTTCCTTTATATATAATTTTAAAAACCCAAAAACGCCCATGAAAACAACAAAACACAAAATATGAAACCGTAAATCTACATGTATCTCCCTATGGATCAATTAAACCTTTGTGCAAAATTTGCAAGATCCATCAAAAGGTTCGAAGTAGTGTTGTAAAATCACATAAAAACAGACAAAGGAAAAATTTCAAAATTGTGTGTATCTTTCCAAGAACATAACGAGCCTCCATAATAACTTTGCTGAAGAGCTATGAACACCATTCGAAATATTTGCATGTGCGTACAACAGACAGTACTATTATATTTATATATACAGCGCTAGTGCATTAGATTCTATTGTGACGTACTCATAAGGTCATATATGCATCTTAAGAATGGAGAGAAATAAAGTTATCTCTGATGGGAAACGGAGGCAAAACGAGAAAATAGTGACCCCAATAGCAAATCTACAGGCACATAGAATAAACATTTCTGGAAACTGGGGGATTTCAATTTCGCGTAGTAACTTTTTTCCAGTATCATATAAGCAGGTGTCCTGCTGTAGTATAATAAGTGATATAAAAACTTACCCGTGTAGTCGTCCATATTTCATATAATTTTCTTGTTCCACAATATGGAGAGACTAAAAAAATGAAACAATGAACTACAGGAAGTTTTCAGCGTTCTCAAAAATAACGATTTTTCATAAATCTAAATGAGAAGTGATTTAATTAAAACCAGTACATTCTGTTGTATATTATAAAAATAACTTTAGCTTCTTAATATAATTATTATTGATTCACAAAATAAAAACTTGATATCTGGGAATTCAAATTTATTCTGTCAGTGTTATTACAATGTGAATAACTTTATGACAAACTTATAGTGTAGTGATTGCCAGATTTTTCTAACCGACAGACCCCGTAAATTTCTTTATATTATTGGAGGACCACGTCCTGTTAAAATTAGTTTTTATCATGTGTGTATTTTACTTCCTCTACAGTTTGTGTTTATTTGTAAGAAATGAACAATGAAAAGAAATATAAATTTGGGAAATTAAGCATCAAGATTAACCATAACTTGAAAATGTGTATGTTTTTTATAACAAATCTAAATCGAGCTATCTGTAGAGACAACCGAGGGAAAATCCAACCTCTGATTTTAACATCGTAAATCCGTAGACATTTCGTTGTACCTGCTGGGAGTTTAATGTGAAGGAAGATACTGCTATGTTAAAACCATCTTATGAATGTCTGGGTCAATATCTGACGGTTTCAAATAAGATCCAGCTTCAAATTTATTTTATTTATATACATCCAGTTTATTTGGTCAGTCCAAACAGAAATCAACTGGAAACGGTGATAAGCACACAACAAATTTACATGATTAAATTAATATTAATTAAAATTATCAATTTGTAATTTACATATTTCACTATATTACTTTGATAGTGTTTCAGTATTTATTGTGTTCTATCAGTAATTAGTAATTTCATTATAATTTATGAACTAATCGCAGCTTACAGTTTAGAAACCTCTGCTTTAGATCAGATATGCAATTATTCACGTAAATATTTTACCATACATTTTATAATTCACACTAAACTACACAAGACTATTCTCCTAAATTCATCCAGAACTTTCAAGTCGGAGACTAAAAGAAAAACAGCTATTCAGCATCGATAACTGAAGGCCTTCCCTTCTGACAATAAATGTTTGGGTTTGACAGTTGTTTCTATAACGTACCATTAGGGTGATTAGCAACTTGTGTTTTTTTAATGAGAGGCACTAACGTGATTTATATATAAAATGTATATTATTTAAAACAAATTGACACAAATATTCTTCTCCCATTATCATAACGAGATTACATAACAGTGATGTTAAATACTTAAAATCAACATTCACTTTTCTATAATGTACTTATTATATTTTATTGATTCTTTGCCCTACATTTCTCGTTAAGCTACACAAGAGCTATCTGCGCTGGTCGTCCATAATTTAGCAGTGTAATACTAGAGGGAAAGCAGTCATCACGACCGACAGCCAACTCTTGGGCTACTATTTTTCCACCGAGAAGTGGGATTAATTTCACATTATTTCGCCCCCGCGGCTGAAAGGGCGAGCATGTTTGATACAACGGGGATTCGAACCCGCCATCCTGAGAGTTGGCGGTGGGTGTTGATGACTAGCTGCCTTCCCTCTAGCCTTACACTGCCAATTAGGTATGGCTTGCGCAGCTAGCCATCGTGTAGCTTTTCGATAAATAAAAACAAGTAATCAAAACAATTTTGTCTTACTTTTTACGAAATATATTTTCTTGTTTTTACATGTCAGTTTATTGTGAAATATAGGACAATAGATTTAAACAAAGAAAACTGAACTTCATTTGTTATATAAACACAAACACGAATTTTGTCAGAAAACCATTAATTCTAATGACAGAAATAACATTTTAAACAAAGATCATTCTCGTAATTTATATCCAACCAGTTACTTACACATATTCTACTTAAAATGTCACAGTTTATTTTCAAACCTGACACGCCTACGATAGAAATTGCCTAAATGTCTTTACCAGAAAGCTGAATTTGTTGTTTTTTTTTCTATCTCTATTCTACAAAAGGAATTTCAAGTGTTCGTTACCACTGTAATCACTATAGTGCAAAAAAACCAAAAACAATAAATCCGACTCCATATTTGGTTTCAGTGACATTAAAATCCCACTCAAGGACTCATCTTTTATACCCCCATCCGGTTTCCCCGTAATATAAATAAAGTAACCCATGGCCACTCCTTGTGCGCTTGCGTTCTTTAGTCGAAGAACGTTTATCAATATAGCAGTGCAGAGTTTTGTAAAAGTTTGTATACTTGATAAGGTATTAAAGATTTACAGATAAAACTAATACAACGGTGCTGGTTAATTTGAATTTTCAAAAACCTTTTGTTGCCTCTGAATGTACTGTAGCGATAAAATACTGGTTTCAGTTTTAAACTGGAAACATAATAAACGTTTGAAATACCAAAGGACAAATTTAAAAATAAACCTCAACAAAAATACGTTCAACAAGTTGCCATTTTTGAACAAGGTTTCAGTCCTTGCAAGAGACAGATATCGCAATGTACAACTTAACACATAACAACAAGTAAACCAATTACAATCTGTTGTCACATATTTCCACTCACCATTTTGTACCCTTTCCACAAATTCTCCAAAGGAAATTTTGTTTTAACCGTTGGAATTCCTTTTGATTCCCAAAAGCCATAATTCCTGGTGAGATATCTGGATAATAAGATATAAAAAACGAACTAACCATCTTCAGACACTGGTGTTTAAAACTAGAAGTTTATACACTAAATTTCACTTCGTAATACTACCGAGATTTAAAATACATTACTCCGTTATTACTTTATTCTATTTTAATTTATAAAACTGTTTAAAACGACAGTATAAAGCTCCTGAATTCACGCTTCAACACAAGTTACATAGAAACTGTTTATTCACCTGTAAAGTCCGATGATTACTGCAACAGCACAAAGGAACCAAGGGAGGATGGATTGTAATGCAGGTAGATCCATAGTTAAACAATTTTATAATGAACAACATAAAGAGCAGACCTCATGTACACGTATGTGTACACGTGCATTCTATACCAGGATCTAAAGTCAAGATCAATGCGCATCGCCCAAGAAGTAATGACGTCACACAGCCGTTGTTGAGCTCGTGTATTATTGGTTCACACATGTTACTTTGTTTGTGATTTCGAAATATGTGATAATATATTTTTAGTTTTATATAGTAATTCCTCGTCAAGAGAAACTACTGGAGTGTGTGTGTTTTTCTTATAACAAAGCCACATCGGACTGTCTGCTCAAACCTTCGAAGGGAAACTAACCGCTGACTTTAGCAGACGTACCGTAAACTTACCACTGTTCTCGCGAGAGATTACCACATAAATGATCGATGGAACAAAACCTGTAAAGAACAATGAAAATTATGTATTATTATACGTGTACACACACAAACACACGCATACATATACAAACGGAATATTGGTTTCATTAGTTTTCAGTTTTATGTGAAACTACACAAGACATATTTGCTCGAGTCATTTGTAATTTAGTAGAAACAGCAGCCAACTCTTAAACTATTACATCATTACCTTTTATTGTTTTGGTAAACCTAGAAACAAAAAATCGTCACTTCATTTCTTCTTCTTCCAATCATATATTTGAAACATATAAAAATTTCATATTAAATTCGATTATCAGAAGGCGTACACACGAGAAGTTTGATCGAAGAAAGGCACGTGTGTGTGTCCAAATGGTCAGCGTGCCAACTTGTGGTTCGAGAGTTCTTGATGGTCGTCAAGTGGTAGCAATTTACGGCTATAAGGTTGATTGTCAAGTTCTAATTTTTTATTAGAATGGCACAAGTGTTGATTGTGGGATCTGTTAACTTGACTGGTGTCTATCAGCTCAAATTGAGGACGACTGACGCATGTAGTCTTTGTAGCTTTGAAGGAAGGAAGTTGAAGATATGAAAATATCTTTGTTTGTAGGTGTGCAAAGTTTGATAACTTCGTTTGAAAAGAAAATCGAAATGTGACGTTATTTTCCAAGTATTCTGGTAATAGAATATTAGTTTATATGATGTGCGGTAGTAAATTCAAAGAGTTTTTCCACGAGTCTTAGCAAAGAAGGGTTATTATAGTCAGGTGATTAAGGCACTCGACTCGTAATTCGAGGGTCGCGGGTTCGAATCGCCGTCACATCAAATATGCTTCCAGTATCAGCTGTGGGATCGTTATAATGTTACGATCAATTCTACTATTCGTTGGTAAAAGAGTAGCCCAAGAGTTTGGCTACTGTGGTGTTGACTAAATGCCTTCCCTCTAGTCTTACTCTTTAAAATGACAGCTGGCGCAGATGTCATTATTGATGCTTTGAGCGAATTTCGAAAACAAAACAAAACTTAGCAAAGATCAGTAATTGTACTAGTTTTAAATATAATTTGACCACTGATAGTTCATGAAATTTAAAAATGTTGAGGTAAATATCGGAGAAGGTCAGAATGGGAAATAGAAGTTGAACGTAA
Organism: Carcinoscorpius rotundicauda; assembly: GCA_011833715.1. Classification (NCBI taxonomy): domain Eukaryota; kingdom Metazoa; phylum Arthropoda; class Merostomata; order Xiphosura; family Limulidae; genus Carcinoscorpius; species Carcinoscorpius rotundicauda. Next base: position 11,136,253 of record CM022398.1, on the reverse strand, counting down.
TGCAATGAAATATTTAAGAAAAATGTTTAAAAATTCTCCTGAAGGTAAGAGTAGACAATTTAATAAGATACAATAATCAATTTCTTCCATTTCGGCGAGTTTTTTGTTCATTGTGAAAGCACTGTGTACAACTAACTAATGCTTATATACAAACACTAACGTCTCGTGTAATATCAAATATCCATAGAATATCTATTACGAAAATAGCTGTTACTTACACTGCAGAAGGAGGGTAGATTCGAGTACTTTCACACACAACGGCATCCAAGTATTTCATAGAACAGACAGCTTCGTAAGTCTCGGGTTTCTAGAACATACAGGTACAACACTTTAATTCAGTTAAAATTCCAGTCCTTAACATACGACAACGTTTCTGCATTATATCCATATATAGATATTGTCTGTGTAAAAAAATAATTCTGATTTATGAAAGATATTAAATTCTACTGTTTTTAAAATATAAGAACAACTTTTCACTATATCACATTCGTATTAAACAGACGTTGAACATTTATGACACTCTTACTATAATACCACATTCAACCATCATAATTTGACATTTCTCTAACGTAGTAATACTGTTCTGGGTCTTTATTTTGTTTTTCTAATTGGACAAACGTTATTTTACTTGAATATTTCTCTTTTTACTAACTTGGTGTTTTATACGCACAAAATGTTGTGTTTTACTTATTATATATTTTCTTTAGATTCACCTGTGAAGGTATGGTTTCATCAATTTCGTGATATAATTTATTTTGGCAATCCTGATTTAAAGCCAACAGATACACAATATATAATAAAGCACCAGCCGTAGTCTCGAAACCAGCCAGAAAGAATATAACGCATTGAGCTACAAGTTCGTATTGGGTCAAATCTAGAACAGAAATTATATAATGTGAAGTATTTGTTTATGTCTGATAAGAAATTGAATAACATAAAGATATATGAATCGAATTACTTTCAAACTTTCTTTCACGCGTAAAACGAATAAATTCAATCAATCAGTAAGAACTTAACTAAAGTAACTCGAGCTTGTCCAGATGGATAAAGGATTAGATAGATAGTCATGGTGTATAATTTGTTATACAATATAAATACTTTACTTAAAGGCTTATAATGCTAATTTTCAAAATTTGATAACTCATTGTGTAGCTCTGTGTTTACTAACAAATTATTCCGTAAAAGAAAAAGTTTACCTAACTAAAACCTAAACAAATTTCAATACAATAAATAGTTATCAATATTATGTTCAATATTATGTTACAACACTGTACAATTAAATAATTAAAATATCCGTTACAGACATATATAAGGATTAAACTCTTGATACAATGTGATTTGTCGTAATTCAATACAATGAAGTTCTTTGATAAAAATCCGTCGTTATAAATTACAACCTTAGAAGTATTTAAAAATTAAGAATGATTATTAAACAATTTGTAACGAATCACCCCAAATTTAATATTTAACAGTATTTATATTCCTATCGTTAACAATGCTGTTTATAATTCGAAACTATCTACACTCCACGTAAAATTTACTTCGTGGTTTGGATGCTCGAAGATCACCATGTAAAAATTGTCACTATTCAAACCAAACTGTCACAAATAAGTTTACTTCTTTTAACTTTTTCCGGTTTATTTCACATCACACAATATTGAGGAATATTTATAAGAATTTAAACATATCTTTGATTTGTTTCCATAAACGTTTATATTATTTTCTCTTCTTTAACATAAAAAACACACACAAAATCATGTAATTTTTCTCACATTTATTTTGTAGCTTGTTGTTCAAGGATTTAAAGTTTTTTTCTTCGTATCCATAATTGTTGACATTTTTAACGTCCTCTTTGGAGTACTGCAGTTTGTTGTCCATGGTCTCCAGTAGCAACTGAAGGAAGTCTATTCGCTTTGTCTGAAATCACCGGAAACCTTTCGTTATTAAAGAGAAACGTGTGACATTGATAACTAATGTTGAATAAATGTAATTTATTATTATTATTATTTTAAAATAAGTAATAACACTCTTAAACACCCCTACAAAACAGAGATTAAATATTAATTACCTCAGGACTGTGTTTACGTTGGTCAATTATCTTGAGAGTCAACTCCTTGAAACACTACATACCTGATGGGTCAATCACGGGTATTTTGAACAGTTTCTAAAAGAAGAAAAGTAATTCTTTAGAATGTTATTACAAAAATTGAACAATATATTATTTCATTGAATTTCAGATATTACACGTACTTTTTATTGTAGTTTTATTTGACAATTAAGAAAATACCTGTAATAGATTTTAAATATTACTTCACAAGAATTTTGAAAAAAATATTGAAGGGAGTGCTGCTGATTACAGAAAACTGAAAATCTACCGGAACATGATGAAATATGTTATTTATTTTTCCGGTCAGAAATTGTTAGATCTCAGGGGAAGACCAGAAGAAGGACAGCTAATCATCCCAACCCATCGCCAACTCTTGGGTTACTCCCTTACCAGCGAATAGAGGTAATGACTGTTCACATTATAATGGCCTTCAAATCTAATAAATAATAAATAAACCGTGCGACTAAAGTGATTTTGATTGAGAAAGAGAAAAAGCTATCCATAACAAAAAGTTAATTCGTACACAAACTATACCAACCCGCGACTTACTTGCAAGTAAGTTGCCATCTGTTGGCAGAACTAAAAGCTTCTTTGGCAGTTTTAGTGAAAACACTCTCAGGATTTCTCAAAGCATTTGTTTTAGTTCCGAAAGCACAGCTAGCAATCACATGCATGGTGAATGCTCCAAAATAACTGGATCAAAAAAACCTTTAATTTTTTGTGAATGTAAACTTTTTCAAGGGAAATAAATTAATAATGCTAATAAAAAAGATAGGAACCTATTAAAGCTGTTTTTACCCCCAAAATTACTTTTCGCAGCTAGTGAGTAAAAGAAGAATTAACGATATGGGGTATTGTTCTCATAAGATGGCTCTTTGTAGTATAGAAAAGAACAATGTTCTGATGGAACAGCACATTCTCTTGTTGGAAAAGAACATTGTCCTGATGGAACATTACACCTGTTTTGGGCAATCGTCTTTTCTTTTCTTTGATTTCTTACACTAATTTTTGATTAATCATAAACAATAATCTACTATAAAGGTTTTAACCGTCTCCAAATAATCAACTAATAAAACGTTTGACATCCCAAATAGTTGATTACATTACCTTCTTTGCAAAGGAGGTAGATGAACTTAAAGGACTCCATTCCAAAATTTAAATTTTTATATCTGGATTAAAGTATTGAATCCACGTTCAATCCACAGTTATACCCCTAACGACAAAATAATGAAACGTTTTGAAGAGAAATTTTGAATACAACTCGGGTCAATCTTCTCTCTGACGACAAAAGTTTTGGAAGCCATCTGAAACTAAACACACTCTTGCCAAAAATGTCATTCAGAATGATGGGTACAAGACTTTTCTAAATCACCACTTCCTCTACTAATTTGTAAAGGGCAATTTTTCTATCGTACAGCCACAGCCAATGTATTAATGTCTTCTTATAATCAACATATTTAGTGTGTGTTTATATATAGTTTTAAACAATGCATTTTCAAGGTCTATGGGGTTTTGTGTGAAACATACTCATAATTACTGGGAGAAACGAGACATCTGTTGTTCAATATTGCACAGCACTTGTGACTTCTAAAAATATAAGTCACTAAAAATTCCGATAAATACAAACTCTCTGAAACTTGTTGTTCATTGTTTTTTCTGTAATGGTAAGGAAAATATAATGTTCAAATTCCTAAAACTGTAAATAAATAAATTTTATCCAAATGGTCAGTGTATTTTCCAGTTTAATTGTCATAGATACCTATTCTAAATGTAGTTCAGCTTACGTACGCTCCTTAAACATAAAACTTAACGAAAGTACAAACAGCCATTCTTTAATTACAAAATAAAATGAAAAATATTTGGTTATTCCATTGATTAATTTCAAGCTTCTCTAGTTGTTTATGTGTTAGTCGATCCCTGGTGTTGAACTCGTAGACTAGAGACAAAATCAGTTAGCTTTAAAAAGTGGTCTGCAAAGTTGCTATGGAGCGGTGTGGTTATGAGATAAAGCATTCATTAGACTTGATGACCTGGAATGTTTGGTGATTTTCTAAAACTGTTTTCATATAATCTACACAATCATTTGTATGTTTAGATGTATACAAAAAAAAAAGAGTTAAATTTTGTTGTAAAAATGTGTACAATTTAACAATTATAGCACATGAAAATGAAGAACAAACATTACTATATCTTTAGTAGATATTTATATCCAATTTCTTACCCTTTGCAGTCAACAGATTTTTTATCTTCTGCAATCTTTAGAAAGTTTTCAGTTAATGTGTCAGCACACTCAAGAACTAAACTTTGCATCTAAAAAGAAACAAATACGGTAAAGATATGATTGGTGGAAAAGAAAGAGCGTTGCGAAAACAAAGAAAAAACGTAAAAATGTCATTAGAACGAGCAATCTGAATGCACAAAACAAATAATTTAAAAAAAATCATGACCATTTTATTTTAATGGTCTCACATTTTTATTTGTACTTCTCAAAAATAACAAATGATTTACTAGATGGCGCTAAAGTTTAATAGTTCTTTTATCAGTTGATTGAGCTCTGGTCTTAAGTGTCAGTTCTCGGAATCAAATTCAATGCCAGGAAATATATAATAAAATAAAAAGTGCCTGTTTTATTTAGCAGATGCCAAACATATTTCCTGAAGGCAAAGCGACAGAAATTTTGATATAATATGAAAGCAGTGGATAACAAATATGTTGGTTAAAATGAAACAAATATTGTTTGTTGCAAAGCACAAACACAATCATTGGATCTTCTCTTCTGTTCAAACCTTACAGATCGGTCCTTTAACTCAATATTGAAATAATAATTTCCCTATTTTACCAGAAGTGTAAGACTAGAGGGAAGACAGATAATCGTCATAACACACCGCCAACGCCTGGTTTACAAGTAGACCTCATACAGAAAATAATCCTTTTGTAACGAACAACCAAAGATGAAATTGTCAGCAAGTGTCTTATTCAGCGTGATCTGTCTCTTCTGTCTTTAATACGGACCAGACGACTTGTGAAACAAAGTCCTTATTATGGGTGCTCTAAGACTTCCTCCATAAGAGTCACGCTGCACTAAACAGTTACTACCAATTTTATTTTGTTTATTCTTTATGAAGACTGGGCTTTAAATCAGTTGTGAAACAAAACACTTGTAATGATATAATGTTACATCTAAAACACTGTCAGCTATGTTGCTTAACATCAAAACAAGACAAAATGCCCCTACAGAGATATCGAAGCATGTGAACAGGTCCGAGTACTTCTTATATTAAAAAAAAAATCCCACTCTATAAGCTATAGCTGCGTTATAAGAAAGGCAGTCAATTCCTTAACATAGATGATAGGTGCTTCTAAATGGCTGTCTTCCTTCTGGTGGGTTGGTCTAAAATAGGGACACCGGTACCTGTTCTTAACAGTTTTTCCATAAATATAAGATACCATACCTTACGAATTTTCCCCGAAGTGAAAGCAGGCGTAATGATGATTCGAACTCGCTTCCAGGAATCTCTTTGTAACACGAAAAGCATGTTGTCTGCTATCGAGTGTCCGAAGCGGAATTCCTATTTCAAAAAGACAAAAACAACGATGTGTATAAACAATATTGATGTGGGTGTATAAAGGTGGTGAAAGTACTTGAAAGTATGAAAGTTATTGGTATACATCATTTTAGTTCTGCACGTTATGATAGTGGTCACTACATATGCTAGTTTACAAAGACTAATAAAGTTCCAGCCACAATTTTAAATCAACGATTGTTTTGTTAAGAACAATACCCGAAGTAAGCAAATCACAGTTGTCCACAGACATTTTAAATTCTTCAATCTATAGCTGGTTAAATGTGGTCATACAAGCTGATGATCTCGTGCAATCAGATGATCTACAGATATTTTGTCCAAGACAGATTTCACGGTTCTTTACAGAAGTTTATAACTTCTTATAGCGAGAGGTCAAGGTTATCGTAAGTATTTATAAGGGCATTACGGGAAATGGAACATCGTTCTTATTATGTACGACTGATTTTATTATATTATTTGTACGTATCAGCTGACCCATTAATAACTTATAGGAAGAAAGCTGTATATATTAACTTGTCAAATAATGCGTTGTTACCCCAGAAGTTCTGAAACTAACATACATACAACTTTTGGAAACCGGAATACCATTAAAACGTTTTAAATTTTGTAGGTCTCATATTTCATTTCTTTACCATCAGCGAAATAATATTTTCCTGTTTAACAGATGGCGCTAAATGCCCTCATTCTTTGCTTTTAAAATTCACAACAATCAATAGCAATCTTCAGTCTCAGTGCATTATGTATCTTAAAAATACAGAACGTTTGCTTGTGTTATAATATGACGTAAATGAAAAAGACATTTACTTCTAATTAGTAACTGATTTCAAAAGTTTATAAAATTTGTAAAAACAGCCACATTTATGATGTCGTCTGCTACGGAATTTCTCATGAAAATTCGAAAATTTAACTGTGTAACACATTCTAAATTTACATTTATTCTTATTTTCACTAATTGGTTATTACGATATCTTGCAACATATGTGTGTGTGAAAAGAAATATTATTGTTTTAATATTATTATTATAAACATGGTTTGTTGTTTTGTAAGACGAATTGTTTGAAGAATAAAAATTTGTTTTCTTTAATGTAAATTCAAATTATACAATGAATGTATCACTATAATATAAAACTGTTATTAAAATATGTATGGAATCGTGTGTATGTTTATACAAGATTGAAATAAAACTATGTGACTTACTCTTCGGTCTGTGAAAATATGGAAATCTTTCACTAACATGGTCTTCAGTAAATGTTGTTCTGAAAGAGATAGAACTGGTTGTGTTCCTTCATAGAACCTGAAATGAATAGTAAGGTTTTTTCTATTTAATAATACTAATGGATTGTTATTAACCCTAAGATGAATTAGGATTGCATTTACATGGTACTCATACAAAGATTTGGTTTGTTTGGAGACACAATGATGTACAGCAAATAAATTTAAAATTATCCACAGGAATAGAGGTTACGAAAATATTATTTAGAGAATAAATAGAACACTAAATGTAAAAGAAATAAAAAGGTAAAACACAGCAACTAAGACTAAAGAAACGAAACAATTTATCTTATTTCCTATTATTTTGTTTATGATTTAATTTTCAGTGCTCCCTAGTGGGTCAGCTGTACATCTGTGGACTTAAACGTTAAAAACCGGGTTTCTCTACCCGTGGTAGGAAGAGCAGTCTGACCTCAAGAAAGTTGCCTGGACTAGAGAACTTCCCACCACTGGGATCAAGACAGATACAAAACACAGGATTTACGGTTCAAATTAAAATAAAATATGTTAAATTTGTTACCACAATACAATGTTGCATACGTCATCGATTGTTTCAAATAGCATTTAAAGAGGTAAAAACCACTTTGTATAATAAGGAAAGTGGAATAGTGAGTTCAACAGGTCATTAGGGTCACCATGACACTACCAGTAGTTAAAGCATTAAATTACTTTAGTAATCGACATTCTTTGTAAAGAATAATCATTTACGTAATACTAATACTCCTTCAGACAATTATTATTTTTAAAAACTTCATTTAATGACATGTTGTATAATAAGTATTGTTTCTGGGTGCACTAACTATCTAGTTATTTAAACATGATAACATCTAACAACATCTATGGATGTTGGTAAATCGGTATAATTATTATGTTGTTCAGAAATTTTCGCTAATGCTTGCAGTAAAGACAGTTGTATAAAATATTGTGTTATTGTGGTTGTCTACAAATGTAAATTTCACATGAAAAGGCCATAAAGCTCCAATAATACACGTTGGAGCATCTTATATGAAAATCATTTCGATACGCGATAAAACCAATCCAGTTATAACAGCATGAAGTTAAAATGAAATCTAACATATCAGTATTTTTAATTGGTTTTGTTCTGTTAATGAACTTTGGTCTCTTTTTGGACATGATTTTATTTGATTTGGATTGTTTGGAATTTATCAAAAAGCTACATGAGGGCTGTGTAAATGAGCCCAGTTAAAGTGATTCGCGGAAAAATTTTGGTTGCAAATATATTTGTATTGCCAAGTTTTGACAAATGAATTTCGTCAACGACAAAGCTTTACAAGAGGCAATGTTTTTATTTGTGTATTCTACGTGTTCGACCTATAGATATTTTATCTTGTAATAACCTTGTATTTCCAGAGAGATAAAACCTGAGTGACAAGGACACATTTTTTTTTAATCCAGGGTGTCAGTCAGGAGATCATCAACTGCTTGAAAAAATCGTATCGTATTTCTTTTGTCTCGTTTTTTGTTTATGTCTGAATGGAAAATATCAGTTATTTTATTGTTTAAGTGATTTTTTAAACTTTGATTTAATAAAGCAGTTGTTTCTTAGTAAAATAAAGAACTCAGGATATTGTGTTTTGTAATTTGAAACAAACACAACAAACTTTGATCATTCGGGCGTTTTGTACTAAATGGTTAATTAAATGGTTGTTGATATTTTAAACCCCAGTAAAAGTGTAATTTGTTTCAAGTTAAAAATTTAACGTTCATTAACTTCGGCCCACTTGTAACACACCCATATATCTGTTGACTTACAACAGTAAAAATCATGTTTGGATACCCCTCAGGGTAGAGAACATTTAGCCCTTTGTATAGAATTAAGGCAGAACAAAATGATATTTTAATGTTGTTATTTTCTTTCTATTTTTTATTGTTGTTTGGTGTAAAGCTATACAAGAGACTGTATGTGCTCTGCTCACCTTAAATATCAAAACCCGGCTTTTAGTGTGCAAGGACCTCAAATTCAGAGCTGAGCAACCGGTAGGAGACATAAAAATCTATAAAACTACACTGAGAATACAATTATTTCAAATAATGGATTGGGTATTCTCATTCTAAGATTAAAAAAATATTTTCAACATAAAATATTCCATCCTTTGTTGTTGTTTTTATTTTTTTTATAACAACTTTAATAGAAAATCACAACTCGCCATTTTCCTGAAAATGTAAATACAAAATAAACTTCATAAAGTACTTACTGAGTTTTCGTTTTGAATGTTATGGATACAAATCATAACCGTCCTTTCACTAAGGTAAGAGAAAAGGGTTCCAGTCCATATTAAGTTTGGTTATTACTTCAGACAGAATATTATTTTTTTATACGTTTGAACTTTTACAAACTTCCTCACCAGAAAGTTTAATTTTATTTTTTATTTTTATCTGTTTTCTATAAGAGCAATATTACATCATATTTGCCGTTACAAGTGAAAAGATTGTAGTGTAAAAAGAGACAAAAACATTAAATTCGGCACCAGATTTGGTTTCAGTAATCTCTTGGTAGATTCCCATGATATCTTTTATCTCCCTTTACCAGGCAACCCTTATTACAAATAAAGTAACCCCCTGGTAACTTCTAATCTGCATACAATTTGTTCTCACATGTATCCACTTAACATTTTGTACCCTTTCCATAAATTCTCCAAAGGAAATTTTGTTTTAACCGTAGGAATTCCTTTTGATTCCCAAAAGCCATAGTTCCTAGTGAGATAGCTGGATAATAAGATATAAAAAAACTAGCTAACCATCTACAGACACTGATTTTTGGAACTACAAGTTTATACATCAACTCTATGCTTGTAATATTAACTACATTTAAAATATATTACTCATTAAAAGTGAAACAATTTGTTTTATTTTAATTTATAAAACTGTTTAAAACAATAGTATAAATCTGTTGAATTCATGTTTTAACATAAGTTATACAGAAACTGTTTGTTCACCTGTAAAGTCCGATGATTACTGCAACAGCACAAAGAAACCAAGTAAGGATGGATGGTAATGTTGGAAGATCCATAGTTAAACAACTTTATAATTAACAACATAAATATCACACTGATAGAAAAACATTCCTTAAGTACAAATATATATATATACACACGTGCTACACTAGGATCAAAAGTCAATGACAATACGCATCAAGTGATAACGTTACACAGGCTCTGTTGTGATCGTATATTGTTGATATGTCCTGGTTTAGTTGTTTGTGATTTCTGAGTAAGCAATAACATATTTTTATTTAATAATTCGGAGTGAAAAGAAACTAGAGGAGTAACTGATGAAAGAATAAATTATGAAGGACAATGATAATTATGTTATTATATATATATATATAAATATACACAAACACACACAAATATTTTACGAAGAATATTTACACTTGTTACATGTAATTTAGTAGCAACACACTAGAGTAAAGACATCTGGCTGCCAACTTTTCAACTATTATTTTATCTAGAAGTTGTGGGACTTACCTTCACGTTACAACACCCACATTTGTAAAAGTGCGAACATGTTCGGTTACGGTGATTCGATCCCTTGAATTACAGGGTGCTAGTCTATCGTCCTAACCACCAAGTTAAGCCATGTCGCGAAATTTAATATTTCTTTAAAGACACTGGAAAAAGCACTTCTAGTACAAAATCACACTGTGATAATAAATCACTAATACTGAAGGCTTTACCTCAATATTTACCTTTGTATCATGTTCCCATTGTTATACATTCTCGTGCCTAAGTGGTTACGATAACATTGATGTTACTTGTCATGAAATTTACTCTCGTATTGCTGTGGGTCTGATTATGGAAAGAAAACATGTGAATGAATGAAAATGAAAAGCTGAACAAAAATGGATGCACTCATATAAGGTAAACGTTCGTGAGAAATCCCTTGCCCAGTGGCACAATAATATTACTGTAAACTTACAACACTAGAAATCTGGTTTAGTTACCTGTAGAGGGAAGAGGACAGACAACCAGTTGTGTAAAGTAACATACTCTTCCCAATTCTCATTACATCAAACAAACTGAACCCTTATGTCAACAGCAGTTTTAAATAAGTTTGTTTACCTTCTCTTCACCTGTGTACTTTATGTAAATCAAAAAGAACAGAGGTCCCAAAAGAGAAGTACCTCACATGTGACATTAATCAACTTTGTGATTGTTTGTTTGTTTGTTTTTTGAATTTCGCAAAAAGCTACTCCAGGGCTATCTGTGCTCGCCGTGACTAATTTTGTGGTCATCACCACCAATCGTCAACTCTTGAGCTACTGTTTTACCAACGAACGGTTTGTGTTTATATAACAACTGAAGTTCAGTTTTTGTCCAAATCTATTATCCTATATTTCACAATAAACTGACATATTTCAACAAGAAAATATATTTCACTATAAGATAGACAAAATTGTTTTGATTGCTTGTTTCTATTTCTGGCAAAGCTACACGGTGGCCATCTGCGCAAGCCATATCTAATTAACAGTGGAAGGCAGCTAGTCATCACCACCCACCGCCATCTCTGAGGATCACGGGTTCGAATCCTCACTGTACCAAACATGTTCGCCCTTTCAGCTGTAGGAGCGTTATAATGTTACGGTCAATCCCACCATTAGTTGATAAAAGAGTAGTTTAAGAGTTGGCAGTGGATGGTGATGGCTAGCTGCCTTCCCCGTAGTCTTGCATTGTTAAATTAAGGACGGCTAGCGCAGATAGCCCTCATGTCGGTTCACGTAAAATGTAGGGCAAAGAATCAATAAAATATAATAATTAGTATATTGTTAAAAAGTGAATGTTGATTTTAAGTATTTAACATCACTGTTATGTCATCTCGTTATGACATTGGGAGAAGAATAGTTGTGTCAATTTGTTTTAAATAATATACATTTTATATACAATTCCAGGTAGTACCTCCCATTAAAAAAACACAATTACTTTGGGCACGTTATAAGAGTAATTGTCAAATTCAACTATTTATTCTCACAAGGGTAGGCCTTCAGTTATCGATGCTGAATAGGTGTTTTCCTTTTAGTCCTTGACTTGAAAGTTATGGATGAATAGTCTTGTGTCGTTTAGTGTGAATTATAAAATGTATGGTAAAATATTTACGTGAATACGTGCATATCTTTACTGAAACAAAGGTTTCTAATCTGTGGGCTGCGTTCATCAATTATAATGAAAGTACTAATTACTGATAGAATACAATAAATACTGAAACACTATCAGAGTAATATAGTGAAATATGTAAATCACAAATTGATTATTTTAATTAATATTAATTTAATCATGTACATTTCTTGTGTGCTTGTCACCGTTTTCAGTTGATTTATGTTTGGACTGACCAAATAAACTGGATGTATATAAATAAAATAAAATTGAAGCCGGATCTTATTTCAAACTGTCAGGTATTGACCCAGACATTCATAAGATGGTTTCAACATAGCCAGTGTCTTCCTTCACATTAAGCTCCCAGCTTGTACAAAGAAAAGTCTACGGATTTACGATGTTAAAATCAGAGGTTGGATTTTCCCTCGGTTGTCTCTACAGATAGCTCGATTTAGATTTGTTGTAAAAACATATACATTTTCAAGTTATGGTTAATCTTAATGCTTAATTTCCCAAATTTATATTTCTTTTCATTGTTCATTTCTAACAAATAGACACAAACTGTAAAGGTAATAAAATACACACACGATAAAAACTGATTTTAACGGAAGAGGGTTCTCCAGTTATGTCAAGAAATTGATGAGGTGTGACGGTTGGAAAATTCTGTCAACCTCTATACTATTTTTTATTTTGTTGTTTTTATGCGCGTTTTTGTGTTTTTAAAATTATATATACAAAACAAAAGTTTTTGATGTCTTAAGTAATCTTTTCATTAATTATAACTGTACATAACTTCCGTCCTTGATTTGGGTACCACAGCGACTTATTCTGATAGTTGATAAAACAATGAATAACACTGAGACTTCGATATCGTCCAGAGAAATGTTTTTAAAACGACCTTTGTTCTGATGTAAAACAAATTAAGTTGAACGTTTTATTCATCACAAAAATAAACTACTCACTTAAATTCCACTACCATTACTTCTAGAGGTCAGTTTTCTGGATTTCTATATTTCCAAGATTTTATAAACGCTTCAGCAAACAGCATTTATTAGAATTAAAATCCGTGGATACTACCATTAAAAACAAACAAACGTAAGCAATGAATAATTTTTATAGATGATTTAGACCCAACCTTTATGTTGGACAGATAAAGTTCAAATTTAGAGCAAGTGTTTGGAGTAACACTTGAGTAGAAAGTCCGCGTAAACTTGTCCATAGAAGTCGATCATGTTGAAAGAAACTCATATCATATCACTAGCAAAGAACTCGAAATCGGGAAAACAAATCTCTTCGTTCACATTCTGGAACGATGGATCATAATATTTCAATAAACGATCCCTCTGTCATCATTACAGGATCTTCAGACCTTGAACTTTAAGTTAGTCATCACTCGATCATCGCTAAAGACTTTTCTCGTCTTAATTACGTCTTTACATTTAGAACAAAGTTACTTTACACACTCGAAGCTCAACTGTTTGGTATCATATCTACAAGTTTCCGTTCACCCCTTAACGTAATAACAAATTTAACCAGTCATTAATTATACTGTAGTTTTAGGTAATACAATATCTGTGTAACTCTATTTACGGATTTCGCTAAAGCTAAAATAAATGTATTTCAAAACGTTGGAACATGATAAAAAATGTTTTGTTTTGTCAATCTCTTCATTTTCATTATTAGCTTGTACCATTTTAGTTTGTCCACGACATATGTCCAGTAGAGGTGCCCCACGGGTGTTCATATATTAGCTGGCTCGTTTTACCAACCTACATCGTTTTTCTCTTTTCTTTTACTGGTTAATTACAACGTAGATGATCTCTACTATCCGCTAGGTGGCCAGTAGACCCGCCCTTTCCCTTAAAAAAAAGAAAACAAAAAATCTCCAAATTAGAATAAAACGAGATGATATTACAATGTAACATAAAGATTAACTTCATGACAACAACTACATTTAACGATGGAACCGAGAAATAAAACCAAAGATATAGCAATAGTGGAAAATATAAATCTGTGGTAAAATATATACACGTTGTTTTTCGTTGCATGGTTGTAGTCTTCTTGGTCTGGGATCTGAAAAGGAAATGTTTATAAAGCTTAAGTGGTTGCATTTTTACTAGCTTTATAGAGATGTATCTTGGTGTAAGGTGTGTTTCAATAGGCTGTTTTGACGTTTCTGAATTGTTCATACTAAAAAAAGTTATACATGTTACACCTTATCATGTTATCATATAGAATAGTATAGTTTTATCTTTGTCGTATTTTTTTTATACATGTCCGAAAAGTGATTATTTAGATCTAATCTTTAACTGAAAAGTTATTCTCAACAATTTAACAGAGTTAAGTTTAATAATAACTTTGTTTGTTATTTCGTCAATTTAAGAAACAAATTCGTTTATGTTTGTTGCAATGTTACGACTATAAACCAGGTGATGCACCATTTTATCACATTGTTTAGAACAATGCTTTTCAAACACAGATCCGTGAAATGTCGACGGTGGTTCTAAAAACATTTGTTTGTTTGTTTTTACGCACAAAGTAACACAAAGAGCTACCTGTGTTCTACCAACCAGGGTTTTCTTTATCCGGTTTGTAGCGTTTTAAGTCCGTAAACATTCCGTTGTATCATTGTCGGACCTTACAAAAAATAACAATAAATATTGGTTTTGTTTGTTTAGTTATTGAGTGTTAATCAGTCAAAGACCAAATGTACTTTTGAAAATCTTTATTTACACGGCGTACTGTAATCCCATACAAAATTACAATTTTATGTGAACAATTACTGTCACTTTCTTGTTTTGCTAAGTTCATTTTATGAACTTATCACATATCAGTATAAATACATAGAAAAATTATTTTCTGCCTCAGGTAATAACCAAACTTAATATGGACTGGAACCCTTGTCTCTCACCTAAGTGAAAAGACGGTTATGATTTGTATCCACAACTTTCAAAACTGAAATTCAATCAGTACCTTACGAAGTTTATTTTATATTTATATTTTCATAGTTTTATAAATTTGAATGATGTTTACCGGTTGTTCAGTTTTAAATTGGAGGGCTTTCTAGGTTTTGATAACTGTGAAGAGCATTGCACAAGTAGCCTTTTATGTAGCTTTACACCAAACAACAACAAAATAACAAAAACTTAAAATATCTTTTTTGTTCAGCCTCATTTCTACACAAAGGGATAAATATGCTCTGCTCTGATGATCATCCAAACAACATGGTTTTTACTATTCTAAGTCAACAGATATATGGTTGTGTAACTAGTGGGGCGAAGTTAATGGACGTTAAATTTTTAACGTCAAATTACACTTCTACAGAAGTTTAAAATATCAACAACCATTTAATTCACTAAAATTTTCAGTGTAAAACGCTCTATTTGTTTTTGTATTTTACGCAAAGCTTCTCAATGGCTATCTGATCTAGCCATATCTCATTTAGCAGTGGAAGGCAGAGACTAGAGGGAAGGCTGCTAGTCGTCACCACCCACCGCCAACACCTGGGCTACACTTTTACCAACGAATAGTCGGATTAACCAAAATATTCTAACGCCCCTACGGCTGAAAAGGTGAGCATGTTTGGTGCAACGGGGATGCGAATCCGCGACCCGCAGATTAGGCGCCTCACACCTGAACCCACCTGGCCATGCAGCACCGAAACGCCCGAATGGTCAAAGTTAGTTGTGTTCGTTTCAAATTACAAAACACAAAAGCCTGAATTCCTTATTTTACTCAGAAAAAACTATTTCATTGAATGAAACTTAAAAAGATCACTTAAAAAACAGAAGAACTGATATTTTCCAGTTATACTTTAACAAAAAACGAGAAAGAAGAGATACGATAAGAATGTTTATAGTATTTGATGATCTCCTGACTGAGACACTGGATAAAAAGAAATGTGGCCTTGTTACTCAGGGCTTATCTCTCTCGGTGTATAAAACAAACGTAGCCTTGTCACTCAGGGCTTATCTCACTCGGTGTTTAAAACAAACGTAGCCATGTCACTCAGGGCTTATCTCTTTCAATGTATAAAACAAATGTGGCCTTGTCACTCAGGGTTTATCTCACTCGGTGTTTAAAACAAATGTAACCTTGTCACTCAGGGATTATCTCTCTCTGTGTATAAGCTTACGATAAATGTTACTAATTTTAATATTTGAAACTTAACCTTCGATATTAGAAAATAAAAATATCTATAGGTCTACCACAAAGCACACACGAAAAAAAACATTGCCACTTTACATTGGTTATCACCCCACTACCCAGTGACACAGCAGTACGACTCTAGACTTAGAATACAAGAAACTGGGTTTCGACATCCTTGGTGGGTAGACCACAGATAACCAATTATGCAGCATTAGCTATCCAAGTTTAGTAATACAGATGTATTTTCAAGTAAAATTTCTTCGTGAATCGATTTAACGGGGCTCAATTTCATAACCCATATGTGGCTTTGTAATAAATTCCAAACAACCCTAATCAAATAAAATCCTTCCCAAGAAAAGACCAAAGTTCGTTAAGAGTACAATACCAATTGAAAATTCTGATATATTTCATTTTATTGCATCTTCATTTAAATTTGTAGACAACCAATGAATTACAATAACACAATATTCCAAACAACTGTCTTTACCTCAAGCACAAACTAGAATTTCTGAATGACATAATAATTATACCGACTTATGTATAAATAAATGTTAACAGATAACATCATGTTTACTTAACTAACTAGTTAGTGCACCCATAAATAATACTTATTATACATCATGTCATTAAAAGGAGTTTTTAAAAATAATAATTATCTAAAAGAGTATTAATATTACGTTAATGATTATTTTTTACATAGAATGTCGGTTACTAAAGTAATTTAATGCTTTAACTACTGGTAGTGTCATGGTGACCCTAATGACCTGTTGAACTCACTATTCCACTTCCCTTATTATACAAAGTGGTTTTTACCTTTGTAAATGCTATTTAAAGCAGTCGATGACCTATGCAACATTGTATTGTGGTAACAAACTTTAACATTTTTATGTTAATTTGAAACGTAAATCATGATTTCTGAGTGTGTCTAGAGCTCCAGTAGTAGTAAGTTCTCCAATCCCGGCAACTTTCTTGAGGTCAGACTACGGAGAAGTAGTTGTTGTTTTGAATTAAGCACAGAGATACACAATGGGCTGTCTGTGCTCTTTTTACCACCGTTAGAGAATCCCGGTTTTTAAACGTTTTAAGTCCACAGAAAAGTAAATCATAAACATATTACAAAGGGAATAAGAGATTTTGTTTCGTTTCTTTTAGGTTGGTTTGTTTTACCTTTTTATTTCTTTGGCTGTCAGCATTCAATTTCTTTTCTACATAATATTTCCGGAACCTCACGGTTAATAATTATCCGTCAGTATTATTTAATAGAAGAACCTTACTATTCATTTCAGGTTCTATGAAGGAACACAACCAGTTCTATCTCTTGGAGAACCACATTTACTGAAGACCATGTTAGTGAAAGATTTCCCCATTTTCTCAGACCGAAGAGTAGGTCACATAGTTTTATTTCAATCTTGTATAAACATACACACAATTCCATTCTGATTTTAATAACAATATTATATTATAGTGATACATTCAATGAATAATTTGAATTTACATTCAAAATAACAAATTTTTGTTCTTAACAAAAGCAGAAAGAAGTCAAAACAAACAATAAAACAACAAATCATGTTTGTGATAATAATATGACAAATTGTAATATTTTTCAGGTGTAATAATTGCCCGAAAAAGTCCGTTTTGAGAAAAGTTTACTTTTTCCAATGAGAAATCAAAAGTAATAGTAAGAGTACACAACCCTGTCTATAGAGGGCGATTCTCCTAGTTAATATCAGTGAGTGTAAGTGGTAAAAAATAAAGTTATTTGATGCGAACATCAGATTATTGGATAGTGGTAAGAGGAACTCCTTTTCTCTGAGAGCTGATGCATTGAAAGGAGTATGTTGGCAAAAATATAAATAGTATCACACATATGCTGCAAGATATCGTTATAACCAATTAGTGAAAATAAGAATAAGTGCAAAGTTAGAATGTTTTACGCAGTTAAATTTTCAAAATATTCGTAAGAAATTCCGTAACAGACGACATCAAAAATTTGGCTGTTTTTAGAAATTTTATAAACTTTTGAAATCAGGTTTATAGTTTTAAGTTGAAAACTTTACTGAGACTGAAGATTGCTATTAATTGTTGTGAAATATTTTAAACAAAGCAAAGAATGAGGGCATTTAGCGCCATCTGTTAAACAGGAATATATTATTTCGCTGATGGTAAAAAAATGGAACAAGAGACCGCACAAAATTTGAAACGTTTAATTGGTATTCTGGTTTTAAAAAGTGAAAATTGTTGTATGTATGTTAGTTACATAACTTCTGTAGTTACAACGCATTATTTGACAAGTTAATATGTATAGCTTTCTTCCTATTAGATATCAATAGGTCAGCTGATAAGTACGAATATTACAATAAAATCAGTCCTACATCATAAGAACGATGTTCGATTTCCCGTGATGCCCTTAAAAATACTTACGATAACCTTGACCTCTCGCTATAAGAAGTGACAAACTTTTGTGAAGAACCATAAAGTCTGTCTTGGGCATTACAGATTGAGAAATTTTCTGCAGATCATCTTACTGCACGAGATCATCAGCTTGTATAACCATATTTAACCAATTATAGATTGAAGAATTTAAAATGTCCGTGGACAAATATGATTTGTTTACTTCGGATATAGTTCTTAACAAAACAATCGTTGATTTAAAATTGTGGCTGGAACTTTATTAGTCTTTGTAAACTAGCAGATGTAGTGACTACTATCATAATGTGCAGAACTCAAATGATGTATTCTAGTAACTTTCAGACTTTCAAGTACTTTCACCACCTTTATACACCCATATCAATGTTGTCTATACACATCGTTGTTTTTGTCTTTTTCGTATAGGAATTTCGCTTTGTACACTCGATAGCAGACAACATGCTTTTCGTTTTACAAAGAGATTCGTGGAAGCGAGTCCGAACCATCATTACGCCTGCTTTCACTTCGAGGAAAATTCGTAAGGTATGGTATCTTATATTTATGGAAAAACTGTTTAGATTAGGTTTCTCTGTCCCTATTTTGGACCTACACACCAGTAGAAAAATAGCAATTTAGAAGCATCTATCATCTCAGCTTAAGAAATTGACTGCCTTTCTTATAACGCAGCTATAGCTTATCGAGTGGGAAATATGTTTCTTTTTATTTGAGCTACTCGGACCTGTTCACATGCTTCGATACCAGTACAGAGGAATTTTGTCTCCTTTTGATATTAAGCAACACAGTTGATAGTGGTTAAGGCAACAGATCGATGATCAAAGTGTCAGGAGTTCTATATCCTGTTTCCTCAAACATGTTTGCCGTATCAGTGATGAGAGTGTTATTCAGTTCTAGTCAATCCACTATTCGTTGGTAAAAGTGTAACACAGGCGTTGGCGGTGTGTTATGACGATTATCTGTCTTCCCTCTATTCTTACACTTTTGGTAAAATAAGGAAAATATTATTTCAATATTGAGTTAAAGGACCGATCTGTAAGGTTTGAACAGAAGAGATGATCCAATAAGTGTGTATGTGCTTTGCAACAAACAATATTTGTTTCATTTTAACCAACATATTTGTTACGCACTGCTATCATATTATATCAAAATTTCTGTCGCATTACCCTCAGAAAGTACATTTCGTATCTGCCAAATAAAAGAGGCACTTTTTATTTTATTATATATTTCCTGGCATTGAATTTGATCCCGAGAGCTGACACTCAAGACTGGAGTTCAATCAACTGACACAAAGGGCTATTTAACTACAGCGCCATCTAGTAAGGCATTTGTTATTTTTTAGAAGTAATAGAAGAAAGGTAAGACCATAAAAATATAAAGGACTAGAATTTTTTTAAAAAATATTTGTTTTGTGCATTCAGATTGCTCGTTCTTATGACATTTTTACGTTGTTTTTTGTTTTCGCAACGCTATTTCTTTTCCACCAATCATATCTTTACCGTATTTGTTTCTTTATAGATGCAAAGTTTAGTTCTAGAGTGTGCTGACACATTAACTGAAAACTTTCTAAGGATTGCAGAAGATGGAAAAGCTGTTGACTGTAAAGGGTAAGATGTTGGAAAAACTATCAACTGAAGACATTGTGATGTTTGTACTTCATCTTCATGTGATGTAATTATTTTTATTTTTGTTTTGGAATTTCGCACAAAGCTACTCGAGGGCTATTTGTGCTAGCCGTCCCTAATTTAGCAGTGTAAGACTAGAGGAAAGGCAGCTAGTCATTACCACCCACCGCCAACTCTTGGGCTACTCTTTTATCAACGAATAGTGGGATTGACTGTCACATTATAACGCTTCCATGGCTGAAAGAGTGAGCATGTTTGGCACGACCGGGATGCAAACCCGCGACTCTCAGATTAGGAGTCGCACGTCTTAACGCGCTTGGACATGCCGGGCCGAGCTAAAATTATTAAAATGTACACATTTTACCACAAAATTTAACTCTGTTTGCATACATTTAAGCATACAAATGTTGATGTGCATTATATGAAAACAATTTTGGAAAATCACCAAACATTCCAGGTCATCAATTCTAGTGATGCTTTATATAATTACCACACCACTCGATAGCAACCTTGCTGACCACTTTTCACATAAACACGTTCAGAAAAAAGGCTGTCATGTTCTAAGCTCACCATTACTCTCTTATTACTTTCCATAATCCATGTAGCAGGATAATTGTAATTACACGTTTAAAGATTCGGATCGTTCCGAAATGTATAGATGTTTCGTCTGGTAATTTAAACGTATTGTTCCTGCATAAATAGCATGAATACCGTTTTTTTCTCTGTCTCTTTAAGGCATGTAACTGTTGAATAGATATGACGTGAATGCAACTTTTGTACTTATGATGGAAATCTTGATTTATTATATCGCATACCGTTTTCTGGAGCGTGTGAACATCTGCTACTTACCCATGTATTCTCATCTATGATACGACTTGTTACAGATGTAACATTCCCGACGGATTTGGTTTCCCAAAATGATCCCTATTGCTTCATTTTCATTTCCATTACGAACAAGGTACGTTACTGTTTTGTAAATTCTAAATACCCGATCTAATCTGGTGGCTCAGCTGTAAGTAAGCAGGCATAGGATTTTTGAATTCTAGTTTTGATACCCTGCACATTAAATAAAAATGGTCTTGAACACCCATCAGCATCCTGTGAAAAACAACGACACAAACAAATGAAAGAAAAGGAAACAATAAAAAATGCATAATGAAAGCATGTAATATTACAGTTACGGTTTTCTATCATCTTTTAATTTTTTATTATTATCATAATAATTTGTTTTTTTTAATTTTGCACAAAGCAACACGAGGGCTATTTGCTCTAGTTGTTCCTAATTTAGCAGTGTAAGATTAGACAGAGGCAGCTAGTCATAACCACCTACCGCCCACTCTTGGGCTACTCTTTTACCAACGAATAGTGAGATTGACCGTCACGTTATAACGCCCCAAAGGCTGGGAGGGCAAGCATGTCTGGTGCAATGGGGATTCAAACACGTGACCTTCAGATTACGGGTCAAACACTTTAACCCACCTGGCCATGTCAGGCGCTAATAATATGTTAAGTGATAAATCCAGTAACAATATTTTAAAATCTCTGGGAGCTAATATTGAAACAAGAACACTAAATAAGAATTTATTCAATATAACACATAAGATATTTTCTTTAATAGGTATATACTCAACATAAATTAAAACTAACTGGATTAGTAAATAGTTGCAAAATTTACAGTTTTGATATCAAAATTCTTCATTTTCTTCTATCAGTAAGATAAGCTACATTAGTGCAAGGTGGAAGGAATATTTCTCTATACGTTGCAAGTTTATCCTGACCCTCACTAAGTAAACCCACAGAACTTAAATTTAAATTGTATGCATAGTTTGATACTGACAGCAGAAACAAACAAACAGAAAATAAATGCTTATTTCACATCTATTTCCATACAAAACGGTAACTTTGTTTTTAGTACATTATTTTGTGGTTTACATAGCATTATAATTTGAAACGTTAAAACACAGTCACGTTAGCAGATTGATTTAGAAATATTTGTGAAATCGGTTAGAACATTTTTAAATCCATTTTAAAACGACCTCATCTCTGCATCTGGAAAGGTTTACCAAACAAATATGCAAATGAGATTACTGATATATGGCAAAACATTCAGAATTTTCAGTTTTAACAATTTTGACCAATGACAAACTTAATTTAATACAGTCCTCAAATAATAATTCTAAATTTTCGATCAGAACAAGTTATAGTTATTCAATTTTAACGTGTATTTAATTATGAATCTGAATGAGTGGTGTTTTTGTTTTTTTTTAAATGTGCATACTCTGTGTTTGATTTTTTAGATAAAACCACACAGAGCTGTTTGCTGTGTCAGCTGCAGAGAATTGATTGTAACATTACAAATCCACAAACTTACCCCTGTTCCACCAGGGGAATATACAAAGTAACTTAATTTTCTTTGTTTGTGAAGAAACTGTTCACAGTTTTGTATGTAATTCCAAGAAGCAGAGCCCCATTATTCGGTTTTCATGACTGCATTAATTCACAGTGAAACTGGAATTTAGTTACGTGAATGACTTTTACTGTGAATGTCGTGCAGAGAATTGTAGAGGTTAGATTTAGCAAAAAATTATTTCGTAGTAACTTCAAGTCCTTCACATTGACACAGTGAAACACACTTGTAAAATAAAATTTGCACAAACTTAAAAAAGAGTAAAAAATGCATTTTGTATAATTATCTGAAATATTCATTTTATAATTAGATAAGAAATCATACATTTATGTGAGATGCTGTTAAATGAGATAAAACAAAAATGATAATATTAAATAATTTAAAAGTAAACTTTCAAACATTTACATAATTCAATCACTTCTTACCCCCATTCAGCAAAGTAAATCAATATAAAATCAAAGCTCACCACAACAACTCTCTTATCACTTGTCTTTCTGTCAGAACAATGTTTTGTCCTTTCACATAAAATTCTAAAGTTTCTTCTAAATACTGTTCCCTGAAATAAAAACCAGTGTTGTTAGATAAACATACTTAACCTTTTACAAAGGATAAGGAATTTAACAGCCATCAAAACTGTAATTTGTACAAAAAACTTCAGAAGTTTCGTAGTCTATTACACAATTGTGCCAACTATGTACTGTTAATGGATAACTACCAGGAGTTGAAAAGAATTTTCAAATATTAATTCTGCTACACACACAGCGAAATGTGTAATACACATAAAATGTGGAACTGAAAAAAATATAACCACATAGAGCAATGAATGACTAACTACATTAGTGTCTGTGTACTTATTTGTTTCTGTACATACATGAAGTAACATGCATATTAAGATTTCAAGGAGTTAATATACAAAAAGACACAAAACCTTGGAAAACTGCTTATAAGCATTTCCTGAATTTTCATTTGAATGGGATTTTATGTACTACTCGAGTATGTCTAGTATTACTATCATTAATTTATATTTTGATATAAAATATTGAAAAAACGTCAATTCAAAAACTGAGGTAATTAAACAGAGCAATAACTGTTCTGGTGGCGATTTATTCATACCAATCAGTATTTTTGTTTGGAAATAATTATGATAGTTCATAAATTTAAAATTTCTTTTAAATAATTTGAAGTAGTTTTCGGTTATAAGGTTGGACTGAAATATGTATCATCTGTTGATATCTCAAGTCATTTGTGGGCCTGTTTTCTTATACCTCCAGCAAGTAGATACCCCAATCAATATCTTCACTGACATTAACTGCACCTTTAGGAATCATAGTCTTTCATATAGTTCAAAATACACACTAAAAAAACAGTAAAAACTTTTCTTTCATATGGTCCATTTTTCACTCTATGTTACACAAACAAAAAATACTGTTGTCATGAAAACAGAAATGTTGACATTTTAATTTAAAAAAATATAAAAAGCAGTACTTTAAATAAAGTTTTGACCTAAACACTTCATGGTTTACAATGTTTTAAAGGCCTCTTTTACAAATTTTTTGAAATATTCGAGAAAGTAATAGAAATGGTTTATTTCAATAAGCCATGATCAATGCATCATTGCTCTAAATGTATTATTATGTAAAACATACAACATAAAACAGTTATATATGAGATGATCTTGAAACACTTACACCATCAAATCTGAAAAACATTTTCAAGCTTTATTAAAGCATATTTTTCTACCTTTTTTTGGTAACAAAGTGCAGTAAATGTTATTGAAGAAAATTCAACTGGTTTAGTTTGTTTTCACACAACGTTACATGAGAGCTAAATGTGCTAGCCATCACTAATTTAACAGTGAAGGATTAGAAAAAAGGCAGTTAGTCATCACCACTCACTGCCATCTTTTGGGCTACTCTTTTACCAGCGATTAGTGGGGTTGACCATCACATTATAATGTCCCCACAGCTGAAAGGACAAGCTTGTTTTGTGAGATTAGGATACGAACTTTTGGCCCTCAGACTGTGTGTTGAGCACCCTAACCACCTGGCCATGTCAGGCCAGAAAATACAAGAAGCAGAAAGTAAGTCTACTTATTATTAATAATGATTTTGGAATTAGAAACTCCTAACTATTAATAATAATTATATTAGAATTGTTTTCACAAGCAAATATCAGTTTTCATGACAAATGAGCACATTCTATCAAATATCACTCATATTTTAGTACAAATTTTCTTTCTTAACAATTAAACTGAATCTAACTTTTATTTATTTTTAAAATGTTTAAAAATGATCTAGGGATAATTTACAGTAGATATAAGAGTCATAGATTACGTTACATTTATCCTTGAACACCAATCTTGTTGTATAATTGCAGTTCACGGGAGACTCGGAAAGACATAGTAACAGAGAAAGGACAGAAAATCAACTGTTATCAAAGAGTCACATTTTACTACTTTCAGAACATTTTTTATACAGCATGAAATGTAGTCAGTCAAACACTGAATTTAATCCTAAATGTACAAACATTTTATTTTATTTACTATCGGCAATGATTCAATGGACTTTTACAGTCCAAATGGTAGATCACTATGTTTATTAAGTAAATACTGGTTCTGGACAAGAGCTAGGTCTACTTTAAATACCGAAGAACATACGTACACTGACATTCTATACCATTTTAATATAGTAATACATTATCTACAGTTATGAAATAATCATTTGATCTCAGTAACTCTTTAATAATATCAAAATTATTATTCTGCATTTAAACTAGAGTCTTCTGAATTGTGTTTAGAACACAAACTAAACTTGGAACTAATCCTATAAATAATACACACAGTTTAATTATATAAACATAAGGTACTTCACTCGTATTTTATACACAGCAATAAGTTAAATAAAAAAAGCCAAATGTAAAGATGAGAAATAAAATTTGCTGTATGATAAACTCACCGAATTAAACAAGAGATAAAAAAATTAATTTCCTTTAAGAAAACCTGTGATGATTTATGTTTACAAAGTATGTTTACTGGTTGGAACTCATTGGGCTGTTTTCAAATATGCTACAAGCTGATCACACTAACTGTTAAAAAGTTGCATTTATGTTACAATTTAATTATCCATAATTTGGAGTACTTCTGTTAGAATTATTTTCACAACATTAATAACTATCACCATACTTTGTAAAATATCAAACTTGTAAATAATCAATGACAACATGGTTAGTTTTCAGCCACAGAAACATAAATATTATCAGAGGCTGTCATCGCCTGATGGTAAAAATCGAGATTTTTGCCCACTTGGGTGTAAAAGAGTTAATGTAACTTCTACTCAACTGTTGCATGTTACATGCTAATTATAACAAATTACCGAATTATTGAAAGTATGTTAGAAGCAAATCACAGCAATGACAAATATATTGAATCATTTGAGGTGTGTACAATGAACATCAAAAACATTGTTTCTAATGATTACTATTTTTGATTCTCTAATTTTAGTCCTATGAGAAAAAAAAAAGACATTATTTGAATATAATAATTTAATAAGTCTTAAAATTAATTATTTAAATTAACTATTAATCCAGCTCTAGTTACAAGCCTATTACACCAGAGGGCATTTTAGGAATGTCACCATTATTAAAGTTTTTGTTTTTATAGGCTGCATAATAAATGGGGGGGGCAATATGATATGACTGGCAGATATCAGAATTCCTACTCTGATCTGAAATATACACGATTTTATCAAAAAATAAAGTTTATAAACAAGTACTTAACTTACAGAATACTATTAGCACAAAATTTAATTCCGAAATCAGTAGAGCTGTCAATAATATCAGATACATTGAATTTACACATTTTATAGTATGATATACACAGAATAAAATATAAAGAAAACATGGATCTAACCTGACTGAGGTGTAATATTCTCACACTATCCAGAAGTTGGGTGGTTAAGCTCTTAATAGATCTGGCTTTTTAATAGTGTCCATGAATGTGAAATTTTTCATACGGACTGAAAATTATTAGAACTCTTTCTGAAAATGACTTCAAATTGAAAAGCACATCCACTCTACATTTACAAAACAAATAACAATTATTAATTATAGCATTGTTATTGTTTTGAATTAAGCAGAAAGCTACACATCGAGCTATCTGTGCTCTGCCCACCACGAGTATCGAAACCTGGTTTTTAGCGTCGTAAGTCCACAGACATACCGCTGAGCCATTGGGGGGCAATAATTATAGCAAGTACTTTAATTTTCATACACTAACCAAATCATACACTAGAATTTGATTCTCTCTTTTCTCACGAAACAAAATAAATTAAGCGAGAAACTAGTAAGTTAAATGAAATGTTGATAAAACACTGTTCAGACTAAAAACTTTATTTCTTGGATTGTGATGTTTATCTTAGCTCAATAAGATTATGTACAACACTTAAGGATTGTAACCAAAAACATGACAAAAATCAATATGGAAGTATGAGAAAAATTAAAAATAAATATCTATATCTTAACAGTAAACAGAGAACATGAAAACTCAGCACTTTATTAAATAATGAAAGTTCTGAACCAGTTACATGTTAATAACAAGTCATGACAAAGTGAACATCAAATGTAACAATCATAAACAAAGTAGTCATGTAATAATAATATTTTGTGATTAATTCTCATGTAATAACATTCGTGATATTACTGTAACAACTTAAAACTATAGTTTTTAATTTCTAGGTTTTATATGAATACTAACAGATGTGCAAGCAAATATAAGGCATCAGATTCAGTCTTAAATTTGGTTATAGACCAACAGTCATGAAAAATGCTATTAACAGTTGACCACAACAAAAATTCTGATGTACATCAGACATACAACGTGGCAAATATGTAACATCATCAAAACTCATGTACATAATCCAACAACCGGTGGCATCAGAATGTTGTTCACTGTAGACGCCACATAGGGATCACTTTAATGTAATTTTAAGCACCTAGGCACAATCCACTCAACATGATCAAGTTGAATTATTCTTATTGTGTTATGAAGTGAACATAAAAGGTGTTGCTTACTTTTGTATAGGTTATTATCATGTACATATGTGTAATGGTGTTAAATGTCATAATTTCTTGGGTTATATCATGACTTACCCATCTATAGTCTTCTGTACTTGATGACTATTGATGTCTAAGAATCGATGATATTTGAAATTGGAATCAACAAACTCAGTACAAAGTTGAAAATTCTGGTCATTATCCTGAATACAAAATCTGTATTACAACACTAGGAACTTAATGATTTTAACATACTGTTTAGGGACAACAAAAGACTTATTGGACCTTCTATGCTGTCTTTGTTTCTGAAGTAAAACTATTAAATAATAATAAAGAAAAAACAGTTAAAACTAGTATTCCCAATCATTACTGCTTCCAGTCATTTCAACAATTCAGTGGTCATTACTGTGTCATTATGAATTTTAATTAATTATAACTTATAAGCAAGTCAATTAATTTCAATATTCAAAAAAATAATCAACAAATCAAAATCAGTGTTTCTGATTATTATTATTGATAATTATTCTAACCATTCATGTATCATGAGAGAATAACTGACCAGTTGAATGTTTTTGATTGATACGACCAATAACTTTCTAACACATTTATGATTGCCAAATTTTCAAACTGTCCACATAAGACTGAAGAACACAAAAATATAATTGCTCCAGAAACTGGGTAGATAGAAAAAATCAAAGGGTTGTTATTTATGTAGTTCACACAAAGTTGATTAGAGTCACAAGTGAGGTACTTCAGTTTTAAGACCTTTATTCTTTTTGATTTAATAAAATACACAGTTAAAGGGAAAGTCAACAAAATTATTTAAAACTTGTGATAAGATTATGACATAGTCTGTTAGTTGTGATGAGTATTGAAAAGAGAATGTTCATTTACACATGAATTTAGTTTATTTGGTGAGTTGAGAAATTAACAGGTGGATTTTCTATTAAAATACATACAAGGTGACGTATGTGAGAAAACACTAAAATCTACATCAACAGGATGGAGCTCACATTTTAAATATTCACTACATAACCAATATTACCCTTTTTTAAATTTTCGTACTCTAATAATCTACGAGCCTATATTTCAAAGGAGTTTTTGTCATTAAAATAGTCTAAACTTAACCATATTTCAATTACACCGCTATACAGTGTACCCTAATCTTCACTCTTATAACAAAATGAGTAATTTATTCGACCATTAAGGTACGTATTATATTACTATTAATACTGTCTATGAATTACAGTGTCACCTTCAAACCAGTTAATCTTTCAATAAGTTTCCGTGAAAATTTTTCTATTTTAGCATCTCTATTTCTTTTAAAATTCTCTCTTTTGGAAAACAACGGTGCCATATCTTAACCTGATAGACATTTAATGGAAAAAGATATTTAATTCGAGAAGACGAAATATCCTAATTTTATTGGAATGGTCCCGCTACAGTTAAAATTTATTATTTAATTATTACTAAACATAACAACGAAAGGATCAAGAATCAATGGCATTTGGGTATTCTGCCCTGGAGGATCATTTTCTCTTTGACCTCTTCCTCCTTCCTGAACTTATTTTCCTTAACTGTTTGTATATTAGGTCTTTCTCAGGGCAATGTCCATGTATATGGCTCTTTCACAGTTTTAACTATTTATATTATTCACAGTAAGTCAAGTTAGCTGGTGGCAATTTTTTTTTAAATACATAAATATGTAAACTATAAATATCAATATTTAAAGTTTATATACATACATATTTTACTTTAATTTCTTTATCTTTATATTTAAAATATATGTTAATTGGGGAGAGATATTTAGTACTTTCTTCATCATGTTTGAGGTATCTGTCTAGTTCGCATAGTAATTCATTTTTCATCCAGTTTTAATTAAAGTACCTAATTGTAATATGTAGGAGTAAATCTGATATGGTTGGTATGTTCGAGTATTTATGAATGAACTTAGATGATATTGATCTTGGGACTCTGCATGCAGTTGTGAGAAGTGTTAATATGTAGGAGTTAAATTAAATGTTTAAGTACAGATTCTGTTATTTCCGCGCGTTGGAAAAAAGCGCGCACTCTACTAATACGTATCGTTTTGCCAAATTGTAAATAAAAATAATAAAACACAAAATAATGAACTACATCAATTACAATAATCTCTAAGACAGAATTTTTCAAGCATTATGATGTGAAATACAGAAAATAAGTTTTTCGTTCAAAATACATCATAATCCTTTTAAAATAACTGATTTAGACAAATTTATCTGTAATGTGATGTGATTTTGATAAACAAAAATAGCTTCATGGTTGACAAAGCTTTTCTGCCTTTCGTTTTGGGTGTGTTATAACTTGGTCTTTAAGACTCGATGCTATGTTAAATTATGTTGTTTTGAATCTTGCGCAAAGCAACTCAAGGGCTATCTGTTCTAGCCGTTCCTAATTTAGAAGTGTAAGACTAGATGGAAGGCAACTAATCATCACTACCCACCGCCAACTCTTGAGCAACTCTTTTACCAATGAATAGTGGGATTGACCGTAAATTTATAACGTCCCCACGGCTGAAAGGGCTAACATGTTTGGTGCGAACAGGATTCGAACCCTTGGATTACGAGTCGAACGCCTTAACATACCTGGCCATGCTGGTCCCGTTGAGGCTCTATCACCATTCGTTGGTAAAAGAATAACCCAAGAATTGGCAGTGATTGGTGACGACTAGCTCTTTTACACTTCTAACGGAGACAGCCCTCTAGTAGCTTTGCGCGAAATTCAGAACAAACCACAAACCTTCCAAAAACTCGAATTTAAGCAAGCGAGTCATACAAAAGAAATCAAAGCTTGAAAGATATTAAAATCCGTATTGATTGTTAAAGATGATATTGAGTAAATGATAAGTATTAAGTAGACACACAATCTTAGAGCTTGTATTATATATTAGTTTAATGAGGTTTCATCACAGGTATTGTTTACTGCACAATAGGTTGTCTGTGCTATTCCCACCACGGGTATCTAAACTCTGTTTGAAGTGTTGTATAGTTACAGGAATACTATTGTGCCTCTGGGGAAAGGATCCCTTACAAATGTTCTCCTCATATGAGTGCATCGATTTTTGTTCAGTTCTGTTTTTTGATCCATTCACATATATTTTTCTTTCCATAATCAGACCCACAGCAATGCGAGAGTAGATTTTGTGATAAGTAACATCAATATTATCGTAACCATTTAGGCACGAGAATGCATAACAATGGGAACATGATACAAAAGTAAATGCTGACGTGAAGCCTTTAATAACAGTGATTTATTATCACATTATGATTTTGTGCAAGAAGTACTTTTTCAGTAGTTCTTAAAGAAACATTAAATTTCGCGATATAGCTTGATTTGGTGGTTAGGACACTAGCCTCGCCACCTGTAAGTCAAGGGTTCGAATTTCTATTGCCAAACATGTTCGCACTTTCAGAAGTAGAGGTGTTGAAACATAAAGGTCAGTCCCACTATTCGTAGATAAAATAATAGTTGAAAAGTTGGCAGTTAGATGTCTTCACTCCAATCTGTTGCTTCTAAATTACACATAACTAGCGCAAATATCCTTTGTGTAGTTTTACGCAAATTTGAAAATTAATGAAACCATTGTTGCTGTTATTTCTGAATTAAGCACAACGCTATACAATGAGCTATCTGTGCTCTGCCCACCACGGGTATCGAAACCCGGATTTTAGCCTGTAAGTCCGCAGACATACCGCTGTAATGAAATCAACATTCAGTTTATATATTGGTGTGTATATATATATATATACGTAAAATAACATAATTTTTTCTTTCATCAGTTACTCCTCTAGTTTCGTTTCACCCCGAATTATTAAATAAAACTAAAAATATGTTATCGCTAACTTAGAAATCACAAACAACTAAATCAGTACATATCAATAATATACGATCATAACAGTGCCTCTGTAGCGTTATCACTTCTATGGCGATGTGCATTGTCCTTGACTTTTGATCTTAGTATAGCACGTGTGTATATATATATATATGTATATACGTATATATATGTACAGAAGACGTGTTTTCTATCAGTGTGCTCTTTATGTTCTTCATTAGGAAGTTGTTTAACTATGGATCTTCCTGCATTGCCATCCATCCTCCCTTGGTTTCTTTGCGCTGTTGCGGTAATCATCGGACTTTACAGGTGAATAAACAGTTTCTATATAATTTATGTTGAAACGTGAATTCAACAGCTTTATAGTACCGTTTTAAACAGTTTTATAAATTAAAATAGAATAAACTGTTTCGCTGAGTAATATCTTTTAAATGTCGGTGGTATTACTAACGGAGAGTTGATGTATAAAATACCAGTTTCAAAAACCAGTGTTTGAAGATGGTTAGTTAGTTTTTTTATATCTTATTATCCAGCTATCTCACCAAGAACTATGGCTTTTGGGAATCAAAAGGAATTCGTACCGCTAAAACGAAATTTCCTTTGGAGAATTTATGGAAAGGGTACAAAATGGTAAGTAGAAACACGTGATAACAAATTGTATGCAGATTATAAGTTACAAAGGGGTTACTTTATGTGTATTAAGGGGTTGCCTGGTAAAGGGAAATTAGAAAATGTCATGAGGAACTGCAAATAGATTATTGAAACCAAATCTGGTACCGAATTTGATGTTTTTGGCTCTTTCACATTACAATGTTTTCAACTGTAACGGTTGTTGTTGTTTGGAATTAAGCACAAAGCTACACAATGGGCTATCTGAGCTCTGCTCACAACGGGTATCGAAACCCGGATTTTAGCGTGTAATTTCCGCAGACATACCGCTGAGCCACTGGGGGGCCAATTGTATCGAGAAGTGTAATGTAATATTGTTATTATAGAATAGAGATAACAATAAAAAATGAAATTAAACTTTCTGGTGAGGAAATTTGTAAAAGTTCAAACGTACTATTTGGTAACACACGAGTGGTCGAAAGGTTGGCAGTCAGTGTTGTTGTCTGGGTTCCTTTATCTTTTGTGAAACTTCAACATTTTGGATGGCTGTGTGAAGTTGTATCTGTTCAAACTAAAGTACTTTTGATTAAGATTTATGAAAATTATTAATTTTTCTGAACACTGACAACTTAAAGTAGAACATTATATTACCTTTGTTTTTCTAGCCTCTCCATATTTTGGAACAAGATAAGTATGTGAAATATGGACGATTATTCGGGTAAGTATTTATATTAGTAATCATAATATAATAAAAATCTAGCTTATGTTATACGGAAAATTTCTTTTTATTACGCGATGTGCAAATTTATACTTCATGAATTTTTATTCTGTAGCCCCCAGTGGCTCAGCGTTATGTCTGCGGACTTACACGCTAAAATCGGGATTTCGATACCCGTGGTGGGCAGAGCATAGTTAGCCTATTGTGTAGCTTTGTGCTTAATTAAAAAAATACATTTATTCTGTATGTATGTAGATTTACAATACGAGTCACGAATTTTCCATTTAGCCTCTGGTTCTCATCACGGAGAACTTTATATTTTTCAATTCTCAGTGTGCAGATATGACGTCATGAATAAGTCACACGCGGATCTTATGCACAAGCTTCATCTATGTAAATATAACAGTACTGACTGTTGTATGCCCATGTAAATACTTCACATGGAGTGGATGGATCTTTATTAAAATTACTGTGTAGGATCATTAAATGCAGGTTGAAATACACACAAGTCTAACACCGTTACTTCACTTACTCTTAACGGGTCTTCATCACATTTTTCATAAAGTGTTGCTGGTTCCATGAGGATATACATGTTTCCCACTAGTACAGCGATACGTCTACGGATTTACAAAACGAGTGCTCATGTATCAGTTGGATCTCTTCACCAACCTTCGAGGCTCTTTCATTTTTCTCCATATTCTTGTTAATTACCACGTGGGTCATCTCTATCATCCGCTGGGTCGCCAAGAGACCCGCCCTCTCCAAATTAGAATAAAACGAGAGGATATATTTATCACCATGATATTACAATGTAATATAAATATGAGCTCCGTAGCAGCATCTAAATTTAACGATGTAACTGAGAAATAAAACAAAAGAAACAACAGCAATGGAAAACATAAATGTGTGGTAAAATATATACATGTTGTTTTTCACTGCATGGTTGTAGTCTTCTTGGTCTAAGATCTCAAAAGGAAATGTTTATAAAGATTAAGTGGTTGCATTTTACTAGCTTTATAAAGATGTGTCTTGGTGTAAGATATGTGTCAATAGGCTGTTTTGACGTTTCTGAACAGTTCATACATGTATTTTTAACTGTTACACATTATCATGTTATCATAAAGAATGGTATAGTTTTATCTTTGTCATATTTATTTTAAGCATGTAAGAAAAGTGATTATTTAGATCTAATCTTCTACTAAGAAGTGATTCTCAACAAATTAACAGAGTTAAGTCTAATAATATCTTTGTTTTTTATTTTTACGATTTATGAAACAAAGCCGTTTATGTTTGTTGCAGTGTTACGACTACACGCCAAGTGTTGCATCATTTTATCACATAGTTTAGAACAATGCTTTTCAAATACAGATCCGTGAATTGTCGACGAAAAGTCTAATAAAACATTTATCTGTTTGTTTTTACACACAAAATAACACAAAGAGCTATCTGTGCTCGACCAACCAGGGCTATCTGTATCCTGTTTGTAGCGATTTGTCGTCGGCAGACATTCCGTTGTATCACTGGAGGACCTTAAAAAATAACAATTTTTGAAAATCATTATTCAGTTCTTATACGGCATATTATAATCGTATACCAATTTACAGTCTTATGTAAAGAATTACTGTCACTTTCTTGTTTCGTTAAGTTCATTTCATAAAGAAAACACTGGGTAACTGAATATATATCAACATAAATACATAGAAAAATAATATTCTGTCTGAAGTAATAACCAAACTTAAGATGGACTGGAACCCTTGTCTTTCACCTAAGTAAAAGGACGGTTATGATTTGTATCCATAACTTTCAAAACTGAAACTCAGTCATTACTTTATGAAGTTTATTTTGTATTTATATTTTCAGGAATATGGCGAGTTGTGATTTTCTATTAAAGTTGTTTAAGAAACTAAAACAACAACAAAGTATGGAATATTTTCATCTTGAGAATATTTTTAGCTCCTAGAATGAGAATACCTAATGCATTATTTGTAATAATTGTATTCTCAGTCTAGCTTTATATATTTTAATGTACCCTACCGGTTGCTCAGCTATAAATTAAACGACTTTCCACACTAAAAGCCGGATTTTGATAAGTGAGGTGAGCATTGCATAAATAGCCTCTTGTATAGCTTTACCCCAAACAACAATAAAAATAGAAATAAATAACAACAACTTGAAATATCTTTTTGTTGTGCCTCGTTTTTACACAATGAGCTAAATGTGCTCTATTCTGAAGGGTATCTAACCCTGGTGTTTACTTTTGTAAGTCAATAGAAATATGGGTGTGTTACTTGTGAGCCGAAGTTAATGGACGTTAAATTTTTAACTAGAAACAAATTACACTTCTACTGGAGTTTAAAATATCAATAACCATTTAATTAACTAAAAATTTAGTGCAAAACGACCGAATGATCAAAGCTACTTCTGTTTGTTTGAAAGTACAAAACACAATAGCCTGAGTTCTTTATTTTACTAAAAAATTACTTTATTGAATGAAACTTTAAAAGATCACTTAAACAATAAAACAACTGATATTTTTACACTTTAAGATAAAAACAAGAAAAAAGAAACACGATAATATTTTTTCAAGTAGTTTATGATCTCCTGACTGACACTCTGGATGAAAAAAAATGTTGCCTTGTCATTCAGGGCTTATCTCTCTCGGAGTATAAGCTTACGATAAATGTTACTAATATCATGATTTGAAACTTAACCTTCGATATCACAAGATAAAAATATCTATAGGTCTACCACAAAGCACATACTAGAAAAAACATTGCCACTTTACATTGGTTATCACCCCACTACCCAGTGACACAGCAGTATGATTTTGGACTTGGATCACAAGAAACTGGGTTTCAACATCCTTGGTGGGTAGACCACAGATAACCCATTGTGCATGTTTGAATAACCCATTGTAAAGCTTTGTCACTGACGTAATTATATAAGCTTGTCAATACAAATGTATTTGCAAGGAAAATTTGTTCCTGGGTTGAATTAACTGGGCTCGTTTACATGGCAATCATGTAGCTTTCTAATAAATTCAAAACAACCCCAATTAAATAAAATCCTTCTCAAAAAGGACCAAAGTTCCTTAACAGAACAATACCAATTGGAAATTCTAATATATTTAATTTCATTGTAACCTCTGGCTGTTTTAACTTGGTTTGTTTAATCAAGTATCCAGAATTATTTTCATATAAGATGCTCCAATGTGTATTGCTGAAGCTTTTTGGTCTTTTCAATTGAAATTTACATTTGAAGACAATCAATGAATTACAATAACACGATGTTCCGAAAAACTGTCTTTACTGCAATCACTAAATAGTATTTCTGAATGACATAATAATTATACCGACTTATGTATGAACAGATGTTAACAGATGACATCATGTTTACTTAACTAGCTAGTAAGTGCACCCATAAATAAGACTTATTATACATCATGTCATTAAATGGAGTTTTTAAAAATAATAATTATCAAAAGGAGTATTAATATTACGTTAATGATTATTCTTTACAAAGAATGTCTGCTACTAAAGTAATTCAATGCTTTAACTACTGGTAGTGTCATGGTGACCCTAATGACCTGTTGAACTCAATATTCCACTTCCATTTGTATATTCCATCATACAAAGTAGTTTTTACCTCTTTAAATGCTATTTGAAACAATCGATGACGTATGCAACATTGTATTGTGGTAACAAATTTAACATTTTTTATTTTAATTTAAACCCTAAATCATGTTTTTTCTCTAGTGCCCTGTAGTAGGATGTTCCCCAGTCCCGGCAGCTTGCTTGACGTCAGACTGCTGAGCAGTGAATAATAAACACAATATACGAAAATAAGATGTTTTGTTTCGTTTCTTTACTCTTGGTTGGTTTGTTTCACCTTTTTATTTCTTTGACTGACAGCGTTTTATTTCTTCTCTACATTTTATTTCGGGATCTTCTGTTCTTGTGAATAACTTTAAATTTATTTTCTGTGTATCATTGTGACTCCAAACAAACCAAATCTTTATGTGAGTACCCAGTAAATGCAATCTTAATTCGTCTTAGATTTAATGATCATCCATTAGTATTATTCAAGAGAAGAATTTTACTTTTTCTTTCAGGTTCTATGATGGAACAAAACCAGTACTATCTCTTGCAGAACCTCATTTACTGAAGACCATGTTAGTAAAAGATTTCCACATTTTCACAAACCGAAGAGTAAGTTACATAGTTTTATTTCAATCTTGTATAAACATACACACGATTCCATACATATTTTAATAACAGTTTTATATTATAGTGATACATTCACTGAATAATTTGGATTCACATTAAAGACAACAAATTTTTGTTCTTGAGAAAAGTAGAAAGAAAATAAAACAAACAAAATATTAGTCTTCCAAAACGACAAATCATGTATATAATAATAATATGAAAATAATAATATTTCATTCGATACAAATTATTCATTGTTTTTCTACGCTCTTTCTCCTGTTAGGCTTAGGGGTTATTTTCTAAAGTTTTTGTTTTATTAATATTGTTATATACTTATTAAGTGTTGAAGAATCCTGTACTTATATAAATCTATTATTCTTTTACACATACGTGTATTGCTTGATATCGCAATAACCAATGAGTAAAAATAATAACAAATCCAAACTTGACAAAAGTAAGAATATTTTACACAGCTAAATTTCAAATTTTCATCAGAAATTCCGTAACAAACGACATCA
Organism: Carcinoscorpius rotundicauda; assembly: GCA_011833715.1. Classification (NCBI taxonomy): domain Eukaryota; kingdom Metazoa; phylum Arthropoda; class Merostomata; order Xiphosura; family Limulidae; genus Carcinoscorpius; species Carcinoscorpius rotundicauda. The sequence continues at coordinate 11,098,607 of CM022398.1, read as the reverse complement.
AAACATTTGGCTGTTCTTTCGAATTTTATGAACTTTTAAAATCAGTTGTAAATGTCTTTCGCATTTACGTGATATTATAACACCAGCAAACTTACTATAGTTTAAAGATACATAATTTACTTAGACTGAAGATTGCTTTTGATCACCTTGAAGTTCCAGAGTATCGCAAAGTATGTTGATTGTTAGCGCCACCTGATAAACAGGAAAAGTTTATTTCGCTACTGATTAGGAAATGAAATGACAGTTTGTTTGTTTGTTTGTTTTGGAATTTCGCACAAAGCTACTCGAGGGCTATCTGTGCTAGCCGTCCCTAATTTTGCAGTGTAAGACTAGAGGGAAGGCAGCTAGTCATCACCACCCACCGCCAACTATTGGGCTACTCTTTTACCAACGAATAGTGGGATTGACCGTCACATTATACACCCTCACGGCTGGGAGGGTGAGCATGTTTAGCACGACGCGGACGCGAACATGAAATGACAGACCTTAAAAAAATTAAAACGTTTTAATGGTATTCCGGTTTTCAAAAGTTAAGTTGTTTCATACATGCTAGTTACATAAATTCTGTGGTAAAAATGGATTATTTAACAAATTAATTTATACAGATTTCTTCCTAATAGTTATGAGTTGGTCAGGTGATATGTACAATTAACACAACAAAATCAGTCGTACATTATATGAACGATGTTCCATTTCCCGTGATGCCCTTAGAAATACTTATGACCATGGTATCTCGTTATAAAATGTTACAAACTTCTGCGAAGAATCATGAAGTCTGTCTTGCACACTAAAGATTGACAAAATATCTGTATATCATCTTATTGCAGAAAATCATCGGCTTATAAGACCGCATTTAACCAACTATCGGACACAAAAGTGTCCGTGGACAACTGTGTTTTTTACTTCGGATATCGTTCTTAACAAAACAATCGTTGATTTAGAATTGTGGTTGGAATTTTTGTTAGTCTTTGTTAACTAGCAGATGTTGTGTGTACTATAATAAAATTTAGAACTTAAATAATGTATATTGATAACTTACGGAATTTCAAAGGCTTTACACACCCATATCAATATTGTCTATACACAGTGTTGTTTTTGGACTAGGACTTACACTTCGGACACTCGATAGCAGACAACATGCTTTTCTCTTTAAAAGGAGATTCTTGGAAGCGAGTCCGAACCATCATTACACCTGCTTTCACTTCGGGGAAAATGCGTAAGGTATGGTATTTTATATTTATGGAAAAACTGTTTAGGTTAGGTTTCTCTGTCCCTATTTTGGATCTTCCCACCAGAGGGAAGATAGCCATTTAGAAGCACCTATCATCTACGTTTAGGAACTGACTGCCACTGTTGTAACGCAGCTATAGCTAATAGTTTTTATTTCATTTTTAAAGAAACTCGAACCTACTTGCATGCTTACCTGCATTTTGCTCCCTTTTGATACTAAGGAGCATAGCTGACAGTGTTTTAGGTGTAACATCATATCATTACAAGTGTTTTATTTTACACCTGATTTGAAGCCCAGTCTTCATGAATAAACAAATATAAAATTGGAAGTAACTGTTTAGTATATGGGGACTTTTCTCGAAGAAGTCTTGGAGTAATATTTTACAAAAGTAGCACTCATAAAAAGGACATTGTTTCAAAAGCCTTTTCAGTCGGAACTAAAGACGGAAGAGAGAGATCACGCTAAACTAGACGCTTGTTGACAATTTCACCTTTGTATGTTCGTTACAAAATGATTTTTTTCAGTATGAGGTGGTTAAGGCAATAAACTCGTTATCTAAGGGTCAAGATTTCGAATCCCTATTACCTCAAACATGCTCGCCCTTTCAATCGTGAGAGCATTATTGTGTTCCAATAAATTGCACAATTCGTTCGTAAAAGTTTTATCCCTGTAATTTTATACTTCTGGAAAAATACGGAAAATATTATTTTAGTATTGAGTTAAAGGTTTCAACAAAACAGGTGATCTCGTGAGTGTTTATATGCTTGGCAAAATATAATTTTATTGTAATCAACATATTTGTTATGTACTCCTTTTATATTATATCATCATCTTTTTTGCTTTGACCTCAGGACAAATGTTTGGCATCTGCAAGATAAAAAGGCGCTTTTTATTTTATGATATATTTCCTTCTATTGAAATTGACCTCGACAGCTGACACTCATGACTGGTGTTCTATGAACTGATACAAAAAACTGTTAGACCATAGCGCCACGTAATAAGACGTTTTTTAATTGTTAGAAGTACTCGTTGGATAAATACTGAGTTTACAGAAAGGTTAGGCCATTAAAATATAATGGTCTTGAATTTTCTTAAAGTAATTATTTGTTTTAGTGCATTCGGGTTGCTCGTTCTTATGACATTTTTACCTTTTTCTGTTTTTGTCAACATAAATACTAAACAAAAAACATTGCAACGCTATTTCTTTTCCACCAATTATTTACTTCAAGCATGCAAAAATTCCATTTTAAACTCAATTTTTGGAAGGTTTACATACTAGAAGTTTGATCCGTAAAAGAGCCGGTTGTGGCCAATTACTTAACGCGCCAACTTGTAGTGCTGAGGGCTCGATATTTTGATTAGAATGGGACAAGAGTTGATGATAAAAGCTGTAAACTTGGTGTCTATGTTTTAGTATATCATTTCAAAATTAAGACGGCTAGCGCATGTAATTTTTGTGGCTTTGAATCAAGTGCGTTAAATGTAATTAGAGAGATGTAAATACTAAATCTCTGGTATATACTGGTGACAACTATTATTGTTACTGATACTGACAGTGTAAATCAAATATTGGATTATGATAAAAATATTCCAGTACTAATTACTTAAATTTTTGAATCCTTTAATATGATTTAAATCATATAATTTAAAATTGCCAAGTGATTAAAACAAAAACTGAACTGTTTAAAGTGGTTAACTGTATGTAATGAGCTTACAGTTTCTAACACAATACTTGTGAAGAGATATTACATAAGACTCGGAATGGCCAAACGCGTAAGGCGCGGGTCTCGTAATCCGAGGATTGCTGGTTCGATCCCGCGTCGTGCTAAACATGCTCGCCCTTCCAGCCGTGTGGGCGTTATCATTTGACGATCAATCCCATTATTCGTTGGTTATAAAGTAGCCCAAGAGTTGGCTAAATTATGGACGGCTAGCACAGATAGCCCTCGAGTAGTTTTGTGCGAAATTCAAAAAAACAAACAAGATATTACATCGTAATAAAAGTTCTGTAACCTTTTATTAACTCTGCGAATTCTTATACAAGCACTTATTAAAGGTAATAATTAATATAATTTATGAGTAATGCGACATGTATGAGTCATAATTAACTATATGTCTCAGAGAAGGTGACGGTAAAATAAATATTTATGTACGTCGAGCACACAATGTACAAGTTTGAAGATATGTTTAAGGTTATATTATTATTGTCAGAAGGTAAAATTGGCAATGAAAGATAATTATTAAACTTGTAATAATATAAAACAACTTTGATGTTTTTATACTAGATATAATTAGTATTAGAAATGTATTACTGTAAATATAGTTGTTTAGTTTACCGTATTTGTTTCTTTATAGATGCAAAGTTTAGTTCTTGAGTGTGCTGACACATTAACTGAAAACTTTCTAAAGGTTGCAGAAGATGGAAAAGCTGTTGACTGTAAAGGGTAAGGTGTTGGAGATAACTATCAACTGAAGATAATTTATTGTTCGCACTTTATCTTTAAGTGTTATAATTGTTAAAATGTACACATTTGTACCATAAACTTTAACAATCTTTGTATACATTTAAACATACAATTGATTGTGTACATAAAATGAAAACACTTTTGTAAATTCATGTGATCAGGTCTAGTCATGCTTCATCTAATAACCACACCCCTTGATAGCAACCATGCAGATCAGTTTCCACATTAATACGTTCAGTAGTGAGGGTGTCATGTTCTAAGCTCACCATTCCTCTCTAACTGCTTTGCATAATCCATGTTGGTGGAGAGTTTTACGTACACGTTTTAAAATTTCAGGTCGCTCTGAAATGTATAGATGTTTCGTCCATTAACTTATACTGATTGTTCCTGCAAAAATAGCTTGAATACCGGTTTCTTTGTCTCTCTTTTTTAAGGCACGCAACTGTTGAAATGATGTGAGTAGGGAACGACTAATGCACATACAACTTGACAAGCTTGAAATGAATATATGGAATGACCAAATATTTTTCAGTTCTTATTCCAATTAAACATTGACCGTTGCTACTTTGGTTCAGTTTAATATTTAAGAAACGTACGGAAGCTAAACTACATTTAGAATAGGTATGCATGACAATTAAACTGTAGAATACACTGACCATTCAGATAATTATTATTTATTTACTATTTTACATTATATTTTCCATTGAACATTATATTTTATTTACCATTTTCTCCAATTACAGTGGAAACAATGAACTACAAGTTTCAGAGAGTTTGTATTTATCGGAATATATTAGTTATTTATTTTCAAAAGTCGTAGGTGCTGTGCAATATTGAACAATAGATGGCTCATTTCTCCCAATAATTGTGGGAAGGTTTCACAAAGAACCCCATATACCTTGAAAATACATTGTTTAAAACTATATATATATATATATATATTCACACATGCAGACAAAATAATATGATGATCTGTGTCTGTGTTGATTATAAGAACTCATTAATTTATTGGCTGTGGCTGTACGATAGAAGATGTTTCATTTACAAATTAGAAGAGGAAGTGGTGATTTAGAAAAATATTGTACCAATCATTCTGAATGACATTTGTAGCATGAGTAAGTTTAGTGCCAGTTGTGTTCCAAAAATGTTGTCGTCATAGCGTCAAATCATAGTTGAAATTTTTGGTTGGATCCCGGGTTTTTCGTACAGTCTTCGAATTTTAAATTGCAAATGAGTGATTTTACTCAGTTGTTCTGAGCAGTTCTTTTAAACAAAAGTTCTAATAGAAGAAAAATGAGAGACATTACTGAGCATTATGTAATATGCGGGTCATATTGGTGAAAGGTAATTTTAGGGGAAAACAGATTTAATGTCCTCTTATTTTTTTATCATTATTAATTTATTTCCCTTGAAAAGGTTCATATTCACAAATAAGTTTTTTTTGTTCTCTTTTTCATCCAGTTACTTTGGAGCATTCACCATGGATGTGATTGCCAGCTGTGCTTTTGGAACTAAAACAAATGCTTTGAGAAATCCTGACAGTGTTTTTACTAAAACTGCCAAAGAAGCTTTTAGTTCTGCCAACAGATGGCGAACTTTACTTGCGTGTGAGTAGCGTGTTGGTGTAGTTTAAGAATTAACTTTGTGTCACGCATAGCTTTTAAAGAGGATCTCTTTTTCAATTAAAATCACTTTAGTGACACGGATAGCATGTAAAATTGCCGTGATTAATTGGACTTGGCGGCCGTTATAATGTGAACGGTCAATCTCACTATTCGCTGATAAAAGAGTAGCCCAAGAGTTCGCGATGGGTTGTGATGATTAGTTGCCTTTCTTCTGGTCTTCCACCGATATTTAACATTTACTGGCCTAAAAATAAACAACACATTTCATCGTGTTCCGGAAGATTTACAGTTTTCTTAAATGCACAAAACTCCCTTCGATATTACTTTCAAAATTCTTACTAAGTAATACTCAAAATCTATTAGAGGTATATTTTTAATTGTTAAATAAAACTTTTATAAAACTATATGTATGTTTTGAAATATATTAAAATAATATATTGTTCAAGTTACACAATAACATTTTAAAGAATTACCTTTTTTCTTTTAGTTACTTCCCTAGCATCATGAAACTGTTCAAAATACCCGTGATTGACCCATCAGGTATGGAGTTATTCAAAAAGTTGACTCTCAAGATAATTGACCAACGTAAACACAGTCATGAGGTAATTAATATTTAATACCTGTTTTGTAGGGGTGTTTAAGAGTATTATTGTGTGTCTTAAAATATAAATGATAAAGAATTACATTTATTCAACATTAGTTATTAATGTCACATGTTTTTTCTTCAATAACGAAAGGTTTTCGATGATTTCAGAGAAAGCGAATAGACTTCCTTCAGTTGCTACTGGAGACCATGGACAACAAACTGCAGAACTCAAAAGAGGACGTTAAAAATGTCAACAATGATGGATACGAAGAAGAAAACTTAAAATTCTTCAACAACAAGTTACAAAATAAATGTGAGAAAATTTAAAAATGTGTTCAGACTTGACGCAGAAGATTAAATGTGATAATTTGAGTTTTGTTTTCACGTGTTCTGAAATATACATCGACAACCTTTACAACTGTTATTTGTATGATCTAACTGACGATTGTAATAATTTACCAAAAGTCTGAAACCTTTATGGCTAAGTCACTGCTCCACTAAATTTGTCGCAACAGTAAACATTTAGTAATCATGGAAATCTCTGCAAACTATTTATAAAGATGCTAAGCATGTCGCTTGTGATACTAATATCTTAACTGTTTCGCGTATTTTGTTATTAACCTTGTGTATAACTTCTGTTGTAGTAACCTGAAGAAGGTTTTACTGTGAATGTGAAACTCACTACCTTATCTTATGTTATACAAATCTGAAGAAGGTTGTAATTTATTTGTGTAATCGATTAATTTGACTTCTCCTATATTGTACAAAGGATATTTTAACAATTTAATTGTACAATGTTGTGATATAATATTGATAACTATTGATTATCTTGTAATTTATTTAGGTTTCATTTAGGTACATTCTTTTTTACTTTTTTCTTTTTCGGAATAGTTTCTTAATAAACATAAAGCTACACAACTGATTCATCAAACCCTGAATGTTGGCATTATATGTCTTTAAAAATAGTATTTATATTATAAATCAAATTCTACACCATGAGTAGCTATATAATCCTTTATCCAGCTGGACAAGCTCGAGCTAATTTAGTTAAACTCTTGCTGATTGATTGAATTTATTAATTTTACGCGTGCGAGAAAGTTCGAAATTTTTTCGATTTATTTATATATCTTTATGCTATTGAATTTCTTTTCGAACATAAACAAATACACTTTATATTATATAATTGCTGTTCCAGATTTGACCGAAGACGAACTTGTAGCTCAATGTGTTATATTCTTCCTGGCTGGTTACGAATCTACGGCTGGTGCTTTATCATACATTGTTTATCTGTTGGCTTTAAATCAGGATTGCCAAAATAAATTATATCAGGAAATAGATGAAGCTATACCTTCAGAGGTAAGCCTAAAATTTGTTTTGAAGTCAGTAATGATAGGAAATATATAATAAATAAAGCATGTTGTGTGCATAAAACACCAAGTTAGTGAAAAGATAGATATTTCAGTAAAAAAAATGTTTATCGAATTAGAAAAGTATAATGAAAACACAGGACAATATTACTACATAAACCATTAGAGAAAAGATCCGTCAGTTTACCCTGTAGTGTGAATCTTGTTAAATTATGATCATTGAAAGTTGTATTATGGTAAGAGTGTGATAAAAGTTCAACATTTGTTTAATACAAGTGTGGTATAGTGAGGAATGTATTCCTTATATTTTAGAAACTGTCGAAAATAATTTGTTTCATAATTTAGAATTAACGCATAATTTATTTCTCTAATCAGACTGTGTATATACGGATATAATGCAGAAACGTTGTCGTATGTCACGGACAAGAATTTTAACTGAATTAAACTCTTGTAATATTTGTATGGTACAGGAACACGAGACTTACGAAGCTGTCAGCTCTATGAAATACTTGGATGCAGTTGTATGTGAAACTATTCGAATCTACCCTCCTGCAACACTGTGAGTAACAGCTAATATCGTAACAGAGATTCTACATATATTTGATATAACACGTTAGTGTCTGTATGTTAGCATCAGTTTGTTGTACACAGTGCTTTTCTAATAGAAAAAGATCTCTTAGAAATGGTGGAAATTGATTATTGCATGTTATTAAGTAGTATACTCTTACATTCATGACAATCACCAAATATGTATCTTAGATATTACATTGTTTATTTGTTTATCATCTACTCAACATTTTCAAATTTCATGAACTATCAGTTTTCAAATTATATTTAAAACTAGTACCGTTACTGATCTTTGCTAAGTTTTGTTTCGTTTTTGAAATTCGCTCAAAGTTACAACAACGATATCTGCACGAGCCGTTCCTAATTTAACAGAGTGAGACTAGAGAAACTCTTCGAATTTTCTACCGTGTACCATACAAACTAATATTCTAATATTAGGTTACATGGAAAATAACAATACATTTTCATTTTATTTTCAAACTAAGTTATCAAACTTTACAAAAACTAACGGAATTTAGCACTGGAAGAAAAGAATTAATATAAAAAAGAGATGTTCCACTCCATCTGGAGTTCCAAAGAAGATGTAACACTGATTTTTGATGACAGAAGTTACTTCTGTTTGATATTTGTTTGCAATTATAATTTTCTGGACTTTGTAACATAACTATTTAAATCACCGTACAAAAACATCTATTCCAGTTAAAATACGTTTGATTTTAGGTTTAAATTCGGTTTAATTGTTTCATTCTGTTTAACAAATTATATCTTTCTGTAACATCTGTCCGAGTGACTCGTCTGAAAAACAAATACAAAAGACACGCATTAAGTCATAATAATTTATCTATATAATTTCATTTTTGTGACCTAATTTTACATATTGTCTTAAGACCATTAGCTTCAAATTATGTATATGTGAAAAGAGCTGCCTTCTATGAATTAAAACAAAAACTCAAGAAATATATTGGATAATTTTTGTAAGATCAAATACAAGTTTCAAAGACCATTCGTTGTTTAGATGTTACGTATTACAGTTTCAAATATCCTGATTCTACAACTTTAGTGAATAGTTTGGAATTTCGCAATGCATATTTAATAGTATAAGTTAAATGCATTTTTAATATAAAATTTAACTTTTAAGAAACGATAATATTAAAATAAATACACATTGTTTAATGTGATTTCATTGGTAAAATCTTAATTTTTATAAAATAAATTACTAGTTCTTATTGTTTAAATATTACATGGAGCTCATTTAATTTTTCCTTTACAGTGGGGAAAGATGTCCTGTGGAAGATTATACGTTTGATGACATTGGACTGACTATACCTAAAGACACACCAGTGAGGTTCCCAATACACGCCATGCACCATGACCCTAAAAACTTTCCAGACCCGGAGAAATTTGATCCAGACAGGTAACAGCATACTTTATTTTACACAGAAAGATATTAGCTGGACTTACGTTCAACAGCTGTTTCTTTATATTGTCCAAACAAGTAAGAGTTAGTTTTATTCCAACTGGTTGGACAACAGTTATTTCATTTTGCTCTAAAAAGTAACAAGTATTGTTTTTTATGACAAATAACACTTCTTTTCAAGTTGTTCCGAAAAGTAACTGTTTGCTTCATGTGACATAGACAGGTAACACGTGATTGTTATTTAATAACATGGTTATGTCGCTTTACCTTTTAATTTAATTGTTCTGTTGATCAATTACTACATATTTAGATATTTTGAAAAAAAAATACTTATGTTAGAACTCCAGTTGAAATTAAAGCGTCGGTTAAATACAAGAGTTACTTCTTTAGATAAAGACCAAATTCCATTACAGACAACATTTTGATGTCTGACGTTATAAGTCAGAACATTGTATAAAGAGTATAAACCGGGATGTTTTGTTTATAGTTTCTTAACTTTATTAAAACAGATTTATTTCACTATGAAGTTATACACTAATAAAATGTAATATAGTTATATGTGTTGGAAATACTGGTTGAATCTGTCTATTACTGTGTGTTAACAATAATTATGGAACCTCACTATTAATGTGTGTTAACAATACTTATGGAACCTCATTATAAATCTGTGTGAACAATACTTATGGAACCTTACTATTAATGTGTGTGTTAACAATACTTATGGATTCTCACCATTAATGTGTGTGTTAACAATACATTTGAGTTTCAATCTTGTTGAGTGCCATGGTTATTCTAAATTTTTCTATTTTGTTGTTATTTTGATATTCTACAAATATAATACAGCTGACTACAAACAGAGATAATCTTCATATCTTTAACTTCGTGTACATATTTCTTTAGTGAGATGTGTCCACATTTTAGACACCTGGATACGAATTTACATATTTTGTTTTTACATTAATTTGTGGACAAAATCATTTTCCTTGATTTCCTTATTTTCTTCACAATTGAGGTAAGAGGCCAGGTTGATTGTGTCTTACAGAAAATAGTTTAGAATAAATATTGCGTGAGGAAAATAAATGGTTGAACATTTTAATTACATGTTCAAGAAATTCATTTCGTAATTTTTCCATTATTATTAACAATTTGTTTTAGAAAATTTCAAATAAACTTTTTGTACATACAGATTTCTTCCTGAAAACAAATCCAACATTATACCATACACCTACATGCCATTCGCGGCTGGTCCCAGGAACTGTATAGGAATGCGATTTGCTCTAATGGAAATAAAATTATGTTTAGTCCACATCCTACGTCATTTGCGTTTTGTACCTTGTTCTGAAACTAAGGTAAAGACGAGATTTCTTTATTTTATATAAAACGATCCTTTATTTTTGTACATCGAGAAATTAAGAAAGTAGCTACATGTAAATAAAATATATTTTTTACTGACGTAATTGAGATATATCGATTAAGAGAACGGTTACTACAGTGATTAAAAGTTGTTATTTTTTTACAGATGTATTACATCAATTTAGACACTACTACTTAATTTTGAGTCTTTGGAATTGATAGTTAATTTACAAAAGTATCGAAGTATTGTCTGAAAATAATGACATATCCAAACTTGATTACGTTCAGTTTGATTTACCTTCATAACTTAAAATCACTCAGCAATAGCTGATAATCCGACAACTTCAAAACTTAACATCAATTATAGGTGTATTCAGATTGACGGTAAGTTTCCAGAATACAGAAAATCATTTATATTAACCAAACCTTGATTATTCTTATATTTATTTTGTATTAACTTGTTGTTGTTTTTCTCCAATTTCTACAAGTTATCTAATTTAAAGTTGTATCATAAATGTTAAATTTAATGTAAATACTATTACCATAATGGATATTGCCCGAAGGCCTTACGTATTATCAAAGTACTTTATATATTCTTACAGCCTGTCTCCCGACTTATATTTTATGGTAATATTTTTATGGTATCAGGACTTGTAAGCATTTTCGTCAAATTGTTTCTTGTAAATTTGTCCACTCACGGTGAACTTTGTAAACAGTGTGAGTTGTATTTCTTAACTTAATGGTGTATTGTGTGTGGGACTACTTAGATCTGTCTCCTGTCTGGGATTGTGTAGTATTATCCGTATGACATTACTTGGGTGTGTACTCTCTATAGGACTATTTCGATATATACATTTTCTTGGACTGTTAATGTACGTAATCTGTATATGACATATTTGATCTTCAGGTTTTATGTGATAGCTTGAATATATTCTTTATATGGAGCTTCGCTTTAATGGCATTACATGTATCTGTAGTCAGTATGAGATTACTTTGATCTGTATTCTGTGTGAGACTGCGTACGACCACCGTTCTTAGGAAAACCATTGAAAACGTTTTCTGTTACATTGAGAACTTTATTTTACAGAATATATGCTATAAGTAAATAAAATGTTGATATGTTGTAGCTCTTTAGTACATGTGAGTAAATAACACTTCCTCTGTTACATGTGTGTTTCTTTTGAACTTCAATTTGTGAGCATCTATGACAAACTATAGCTCAGCTTTGTATCAACAAGTAATTGTACAGATAAAGAAAACGTATTCCATGATGACTACTGTATTCACAAAAAACTTGAAATTAATTACAACACTTAAAACAAATTAATAATCACGTCATATATTAAATTAAAAACTTGTACAAGTAAGCCAGGGGTTTCTTATTTTTTTAATACAACTTAATGTTGTTTTGTAGACACTAAAGTTAAGTATTTCGCTCAAAAATAATCGGTTGTAAAACTAATGTTTCGTTGCTTTTATGGGCAATAACATTTTAGACGTTAAAGGTTCGATCAAGTAATTTATAATCTAAAGTACCTATTTGTCCTCAAGTGGGGATCACTTGTAGTAGTTGTACAGGTCGAATCATTAGAGACAGGAATCACTTGTAGATCTTGTACGAGTACAATCTCTGAAGACCGTTGTAAAGTAAACACAGTAATAATTTTAAATTCTGTAATTGTTACGGATTAAACGGACCCTGTGTCACACAAGTAAACGACACTAACTGTGTCACGTGCGATCCACTGTATAGCACACTGCAAGTTAACATGACCCCTATCTTTTTTCTATTCTCCACATGAATTCTACAGTTGATCTGTGTTTGCCTTTGCTTTTGCAAAGAAGCACTTCATTGCAAAAGTTTCTTGTATTCTGAACTATCAACTGTGTCTTAGGAAATCCCATCTATACAGGAAAATTCCTTCAATATGTGAGTTTTTTTTTACCTACACCGTATATTTACATATATCAATATTTGAAGTAATGCTCGATTAACTGATGAATTGTGAAAACTCTCGATTGTTTTTTGTTGTTTTATAGGTTATTTTTATACAGATATTTAAAATTTAATATTTATATCCCACAGGTTCCTTTGAAGTTTCTTCCAACAGCAGGAATAATCCAAGCCTCTGACGTCACTCTCAAGGTTGAATGTAGAAACGGACATTCATATTAAAAGATAGCACCTGACCATCCAATAAGGACAACGTGTTTTGTAGTTCAGACTCTTAGCTGTTGATTGACGGTGAGGTTCTTGTTGTGTTAGTTACAACCAATATAAATATTTCTTATAATGACACCACCAGCTTACTTCTGTTATTATATATAAATGATTGTTACTTTTGGTTGTCAATGTTGGTAGGCATAATATTCTATAAAATTCTGTATATTTCTTTATGATATACAAATATATATATTAAGGATGTTCTTATAAATGATAATTTAAGTAGTTAACTATGGTAAGGTTTATAAAAAACAAGTGATAAACTAATGTTTATGTATTTGTGACAAACATTATGTTGACAGCTTTCTGAATAAACTCTTCCGAGATAATAATAAAAAGTTTCTATAAATTGTGATTTATTATCTCACATAAAACATATAATTAACACAGATTCTGTACTATTGTAGTTTCTCAGTTCACTTTTTATAATAAATAAATTTTGAAAATTACAAGAAAAACCTGTTGAAATTAGACATGAATATGTGAAGTTTTCACTCAATTTACATTTTTAGTTAACCACACAAAAGGAACACTTGTCGACTGAGATATATTTTTTTGTAAAGGTTAAAACTAAATTTCATTTTAAACAATGTTGGTACTGTGAGTGTTCAACCAACCTTTAAAAGTATTAGTTGTCCAATCATGTTTATAAGTTAATAGAATCTTCATACTACGATAAAATACTGAATTTATGAACACAGCAAAACTGTCACAAGACCCAAATGAACAAACAGTCTTTACTGAAATAGTATTGAAGCTACTTCTCGTATGATTTAGTTATATATTTAATTTTAACTTATTATTCTGTATCTTACACTCTTAACACTGATCTATAACTTGACATCAATCATAAACACTAACGTTTGTAGTTGTGCCTTAGCGGAGCTTTTTTTGGTATTTTATTGGTTAAAAACATTTTTAGTAGTTTCTCATTGGTTAGAAATATTTGTAAGGAGGAGTGTTTTAAGTTTTCTTCACACATGGTAACATCATGTTGCATAATTAACATTACATTAGTTTTTGAAGGTGACGGATGGTTGTTTTGTATAACGTAAATACGGTATAAACAGTTGTTTTTTATTATAATTTTAATTGACATTATTGGTTAACACTTTTAACATAGAGAATTATATTACCTTTTCGCTGTAGTTTTATTTTAGTGATTATTTTACATTATTAGCCTACGGTGTATGGATTTAGGACCAACCTAAATCATCTGAACGAAACATCGTTAAATCTAATGGTACCAAACTGATAAAGTAATGGACTATACCCTTTAGAAGTAAGATAGTAAAAGACATATATTTAATGAACTATTTTCTTTACCAGGTTAACGTTTTATCTTTTCCTAATTAGGTAGCGCGCTCTGATCAGAAGCCAATATAGACAGTATAAAAACATGCAATATTTACAGCCATCAAATAGTCTTTATTTCTAAAGCTTCTTGACGATTGATCTATTATTTACCAGTATCTTAAAGCTTATATAAAGAATGCTGTCTGATTCAAATATGGTTGGTCAAATTTACGCTCTGTAGCTAAAAATAAAGAACAGAAAATGATCACGAGATCAGTTTGGTTACCAATAATATCAGATACATTGAATTTAAACATTTTATAATATGATACACACAGAACAAAATAAAAAGAAAACATGGATATTTGATATCAATATGATATTCTCACATTAACCACAAGCTGGGTGGTTAAGCTCTTTATGAATCTGGCTTTTTGATTGTGTCCACGAATGTGAAACTTTTCATATACCTTAAAAATTAGTAAAACTCTTTTTCAAAATGACTTCAAACTGAGAAGCACATCCATTTTATATTTAGAATACAAATAATAGCCTATAATTATAACAAGTATTTTTTTTCAATTTTCACGCACTAACCAAATAATAAACCCGAATTTGTTCTCTATGTGCAGAGAAAAATATAATAAGATAGAAATAAATAACTGAAGTAACATTACTTTTGAACACTGTTTAGACTAAAAATGTTTATTTCTTTGATCGTGATGTTTATCTTAGCTCAATAAAATTATGTATAACTCATAAGCATTGTGACCAAAACATGACCAATGTTTTACATACAACTGTGAGAAAAATTCGAAATATTTTTTTTTTATGAAAATAAATTTGTAGAGCGTTATTAATCTGTTTTATTACGTCATATACTGGCACTATGTAATGGATTCTTATTCTTTCTAGCTTCTTTCGATAAAGTTAAAAACAGTATATGGTATAGCATGAAATTGAATTCGGATTCTAGGTTTGATCAGCATTTTTATTTAGGCAGACCTCTTTTGACCTGACCTTGGTAAAAGTAGATGGGAATTTTAAAAAATGACAAGTACATTCAGACTGGTTCCTTCAGTTTTCAACAGAGGTCAGTGAAGTGTTACAGTGGTGTTGAAATTCATTGTAAGTAATGGCATGGAAAAAAATAGCACCATGAAATGTAAATGATGAAGAACTGTTTTCTTGTCCTAACATTCCTGTGCAGCACTGTACTATGGGATGATAAGACTTCATGTGGTTGATGATTACTCTCTGAAGAGATGACCTTATGTTTATATACATAGTTATTAACTTTCTTAGTGTCCATTCAACTTCAGTATATTGAAAATTACTCCTTACAGTCATGTGAAAAAGTTAGGACACCCTATGAAAGCCTGTGTATTTGTGTAACGTTTTGGATAAATAGACATTTAATCTCAATTTCAATAATACTGAGGCATTATAAGAATATAACTAAAAATTAAAACTGAAGAAAAGACTTCTCAAAATCGTCTGTGAATGTACTTCTACAAAAACGCATATTCTAACTGAAGAAAAAGTTAAGACACCTTACCCCCTAATAGCTAGTGTTACCCCTTAGGCTGAAATAACTGCGGTGAGACGCTTCTTGTAGCCATCTACCGGTCTCTGACATCGGTCTGAAGAAAGTTTGCCCCACTCCTTAATGCAGAATTCTTTCAGCTGTGAGATGTTTGAGGGGTTTCTTGCACGTACAGCCCGTTTCAAGTCACCCGACAGCATCTCAATGGGATTAAGATAAGTTTTCAGCCAGTCCTTGATGGTTTTACTGGAATGTTTTGGGTCATTCGTGTTGTAGAGTCCATTTCTGCTTCAGCTTTAATTTTCGTACAGATGGTCTCACACGATCCTCAAGCACCCTCTGATACACAGTAGAATTCATGGTGGATTCTATGACTGTGAGCTGTCCAGGTTCTGCTGCAGCAAAGCAGCCCCAAACCACCACACTGATACCTCCATGCTTCACAGTTGGTATGAGGTTATTTTCCTCGAACACTGTATTTGGTTTACGCCAAACATGTTCTCTGTTCTGGTGTCCAATTAATTCAGTTTTGGACTCATCTGTCCAAAGAACATTATTCCAGAAGTCCTAGTTTTTGTCTACATTCTCTCTGGAAAACTTCAGTCTAGCTTTGATGTTTCTCTTAGAGAGCAAAGTTTTCCTCCTTGCACACCTCCCATGAAAGTTAAACTTGTGCAGTCTCTTTTTGATTGTAGAGGCAAGCACTTTCACATCAACAATAGTCAGAGCCTGCTGTAGGTCCCGTTATGACATGTTAGGGACAGCTCTTTTGCTCTCACCATGGTGCTCACTCTCACTTCAATAGTCAGGAGCACACCAAACTAAATATCTGAAGTTTAAATAAGGCAAACCTCATTCCAAATACTGAGTAACGATCTTCTAATCATGTGCACCTGGTGTGATACACCTATGTGTGAGTTTAGCCATTTTAAGTGGGAATAAATCTGAGGGTGTCCTAACTTTTTCCTTAGTTGGAATATGCATTTTTGTAGAATTACATCTACAGAATATCTTGAAGAGTCTTTTCTTTAGTTTTAATTGTTTAGTTATATTCCTATAATCTCTCAGTTCTATTAAAATTGAGATTAAATATCTATGTATACAAAAAATGTTACAAAAATATTTTTTTCACATGACAGCACACAGATCATTTACCATCTCGTAAAAAACAGAGCCATTGTGCTTTACTTCCTTTACACATGCTTGTCAGGTTGAATAAATAAAGTGTCATTGTTTTACTTCATAATAATTCTTCATATGATTTTCATCCACTCCGTATTTCCTTGTGTTTATTATTTTTATACTTTAAGTTATCTTAGCTTCTGAGAAAGATTGTTTTCCAATTCTTCTGAGTCAGGATATCTATTAAATAAACTATAGTTTCTCAAGTAAAATCTACGTATTGAGAAAGCACACATTTTTTAAAACTTGTTTTAAACATTAGAAGTACAAGGTTTTCTGACAGATCGTGTTTGTTAGTTTGGAGTTAAACAGAAGCTACACAATGGAACATCTGTGCTCTTCCCACCACGGGTATCTAAACACAGTTTGTGGGGCTTTCACAGGTCTTTTTATATGAGTGCATCGATTTTGTTCAGTTTCTATTTCAGTCCATTTACATACATTTTTATCAGTAAACAGACCTTCAGCAATACGATAATAAATTTTATGGTAAGTAAGAGAAATATTATAGTAAATGTATATGTAAGAGAATGTGTATTAATAGAATAATAATATAAAAGTAATTATTGGCGAACAGCCTTTAATATAACTGTTTTATTATCACATTGAGATAATGTACTGGATGTACTTGTTCTAGTGTCTTTAAAAGAACAGTAAATTAGGTGACCTTATGTGGCTTGGTTGTATGTAAGATCGACTAGGTTGTAGGTCATAGTTTCGAATCTCCGTCATCGTAAATGTTTACAGTTTTACTAGTGTGGATGTTGTAATGTGATGGCCACTTCCACTATTCGTTGATAAAAGTTCAAGAATTGGCTGCTAGATGCCTACGCTCTTGTCAACTGCTATTAACTTAAGGATAACTAAAGTAAATATCTCGTGTGGTTTAAGTAAAATTTAAGACTAATCAAACCAATTTCAGTTTGTATATTCGTATATATATAAATGTATAATTTTATTGTTAATTATTTTTCTGGGTTTCACCAATGACTCCTCCAGTTTATCTAGACGAGGAATTAGTACATAAAACTAAAAATATATAATCACTTATTTTGATATCACTAAGAATAAAGTGTGTAGAGGTCAGTGTTATGTGAGCTCAAAGGCGCTTGGGTGACGTTACCACTTCTTTAACATTGTATTTTGTCCTTGACCTTTTATACTAGTGTGGAAAATCTAAGAATATATTTGTACAAAGGTTTTTTAATCTGTCAGTGTGATCTTTATGTTGTTCATTACAAAGTTGTTTAACTAAGGATCTTCCTGCATTACAATCCATCCTCCCTTGGTTTCTTTGTGCTGTTGCAGTAATCATCGGACTTCACAGGCGAACAAACAGTTTCTATATAACTTTTGTTGAGACGTGAATTCAACAGATTAATACTGCCGTTTTAAACAGTTTTATATATTAAAATAGAATAAAATATATCTCGGTAGTATTACTTACATATTGTTGATATTTAAAATACTAGTTCTAAAAACCAGTGTCTCTAAATGGTTAGTTATTTTCTTTTATATCTTATTATCTAGCTATCTGACCAAAAAATATGGCTTTTGGAACAAAAAGGAATTCCTGTCTCTTGAACCAACTGAGGGAAATCCAACCACTGATTTTAACATCGTAAATCCGTAGACTTTCCGTTGTACTAGCTGGGAGCTTAAGGTGAAGAAAGATACTGGCTATGTTAAAACCATCTTATGAATGTCTGGGTCAATGTCTGATGGTTTCAAATAAGATCCGGCTCCAAATTTATTTTATTTACATACATCCAGTTTATTTGGTCAGTCCAAACAGAAATCAACTGGAAACGGTGACAAGCACACAAAAATTTTACATGATTGAATTAATATTAATTAAAATTATTAATTTGTGATTTAAATATTTTACTATATTACTTTGATAGTGTTTCAGTATTTATTGTATTCTATCAGTAATTAGTAATTTCATTATAATTTATGAACGCAGTTCACAGTTTAAAAACCTTTGTTTCAGTTCAGATATGCACGGATACACGTAAATATTTTACCATACATTTTATAATTCACACTAAACTACACAAGACTATTCTCTTGAATTCATCCATAACTTTCAAGTCAAAGACTAAAAGAAAAACAGCTATTCAGCATCGATAACTGAAGGCCTACCCTTGTGAGAATAAATCGTTGAATTTGACAGTTACTCTTATAACGTGCCCAAAGAAACTTGTGTTTTTTTAATGGGAGGTACTAACTGGATTTACATACAAAATGTATATTATTTAAAACAAATTTACACAACTATTCTTCTCCCAATATCACAACGAGATGACATAACAGTGATGTTAATTACTTAAAATCAACATTCACTTTTCTATAATGCACTTATTATTTTATTTTATTAATTATTTGCCCTACATTTCCCGTGAAGTTACACAAGAGCTATCTGCGCTGGATGTCCATAATTTAGCGGTGTAATACTAGAGGGACAGCGCTAGTCATCATTACCCACCGCCAACTCTTGTGCTACTCTTTTATCAACGAATAGTAGAACTGATCGTTACATTACAACGCCATCAATGTGTTATTTAATAATAGTGAATAGGGACGGCTAGCGCATATAGCCCTCGTGTAGCTTTGTGCGAAATTAAAAACAAACAAACGAACTGTTCTGTTTCCATTTTTCGATGGTTGTCCAAAAAGTTTGTGGTTTGATGTAAAAGAAACAAGTAAATTGAGTTTTGTTCTGATAAATATTAACCGTGAAACTTCTTGTGAGTGAATATAAATTCACTAAGGTATTCATTAAGACGTTAAGGCAACATTATGAAATGTCAATACAACATATTAAATAGAGAAGCGTGATGAACAAACATTAAAGTGTTGTTTGTACAAGTCTGTAGACTTACTAGTAGGTTACGTTGAAAAATAAATCACAGTAGAACTGATATCTTTTTGTAGGTCACGATTTCTTTCGAACAGTCCTCGAATATTAAATTCCAAACGTGTGATCTCACTCAGTTAATTTGTTCAGTTCTTTAAAACAAAAGCTCAAATAAAACAACACCAACAGACATTACCCAATGTGACTCAATCTCACCGGCAGCAAAAGGTAATTTCATAGTTAAAAACAGTTAAAAACAAATTCTGGGATATCATTTGACCAGTGGGAGTAAATTATAAATACATTCTATAATTATAGACTGTAATTTGTATTGTAAATGTAAAGTAGATATAATTCTTAGTTTGAAGACATTTCAGGTTAGTGTTAAATCCACACACCGTGAGCTAACAAAAGAAAAAAATTCTTACAGTAAAAGTATAGCGAAAAATAATAAAATTCGCTATGTTAAACAATTAACCAATAGTATCAATAAAATTGATTATTAAGAAACAATCGATGACACTAATTATTATGTAATACAAAATAATCATCCGTTATCTTCAAGTACTATTGAATTAATTATCTAACGTGATGTTACCGAATATAAACAAAACTTTCAATACCACTTCCTAAAAATGTTTTTAAATGAAGAAATACACAACTACAAACGTGACTGTTTAGGTATGGTGCCATCCTTAATATATATATATATATATATCATATAGTAGTATACTGAATTACATAAAATATTTAGCCAACCCACACTGGCAACCAAAAGTAACAATCATTTATATTTAGTAACAGAATTAAGCTATAAGTGTCACTATTAGAAATATTTCTATTGGTTGTAACTAACATAACAAGAACCTCACTGTCAATCAACAGCTAAGAGTCTGAACTACAAAACCCGTTGTCCTTATTGGAGGGTCACGTGCTATCTTTTAATATGAATGTCCGTTTCTACGTTCAACCTTGAGAGTGACGTCAGAGACTTGTGTTATTAATACTGATGGAAGAAAATTCAAAGTAACCTGGAGGATACAAATATTTAATTTAAAATCTATGTTAAAAAGTAACTAATAAAACAACTGGTAAACAATCGAGAGTTTTCATAATTCTTCAGTTAATCAAACATTATTTCAAATATTGATACGTGGTATATATACTGTGTATCCAAAAAACTCTCATAATTTTATTTACCACATATACTAAAGAGCTACAACACATAAACATTTTATTTACTCATAACATATATTCTGCAAAATAAAGATCTCAATGTATCACACAAATGTTTCGATAATTTTCATGAGAATGATGGTTGTACGCAAACCCACAAAGAATAAAGATCAAAGCATTCTCATAATGAGTAGAGATCCATGTAATGCCATGAAAGCCAAGCTCCATATAGAGAATATATTCAAGCTATCACATTAAAACTGCAGATCAAATTTCAAAATATCCCCAAACAGTGTATAGACCTAAATAGCCCAATATTAGTACAGACATAAATAGTCTAATAGAGAGAACCGACGTCAGTATGTCAATATAGAGTGCACACCCAAGTAATCTCACAGAAAGTAGAATTCCATTAATTCTTTCCAGAGAACAGTTCCACGCAATCCCAGGAACAATACAGATCTAAGTATTCCCACACAGAATACACCAATCAGTTAAGAAATACAACTGTCTACAAAGTTCACCGTGAGTGGACGAATTTAGATGAAACAACTTGATGAAAGATCTTACACAACCTGAAACCATTAAGGATATAACGGTCCTGAAAACATAAAAAAAGAAGTCGGGACACAGGCTGTAAGAATACATAAAGTACTTTGATTATACGTTAGGACTTGGTTCAATATCTGTTATGGTAATAGTATTTAAAGTAAATTTAACATTCCTGATGCTACTTTAAGTAAGATCACTTGTAGAAATCCAAGAAAAACAGCAAATTAACCCATAATAAATACAAGAATAATCAAGATTTGGTTATCTAAAGGATTTTCTGGATTCTGACATATTATTGTCAATCGTAATCCAAATAAACTACACCTGACAGAGAACAACACTTTAAAAACTGTTAATTTTCGAAGTTGTAGAATTATCAATTAGTGCTGTGTGGTTTTAAGTAATGAAGCTAAGACAAACAGAAAATAATCAAGATTGTATATGTTGTTATTATGAGCCAATATCTTGATATCTTTCTAAATAAACTATCAAACCTAAACATTCAAAATAAATCACACTGTGTAAAATATTTATTTCTAAATAATAATCTTAATCACTAAAGTAATAGTACTTTAAATCGAATTTTAAATCTTTATAATAAACAAACAACATTTAATCACTGAGTGTTCTAAATTGATATGAAGCATATGTAAAGAACAATAACAACTTTTAGTAACTAAAGTAATTGTGTTGTATAATGATATAAGATACGTGTAAAAACATCAAATTCAGTTGTTACTACAGTAGTTGTGTTCATAAACCTTAAGGCTCAACAAAATCATTGAAAATATTTTTTTATTTACATATAGCTACTTCCTTAATTTCTCGATGTACAAAAATGAAGGATAGTTTTATGTAAAATAAAGAAAACTCGTCTTTACCTTAGTTTCAGAACAAGGTACAAAACGCAAATGACGTAGTATGTGGACTAAACATAATTTTATTTCCATTAGAGCAAATCGCATTCCTATGCAGTTCCTGGGACCAGCCCCGAATGGCATGTAGGTGTATGGTATGATGTTGGATTTGTTTTCAGGAAGAAATCTGTACGTACAAAAAGTTTATTTGAAATTTTCTAAAACAAATTGTTAATAATAATGGATAAATTAGGAAATGAATTTCTTAAACATGTAACTAAAATGTTCACCATTTATTTTCCTCACACAATATTTAATCAAATTATTTTCTGTAAGATACAGTCAACCTGGCCTCTTACTTCAATTGTGAAGAAAAGTAAGGAAATCAAGGAAAGTGATTTTGTTCACAAGGTTAATGTAAAAACAAAATATGTATCCAGGTGTCTAAAATATATACATATCTCACTGAAGAAATATGTACACGAAGTTAAAGATATGAAAATTATCTCTGTTTGTAGTCAGCTGTGTTACAATTGCAGATAATGAAGTGGAAAATTAACAACAAAATTGAAAAATTTAGAATATTCATGGCACTCAACAAGATTGAAACTCAAGTATTCTTAACACACACATTAATAGTGAGGTTCCAAAAGAATTGTTAACACACATTAACAGTCAAGTTCAACTACTGTTGTTCACACATTAATAATGAACTTGGACAAGTATTGTTAACACACATTAATAGTCAGATTCAACCAGTATTTCCAACCCATATATAACTATATTACATTTTATTGATGTATAACTTCATGGTGAAATGAATCTGTTTTCGTCAAGTTAAGAACCAATAAAGAAAACGTCTCTGTTTACGCTCTTTATATAATGTTCTTATTCATAACGTCAGACATCAGAATGTTATATATAATGGAATTTGGTCTTTATCTAAAGAAGTAACTATTGTATTTAACCGATGCTTTAATTTCAAGTTGAGTTCTAACGTAAGTATTTTTTCAAATATCTAAATACGTAGTAATTGATCAACAGACCAATTAAATTAAAAATTAAAACGACATAACCATGTTATAAAATAACAATCACTTGTTACCTGTCTATGTAACATGAAGCAAACAGTTACTTTTCGAAACCACCTGAAAAGACATATTACTTTTCATAATAAACAACATCTGTCACATATCTAGAGAAAAATAAAATAGCTGTTTTCAGCCAGTTCGGGTAAAACTGATTCATAATTGTTTGGACAACATAAAAAACAGCTTTTACTCGTATGTCCAGCTGTTATCTTTCTCTCTTAAATAAAATATGCCGTTACCTGTCTGGATCAAATTTCTCCGGGTCTGGAAAGTTTTTAGGGTCATGGTGCATGGCGTGTATTGGGAAACTCACTGGCGTGTCTTTAGATATAGTCAGCCCAATGTCATCAAACGTATAATCTTCCAAAGCTCGTCTTTCCCCACTGTAAAAAAAAAATTAAATAAGCTCCATGTAATACTTAAACAATAAGAATAAGTAATTTATTTCATAAAAATTAAGATGTTACCAATCAAATAACGCTAAAAATTGTGCATTTATTTTAATACTAACGTTTGTTAAAGTTAAATTTATATTTAGAAATGCATTTAACTCATGCTGTTAAATATGCATTGCGAAATTCCAGACTATTCACTAAAGTTATAGAATCAGGATATTTTAAATTTTAATACGTAACAACTAAACAATGAATGGTCTTTAAAACTTGTATTTGATCTAATAAAAATTATGTAATGTATTTTTTGACTTTCTATTTTTATTCACAATTAACACAACATGAACCTAATGTTCTTAAGCCAATATGTAAAGTGAGGTCAGAAAAATTAAATTTTCAGTTAAATTATTATGACTTAATGAGTATTTTTATATTTGCTTTTGAGAGAACCCCGCAGTGGCTCAGCAGTATGTCTGCGGACTTACAACGTTAAAAACCGTGTTTCGATACCCGTGGTGGACAGAGCACAGATAGCCTCTTGTGTAGCATATGAATATAAAACCACAACAACAACGATTTTGAAAGAAGTCAACTGGTGTTACAAAACGATATAATTTGTTAAAGAGAATAAAACTATTAAATATAATTTAAACCTAAAATCAACTGTATTTTAACTAGAATAGATGTTTTTATAGCTTGAATTGAATAATTATATAAAGTCCAGAAAATAAGAATTGCAAAGAAACATAAACGATATGTAACAGAAGTGATTCCTGTCAATACTCATTGAAAATCAGTGTTTGTTTTTCTTTAGATCTCCAGATCAATTGAAACTTTTCTTTTTTTATATATGAATTTCCTAGAATTATTTCCCTGGAAATTAGCACTGTATTACTTTAATTTTGTATAGTTTCAAAACTTAGTTTGAATAGATGATGAAAATAAACCGTTATCTTCCAAGTAACCTGATATTAGAATATTTGTTTATGTGGTGCACTGTAGTAAGTTCGAAGAGTTTCTGTACCAGTCCTAGGAAAGATAGGCCATTAAGGCCTGTTGATTAAAACACTCGAGGGTCGTACGTTCGAATCCTCTTTGCACCAAGCATCCTCGCCCTTTAAGCCGTCCACTTGTTATAATGTGACGGTCAATCCCATTATTCGATGGTGAAAGAGTAGCTCTATAGTTGGTGGTGACTACTTTCCTTCCCTCTAGTGTTACCCAGTTAAATTAGGGACGGCTAGTGCAGGTACCTTTCATGTAGCTTTGAGTCAGCGGTCGAGGTTGTCGCAGTCGCAGACGTCGGTCCAACTCGTCCCAAAGATGTTCGATGGGGTTAAAATCTGGTAATCTGGACGGCCAGGGAAGAACGTTGATGTTTTAGTGTTTCAAAAAGACGGTGGTGAGTCGGGCTGTGTGAGTACGGGCGTTGTCATGTTGAAAAAGGTCGTTGATTTTCACCATGATGGGTTTCACATGGGGCCTAGGAAACTCGTCGACGAATCATTGAGCCGTAAGATTCTCTCGAATGTGCAGAAGGTCTGTTCTGGCATTATAGGCGATGACAGCCCACATCATGACGCTGTCACCACCAAATCTGTCAACATCCTGCACACGAGGTTTGCCAGATCGGGAACGGTCACGAGTCAAACCATGTTGTTGATGATGATTTCATAGCATTGTGATGGTTCTTGGGTCAACATTCACAGCTCTGGTAACATCTAATCGAGATTCGCCTGCTTCCAACGACCAATGGCGTTGTTGCGTTGTGCTTCAGACAGTCTTGGCGTAACTGTATTGCGTGTCGGTGGCTTAACACTGAGCTTTGGAAACCGAGATCTCGTTACTTTAATAGAAATTTTGCACATGTTGCAATTGCAGAACATGCAGATCTCTTAACCAAATTTATTGGACACGCATGCGAAAAATCCGATGTTTTCCTCCGTTTTGAAAGTGCACAACTTTTATTGTCATTTTGGGCTGACAATCAGTGCCTTTAAAATAAAAACATGTACCTCTTTGCGTTTCTTGTTTTGAAGAGTATATATTCCTGTTATTACTGCCTTGAAAAAAAAATTAGGCTTACCTGTGAATGTAAGGTTTCATTAATTTCCTGATATAATTTATTTTGGCAATCTTGATTTAAAGCCAACAGGTACACAATGTATGATAAAACACCACCCGTAGTCTCGTAACCAGCCAAGAAGAACATAACGCATTGAGCTACAAGTTCGTCTTGGGTCAAATCTAGAAGAGTAATTATACAATATAAAGAGTATTTGTTCATGCTGGATAAGAAATTCAATAACATAAAGATATATAAATAAATCGAATTACTTTTGAACTTTCTCTCACGCGTAAAACGAATAAATTCAATCAATCAGTAAGAACTTAACTAAATTAACTAGAACTTTTACAGCTGGAAACATGATTAGTTAACTACTCATGGTGTAAAATTCGTTACTTAATATAAATACTTTTCTTAAAGGCTTATAATGCTAACATTCAGAATTTCATAACTCATCGTGTAGCTTTGTGTTTACCAATAAACTATTCCGTTAAAGAAAAGAGTAAAAAACAGTGTACCTAACTAAAACCTAAACAAATTACAATATAATCAATAGTTATCAATATTATGTCATAAAATTTGTACAATTAAATTATTAAAACATCCTTTGTATCAAAAGTTAAAATTTAGGAAGGTTTATATTCCTTTCGCTAACAATGCTCTATATCTTTCGAATCTGTCTTCAGACAACGTAAAATTTGGATCCTCGAAGATTAACACGTACACATTTTAAACTATTCAATCCAAAACCTCCCAAATAAGTTTTACTTATTTTAAACTTGCTTCCGTTTTATTTCGTTTCACACTGGATTCAAGACGGTTTCTAAGAATTTAAACATGTCTTTGATTTGTTGTCATTAAAGTTTATATTATTTTCTCTTCCTGAATATAAAAAACACGAAAAATTATGTATGTTTTAAAAAATTAATAAATTCCGAGATGTTTCAGTTTGTTTAAAATTCAATCAGGTCAGTGTGACCCTAAACATTATAGGAAAATTATGAAAATCTGAAACATCATACTTCTCTTAAATATTATTTAATATCTTCAGAGGGTTTACATTAAAAACAAAGTATGGGTGTTAGAGCACAATGATCTTAAGGTTCATATAACAGAAGTTAATGGAGACTGTTTCACAATTAAAGTAATACGTTTTTTTATATTCATTAAGTAAAAGTTAAAGTGTCAGTTTGCCATCTTTGCTCTGACGACAACATTTTTGAAACCCAACTGGTACTAAATTTACTCATGCTACAAATGTCACTCAGAATAATTGGTACAAGTCTTTTCTAAATCACCACTTCCTCTGCTAATTTCTAAATGAAAATTCTTCTATCGTACAGCCACAGCTAAAGGATTAATGAATTCTTGTAATCAACACAGTCATCGATCATCAAAATATTTTATGTATGTGTTTATATACAGTTTTAAACAATATAATTTCAAGATCTATGGGGTTCTGTGTGAAACCTATTGTTCAATAATGCACAGCACTTATGACTTCTGAAAATAAATCACCAAAAAATTCCGATAAATACAAACTGTCTGAAAGGTGCTGTTCATTTCTTTAACTGTTATGGGAAAAAAGTTTAAGGAAAACATAATGTTGAAATTCGTAAAATTGTGTTGAACTTGTAAACCAGAGACAAAAGCAGCTAGCTTTTAATACTCCAGAAAAACTCGAATCAAATAGTAAGATTCCACAGACACATTTTAAAACATATCTGAATGAATGTGACATTGTTTTAAAAACAATACAAAAGAGGGTGGCTAACCACACCACCCCCAGTAAACCACCCACTACATTGATCTTTGGATCCACAGTCAGGTTTTGTTTCAAGTTTGTAAATAATAATAATAACAAAACATAATATAACAGTATAGTGAAAGTCTATAGTCGATGTAAGAGAATTCGATATGTATATTACATACTATTAATTAAACAAAAGTTTAACGTTTAGATTACTATATATTGGGAACAAAAAGGTCATTATTTTTCTTATTTAAGAACTTAAAGTATTAAGCACTGCATGGTACTTATGATTTTCAAACATGTATTAATGAGAACATGTCAATTATTAACAGTAATTTGACGGGGGTTAGTGTTATGTGAAACTTGTACAACTTATAGGTGGTTGTAAGTTGTTTTTTACTTTTAAGATAATAAAATATCACTTCTGAAATGTGTATTACAATTTAGAAGTTACGGTGTTTTTACAGTTAACCTGGAGACGAGTTAGTATAGATTATATTGTAGTATTTGGATGTACATTAAGATGTTTAATCATTGATCAACCATGTCACATTTTTAAAGAAGTGTCATTCGGTGCATACAAGTCCATAAGAACTGTGAGCTAAATGCATTCTTGTAGTTCAGAGTTTTTTTCATGACATATATTTAGTATTACGTACAGGGTATTAAAACTAAATTTTTAGAATCTTATCCCTGCTTACTTTCAGCTGAGCCAGTAGATTAGCTCGGGTATTGAGCATTTTCAAAACAGTAATATGCCTTGTTCATAATGAAAATAAAAAATAAAGCAATATGAGTCAACTTAGGACACCAAAACTATCGAGAAAAATACAACAATAACAAGTCGTATCATTCATCAGAATACATGAATATAATGGAAAGTAGCAGATGCTAAGACACCCCATAAATTTTACACGAAGTAATAAATTAGGACTTAAGTTTCAGAAAGTGACATAAGTCACGAAAACAAAAGCTACATTCACATTACATTTATTCTACAGTTGTGCACCTCAAACAGACAGAGAAAGAAACCAGAATTCATAATATTTTTGAAGGAACAATCTGTCTAAGTTACTATCTATATATTTCAGAGCAATTTGAATATTCAAACCTGTACTTTAAACTCTCCTCCTACATTGATTATGCAAAGCAGTTAGAGAGGAATGGTGAGCTTAGGACATGATACTCTTACTAGTGAACGTATTAATGTAGAAACTGATCTCCAAAGTTGATATCGAGGGGTCATTAGATAAAGCATGACAAGACATGATGAAATGGACTGTATAGTGAATTTCCAAAACTTTTTTCAATTTATGTTCACAGTCATTTCTTCTTTTCAAATGTATTCAAACAAAATTATATCTAACACCTTACACTTTACAGTCAACAGATTTTCCATCTTCTGAGGCCTTTAGAAAGTTTTCACTTAATGTGTCAGCACACTCAAGAACTAAACTTTGCATCTATAAAGAAACAAATACGGTAAACTAAAGAACTATATTTACACTAATACATTTCTAATAATAATTATATCAAGTGTTAACCACATCAAAGTTGTTTAACATTATTATAAGTTTAATAATTATATTTCATTGCCATTGTTACCTTCTGACAATAATAATTGAACCTTATAACTTATTAATTATATTAATTAGTACTTGTAAAAAGCACACAATAACGCTATCGTGACTGATAGGGCAAAAATAAATGAGGAAACACGGATTCGAACTCATGTCCCTTAGATCACGAGTCTATTGCCTTAACCACAGCGCCATGTTGGAACCATACTGAAAAAAAATATTCTTTCGTAACAAACAACCGAAGGTGAAATTATCAGAAAGTGTTTAGTTTAGCGTGATCTGTATCTTCCAACTTTAGTTTCGACTTTTGAAACAAAGTCCTTTTTATAGGTGTTACTTTTGCAGATTATTCCTCAATACTTCCACCATAAATGTCACGCTGTACTAAA
This sequence comes from Carcinoscorpius rotundicauda, assembly GCA_011833715.1. Lineage (NCBI taxonomy): Eukaryota > Metazoa > Arthropoda > Merostomata > Xiphosura > Limulidae > Carcinoscorpius > Carcinoscorpius rotundicauda. Next base: position 11,069,030 of record CM022398.1, on the reverse strand, counting down.
CAGTTACTACCAATTTCATCTTTATTTATTTTTTATAAAGACAGGGCTTAAAATCCATTATAAAATAAAACCCTTGTAATGATAGAATCTTACACCTAAAACACTGTTAGCGTTGTTGGTCAATATCAAAAGGGAGCAAAATACCTCTGCACTGGTTTCTAACTTGGTGATCGGGTTCGATTTTCTGTAATAAAGCAAAATATTTCATACTCTATGAGCTATAGCTGTGTTATAACAATGACAGTCAATTCCTTAACGTAAATAATAGGTGCTTCTAAGTGGCTCTCTTCCCTCTTGGTGCTAGTCATAATATAAGGACGGCGGCAGCTAATCTAAACAGTTTTGCCACATATATAAGATACCATACCTTACGCATTTTCCCCGAAGTGAAAGCAGGCGTAATGATGGTTCGGACTCGCTTCCAGGAATATCCTTCTAAAGCAAAAAGCATGTTGTCTGTTATCGAGTGTCCGAAGTGTAAGTCCTAATCCAGAAACAACACTGTGTATAGACAATATTGATATGGGTGTATAAAGCACTTGAAAGTCCAAAACTTATCAATGTACATAATTAAAGTTCTGCATTTTATGATGGTAAATTTGTAGACAGTTGTATTTCTTAACTGATTGGTGTATTCTGTGTGGGAATACTTAGATCTGTATTGTTCCTTGGATTGCGTGGAACTGTTCTCTGGATAGAATTAATGGATTTCTACTTTCTGTGAGATTACTTGGGTGTGCACTCTGTATTGACCTACTGACGTCGGTTCTCTCTATTAGACTATTTATGTCTGTACTAATATTGGGCTATTTAGTTCTCTACACTGTTTGGGGATATTTTAAAATATACTTCGTATATGCATAGGACATATTTGATCTGCAGTTTTAATGTGATAGCTAGATTATATTCCCTATATGGAGCTTGGCTTTCATGGCATTACATGGATCTCTACTCATTATGAGAATGCTTTGATCTTTATTCTTTGTGGGTTTTCGTACAACCATCATTCTCAGGAACATTATCGAAACATTTGTGTGATACATTGAGATCTTTATTTTGCAGAATATATGTTATGAGTAAATAAAATGTTCATGTGTTGTAGCTCTTTAGTATATGTGGTAAATAAAATTATGTGAGTTTTTTGGATACACAGTATATATACCACGTATCAATATTTGAAATAATGTTTGATTAACTGATGAATTATGAAAACTCTCGATTGTTTACCAGTTGTTTTATTAGTTACTTTTCAACATAGATTTTAAATTAAATATTTGTATCCTCCAGGTTCCTTTGAATTTTCTTCCATCAGTATTAATAAACCAAGTCTCTGACGTCACTCTCAAGGTTGAACGTAGAAACGGACATTCATATTAAAAGATAGCACCTGACCATTCAATAAGGACAACTTGTTTTGTAGTTCAGACTCTTAGCTGTTGATTGACAGTGAAGTTCTTGTTATGTTAGTTACAACCAATAGAAATATTTCTTATAGTGACACATATAGCTTAATTCTGTTATTAAATATAAATGATTGTTACTTTTGGTTGCCAGTGTGGGTTGGCATAATATTTTATGTAATTCAGTATATTACTATATGATATATATATATTAAAAATGTTATTATAAATGATAAATGAAGAAGATAAAGTATGGTAATGTTTGTAGTAAACAAGTGATAAACTAATGTTTATGTGTTTGTAACAAACATTACGTTGATAGTTTTACTTTGCTTACTTCTGTTATTAAATATAAATGTGTGTTTGATTGTTTTTCTTATAGCAAATCTACATCGGGCATTCTGCTCAGCCCATCGAGGGGAATCGATTTCCTGATTTTAGCGTTGTAAATCCGAAGACATACCGTCATACTAGCGGGGGGCTAAATATAAATATTTGTTACTTTTGGTTGCCAGTGTGGTAAGGCACAATATTTTACGTAATTCAGTGTCTTATTATATGATATATATATCTTTATATATATTCAGGATGGCACAACACGTAAACAGTCACGTTTGTAGTTGTGCCTTTACAGAACTCTTTATGGTATTTCTTCGATAAAAACATTTTTAGGAAGTGGTATTGAAAGTTTTGTTTATATTCGGTAACATCACGTTAGATAATTAATTCATTAGTACTTGAAGATAACAGATGATTGTTTTCTATTACATAGTCATTAGCGTCATCGATTGTTTCTTAATAATCAATTTTATTGATACTATTGGTTAAATGTTTAACATAGCGAATTTTATTATTTTTCGCTATACTTTTATTGTAAGAATTATTTTCTTTTGTTAGCTCACGGTGTGTGGATTTAACACTAACCTGAAATGTCTTCAAACTCAAAATTATATCCACTTTACATTTACAATACAAATTATAGTCTATAATTATAGAATGTATTTATAATTAACTCCCACTGGTCAAATGATATACCAGAATTTCTTTTCTATATGTAGAGAAAATAATCTAAGCTAGAAATTAGTAAATTAAATAATTTAAGAATTGTAACCAAAAAGATGACCAATGTGTCACATAGATCAGTGAGCAAAATACAAAACATTTTTTATCAAAGTAACTTTCTCGCGTGTTAATGAATTAATTTCTATCAGCATATACCGGCACCATATGTTAACTTCTTTCTATATAGTTAAAACACTGCACGAGTGCCAGTACATTTATTTCAGATCCTATGTTTGATCAGGATGTTCATTTGAGCAGACTTCTTACGACCTGACCTGGTAAACATACACGGGAATTTTAAATAATGATAAAAACATTCACTGGTTTCTTCAGTTGTCAACAGAGGTCAGCGCAGCGGTACAGGAGTGTTGAAATTCATTCTATGTAATAGCAGTGAAGAATCAGCATCATAAAATATTCATAATGAAGAACTGTTTTCTTGTACTTACATTCCTATACAGCATTGTACTATGGGATGATAAGAACTCATATGGGTAATGTGTTTATTTATGTGACCTTGTGTTGATTTATATAGTGATTTATGAATACTCTCTGTCGAGATAACCTTGTGTTTATGTACTTCTAAACGCAGTCGCAAAGATGAATGGTCCAAAATAACTGTATGAATAAGAAAACACAATGAAACTTTAGTTGTTTGTGACTGTGAACTTTTAAGGCAAATAAATTGATATTGTTATACAAAAAACATAATAAGTTATTAAAGCTGTTTTTACCTCTGAAATTACCTTTTGCTGCTGGTGAGATTGAGTCACATTGGGTAATGTCCGTTGGTGTTGTTCTATTTGAGCTTTTGTTTTAAAGAACTGAACAAATTAACTGAGTGAGATCACACGTTTGGAATTTAATATTCGAGGACTGTTCGAAAGAAATCGTGACCTACAAAAAGATATCAGTTCTACTCTGATTTATTTTTCAACGTAACCTACTAGTAAGTCTACAGACTTGTACAAACAACACTTTAATGTTTGTTCATCACACTTCTCTATTTAATATGTTGTATTGACATTTCATAATGTTGCCTTAACGTCTTAATGAATTTCCTTAGTGAATTTATATTCACTCACAAGAAATTTCACGGTTAATATTTATCAGAACAAAACTCAATTTACTTGTTTCTTTTACATCAAACCACAAACTTTTTGACAACCATCGAACAATGGAAACAGAACAGTTTGTTTGTTTGTTTTTAATTTCGCACAAAGCTACACGAGGGCTACATGCGCTAGCCGTCCCTAATTTAGCAGTGTAAAACTAGAGGGAAGGCAGCTAGTCATCACCACCCACCGCCAATTCTTGGGCTACTCTTTTACCAACGAATAGTGGGATTGACCTTCACATTATTACGTCCCCACGGATGAAAGGGCGAGAATGTTTTGCGCGACGGGGGTGTGAACCCGCGATCCTTAGCTTACGAGTCGCACGCCTTAACACGCTTGGCCATGCCGGGCCTAAAGAGAACAGTAATTTGTGAAATTAAAAGTTGAATACGATGTTCAGATTGATATACGATGTACGGTTTGAGAAAATTCCGCGAGATTTTAGTGTTTAGTTCAGTCAATAGATTAAAATCTTCTTCTAATCAATACGGTCATAGGTCGTAAAGCTATTTGGTGTATATATAGTTCTTGTTTTTTAAATGTAATTTCAAGATGTATGGGACACTGTGTGGACTCCATTGGTAATTATTGGGTTAATCGAGCCATCTATTATTCCATATTACAAGTTATTTTTTACTTCTGTAAATAAATCACAAAAAAAGTTTTAATAAATACAAACTCACTGTTGTTAATTCCATTTACTGTGATAAAAAAATGGTAAGGAAAATATGGTGTCCAAAGAGGTAAAGTGATAAATAAATAATATTTATCTAAATAGTCAGTGTATTTTACAACTTAATTGTAACAGGTACCTACTGCAAATAAATTTTAGTTTCTGTACGTTCTATGAACATTAAACAGAATCAAAGTATAAACATTTATTGTTTAGTGGGAATAACAACTGAAAAAAATTATTCATTCCAGATATTGGTTTAAAACCTTAAAAGGTGCATTTCCACTAATTGTCTCCTAGCATTGAACTCAAAAATGGAGAATAATACAGTTTGTCAGTAGCAACAGTTTCTAACTCAAGAAATACCCTAATCAAATAGAAAGGTTTGACAGACACATTTATAAATATACCTGCGTGAACTATTGTAGTGACACATTTATTTTTGGTGGTTACTAAAGTTGTTATTAAATAACACATTGATGGCGTTGTAATGTAACGATCAGTTCTACTATTCGTTGATAAAAGAGTAGCACAAGAGTTGGCGGTGGGTAATGATGACTAGCGCTGTCCCTCTAGTATTACACCGCTAAATTATGGACATCCAGCGCAGATAGCTCTTGTGTAACTTCACGGGAAATGTAGGGCAAAGAATTAATAAAATAAAATAATAAGTGCATTATGGAAAAGTGAATGTTGATTTTAAGTATTTAACATCACTGTTATGTCATCTCGTTGTGATATTGGGAGAAGAATAGTTGTGTCAATTTGTTTTAAATAATATACATTTTATATATAAATCCAGTTAGTACCTCCCATAAAAAAAGCACAAGTTGTTTTGGGCACGTTATAAGAGTAACTGTCAAATTCAACGATTTATTCTCACAAGGCTAGGCCTTCAGTTATCGATGCTGAATAGCTGTTTTCCTTTTAGTCTTTGACTTGAAAGTTATGGATGAATTCAGGAGAATAGTCTTGTGTAGTTCAGTGTGAATTATAAAATGTATGGAAAATATTTACGTGAATACGTGCATATCTAAACTGAAACAAAGGTTTCTAAACTGTGAACTGCGATCATAAATTATAATGGAATTACTAGTTACTGATAGAATACAATAAATACTGAAACACTATCAAAGTAATATAGTAAAATATGTAAATCACAAATTAATAATTTTAATTAATATTAATTCAATCATGTAAAATTTTTGTGTGCTTGTCACCGTTTCCAGTTGATTTCTGTTTGGACTGACCAAATAAACTGGATGTATGTAAATAAAATAAATTTGTAGCCGGATCTTATTTGAAATAGTCGGACATTGACTCAGACATTCATAAGTTGGTTTTAACATAGCCAGTATCTTCCTTCACATTAAGCTCCCAGCTAGTACAACGGAAAGTCTACGGATTTACGATGTTAAAATCAGTGGTTGGATTTCCCTCAGTTGGTTCAAGAGACAGGAATTCCGTTTTGTTCCAAAAGCCATATTTTCTGGTCAGATAGCTAGATAATAAGATATAAAAGAAACTAACTAACCATTTAGAGACACTGGTTTTTAGAACTAGTATTTTAAATATCAACGATATGTAAGTAATACTACCAAGATATATTTTACTCTATTTTAATATATAAAAGTGTTTAAAACGGTAGTATTAATCTGTTGAATTCACGTTTCAACAAAAGTTATAAAGAAACTGTTTGTTCGCCTTGAAGTCCGATGATTACTGCAACAGCACAAAGAAACCAAGGGTGGATGGATGGTAATGCAGGAAGATCCATCGTTAAACAACTTTGTAATGAACAACATAAAGAGCAGACTGACAGATTAAAAAACCTTTGTACAAATATATTCTTAGATTTTCTACACTAGTATAAAAGGTCAAGGACAAAACACAATGTCAAAGAAGTGGTAACGTCACCCAAGCGCCTTTGAGCTCACATAACACTGACCTCTACACACTTTATTCTTAGTGATATCAAAATAAGTGATAATATATTTTTAGTTTTATGTACTAATTCCTCGTCTAGATAAACTGGAGGAGTCATTGGTGAAACCCAAAAAATAATTAACAATAAAATTATACATTTATATATATACAAATATACAAACTGAATATTGATTTGATTAGTCTTAAATTTTACTTAAACCACACGAGATATTTACTTTAGTTATCCTTAAGTTAATAGCAGTTAACAAGAGCGTAGGCATCTAGCAGCCAATTCTTGAACTTTTATCAACGAATAGTGGAAGTGGCCATCACATTACAACATCCACACTAGTAAAACTGTAAACATTTACGATGACGGAGATTCGAAACTATGACCTACAACCTAGTCGATCTTACATATAACCAAGCCACGCTAGGTCACCTAATTTACTGTTCTTTTAAAGACACTAGAACAAGTACATCCAGTACATTATCTCAATGTGATAATAAAACAGTTATATTAAAGACTGTTCGCCAATAATTACTTTTATATTATTATTTCTCTTACTTACCATAAAATTTATTATCGTATTGCTGAAGGTCTGTTTACTGATAAAAATGTATGTAAATGGACTGAAATAGAAACTGAACAAAATCGATGCACTCTTATAAAAAGACCTGTGAAAGACCCACAAACCGTGTTTAGATACCCGTGGTGGGAAAAGCACAGATGGTCCATTGTGTAGCTTCTGTTTAACTCCAAACTAACAAACACGATCTGTTAGAAAACCTTGTACAACTAATGTTTAAAACAAGTTTTAAAAAATGTGTGCTTACTCAATACGTAGATTTTACTCGAGAAACTATAGTTTATTTAACAGATATCCTGACTCAGAAGAATTGGAAAACAATCTTTCTTAGAAGCTAAGATAACTCAAAGTATAAAAATAATAAACACAAAGAAATACGGAGTGGATAAAAATCATATGAAAAATTATTATGAAGTAAAAAAATGACACTTTATTTATTCAACCTGACAAGCATGTGTAAAGGAAGTGAAGTACAGTGGCTCTTTTTTTTACGAGATGGTAAATGATCTGTGTGCTGTCATGTGAAAAAAATATTTTTGTAACATTTTTTGTTTACATAGATATTTAATCTCAATTTTAATAAAACTGAGAGATTATAGGAATATAACGAAACAATTAAAACTAAAGAAAAGACTCTTCAAGATATTCTGTAGATGTAATTCTACAAAAATGCATATTCCAACTAAGGAAAAAGTTAGGACACCCTCAGATTTATTCCCACTTAAAATGGCTAAACTCACACATAGGTGTATCACACCAGGTGCACATTATTAGAAGATTGTTACTCAGTATTTGGAATGAGGTTTGCCTTATTTAAACTTCAGATATTTAGTTTGGTGTGCTCCTGACTATTGAAGTGAGAGTGAGCACCATGGTGAGAGCAAAAAAGCTGTCCCTAAGATGTCATAACGGGACCTACAGCAGGCTCTGACTATTGTTGATGTGAAAGTGCTTGCCTCTACAATCAGAAAGAGACTGCACAAGTTTAACTTTCATGGGAGGTGTGCAAGGAGGAAAACTTTGCTCTCTAAGAGAAACATCAAAGCTAGACTGAAGTTTTCCAGAGAGAATGTAGACAAAAACCAGGACTTCTGGAATAATGTTCTTTGGACAGATGAGTCCAAAACTGAATAAATTGGACACCAGAACAGAGAACATGTTTGGCGTAAACCAAATACAGTGTTCGAGAAAATGACCTCATACCAATTGTGAAGATTGGAGGTATCAGTGTGGTGGTTTGGGGCTGCTTTGCTGCAGCAGGACCTGGACAGCTCACAATCATATAATCCACCATGAATTCTACTGTGTATCAGAGGGTGCTTGAGGATCGTGTGAGACCATCTGTACGAAAATTAAAGCTGAAGCAGAAATGGACTCTACAACACGAATGACCCAAAACATACCAGTAAAACCATCAAGGACTGGCTGAAAACTTATCTTAATCCCATTGAGATGCTGTAGGGTGACTTGAAACGGGCTGTACGTGCAAGAAATCCCTCAAACATCTCACAGCTGAAAGAATTCTCCATTAAGGAGTGGGGCAAACTTTCTTCAGACTGATGTCAGAGACCGGTAGATGGCTACAAGAAGCGTAGCTATTAGGGGGTAGGGTGTCATAACTTTTTCTTCAGTTAGAATATGCGTTTTTGTAGAAGTGCATTCACAGACGATTTTGAAAAGTTTTTTCTTCAGTTTTAATTGTTTAGTTATATTCCTATAATATCTCAGTATTATTAAAATTGAGATTAAATGTCTATATATCCAAAAACGTTACACAAATACACAGGCTTTCATAGAGTGTCCTAACTTTTTCACATGACTGTAAGGGATAATTTTCAATATACTGAAACTGAATGGACACTAAGAAAGTTAATAAATATGTATATAAACATAAGGTCATCTCTTCAGAGAGTAATTATCAACCACATGAGTTCTTATCATCCCATACTACAGAGCTACATAGGAATGTTTGGACAAGAAAACAGTTCTTCATCATTTACATTTCATGGTGCTATTTTTTTCCATGCTATTACTTACAATGAATTTCAACACTACTGTAACACTTCACTGACCTCTGTTGAAAACTGAAGGAACCAGTCTGAATGTACTTGTCATTTTCTAAAATTCCCATCTACTTTTACCAAGGTCAGGTCAAAAGAGGTCTGCCTAAATAAACATGCTGATCAAACTTAGAGTTCGAATTCAATTTCATGTTATACCATACACTGTTCTTAACTGTATTGAAAGAAGCTAGAAAGAACAAGAAGCCGTTACATAGTGCCAGTATATGACGGAATAAAACAGATTAATAACGCTCTAAAAATTTACTTTCACAAAAAAAATATTTTGAATTTTTCTCACATTTGCATGTAAAACATAAGTCATGTTTTGGTCACAATGCTTATGAGTTATACATAATTTTATTGAGCTAAGATAAACATCACGATCAAAAAAATAAACATTTTTAGTCTAAACAGTGTTTTATAGTTATGTTATTTCAGTTATTAATTTCTATCTTATTATATTTTTCTCTGTACATAGAAAACAAATTCGGGTTTATTATTTGGTTAGTGAATGAAAATTAAAAAAAAATACTTGTTATAATTATAAGCTATTATTTGTATTCTAAATATAAAATGGATGTGCTTCTCAGTTTGAAGTCATTTTGAAAAAGAGATTTACTAATTTTTAAGGTATATGAAAAGTTTCTCATTCGTGGACACAATCAAAAAGCCAGATCTATTAAGAGTTTAACTATCCAGCTTGTGGTTAATGTGAGAATATCACACTGATATCAAATATCCATGTTTTCTTTATATCTTTGTTCAATATATCTGATATTATTGGTAGCCCCACTTATCTCGTGATCATTTTCTGTTCTTTATTTTTAGCTACGAAGCGCAAATTTGATCAACCATATTTGAATCAGACAGCATTCTTTATATAAGCTTTAAGATACTGGTAAATAATAGATCAAACGTCAAGAAGCATTAGAAATAAAGACTATTTGATGGCTGTAAATATTGCATGTTTTTATACTGTTTATATTGGCTTCTGATCAGAGCGCGCTATCTAATTAGGAAAAGATAAAACGTTAACCTGATAAAGAAAATAGTTAATTAAATATAGGCCTTTTACTATCTTACTTCTAAAGGGTATAGTCCATTATTTTATCAGTTTGGAACCATTAGATTTAACGATGTTTCGTTCAGATGATTTAGGTTGGTCCTAAATCCATACACCGTAGGCTAATAATGTAAAATAATCACTAAAATAAAAGCACAGCGAAAAGGTAATAAAATTCTCTATGTTAAAAGTATTAACCAATAATGTCAATAAAAATGATAATAAAAAACAACTGTTTATACCACCTTTACGTTATACAAAACAACCATCCGTCACCTTCAAAAACTAATGTAATGTTAATTATGCAACATGATGTAACCATGTGTGAAGAAAACTTAAAACACTCCTCCTTACAAATATTTCTAACCAATGAGAAACTACTAAAAATGTTTTTAACCAATAAAATACCATAAAAAGCTCCGCTAAGGCACAACTACAAACGTTAGTGTTTATGATTGATGTCAAGTTATAGATCAGTGTTAAGAGTGTAAGATACAGAATAATAAGTTAAATTAAATATATAACTAAATCATACGATAAGTAGCTTCAATACTATTTCAGTAAAGACTGTTTGTTCATTTGGGTCTTGTGACAGTTTTGCTGTGTTCATATATACAGTATTTTATCATTGGTATAAAGATTCTATTAACTTATAAACATCATTGGACAACTAATACTTTTAAAGCTTGGTTGAACACTCACAGTATCAACATTGTTTAAAATGAAATTTAGTTTTAACCTTTAGAAAAAAAACATATCTCAGTCGACAAGTGTTCCTTTTGTGTTGTTAGCTAAAAATGTAAATTGAGTAAAAACTTCACATATTCATGTCTAATTTCAACAGGTTTTTCTTGTAATTTTCAAAATTTCTTTATTACAAAAAATGAGCTAACAAACTACAATAGCACAGAATCTGTGTTAATTATAAGTTTTATGTAAGATAATAAATCACAATTTAGAGAAACTTTTTATTATCATCTCGGAAGAGTTTATTCAGAAAGCTGTCAACATAATGTTTGTCACAAATACATAAACATTAGTTTATCACTTGTTTTTTATAAACCTTATCATAGTTAACTACTTCATTTATCATTTATAATAACATCCTTAATATATATATTTGTATATCATAAACAAATATACAGAATTTTATAGAATATTATGCCTACCAACATTGACAACCAAAAGTAACAATCATTTATATTTAATAACAGAAGTAAGCTGGTAGTGTTATTATAAGAAATATTTATATTGGTTGTAACTAACACAACAAGAACCTCACTGTCAATCAACAGCTAAGAGTCTGAACTACAAAACACGTTGTCCTTATTGGATGGTCAGGTACTATCTTTTAATATGAATATCCGTTTCTACATTCAACCTTGAGAGTGACATCAGAGACTTGGATTATTCCTGCTGTTGGAAGAAACTTCAAAGGAACCTGTTGGATGTAAATATTAAATTTTAAATCTTTGTATAAAAATAACCTATAAAACAACAAAAAACAATCGAGAGTTTTCACAATTCATCAGTTAATCGAGCATTACTTCAAATATAGATATATGTATATAAACGGTTTAGGTAAAAAAAAACTCACATATTGAAGGAATTTTCCTGTATAGATGGGATTTCCTAAGACACAGTTGATAATTCAGAATACAAGAAACTTTTGCAATGAAGTGCTTCTTTGCTAAAGCAAAGGCAAACACAGATCAACTGTAGAATTCATGTGGAGAATAGAAAAAAGATATAGGTCATGTTAACATGTAGTGTGCTATACAGTGGATTGCACGTGATACAGTTAGTGTCGTTTACTTGTGTGACACAGGGTCCGTTTAATCCGTAACAATTACAGATATTTACAATTATTACTGTGTTTACTTTACAACGGTCTTCAGAGATTGTACTCGTACAAGATCTACAAGTGATCCCATTTACTCACATGTACTAAAGAGCTACAACATATCAGCATTTTATTTACTTATAGCATATATTCTGCAAAATAAAGATCTCAATGTAACAGATACGTTTTCAATGGTTTTCCTAAAAACGGTGGTCGTACGTAGTTTCACACAGAATACAGATCAAAGTAATCTCATACTGAGTACAGATACATGTAATGCCATGAAAGCGAAGCTCCATATAGAGAATATATTCAAGCTATCACATAAAACCTGAAGATCAAATATCTCACATACAGATTACGTACATTAACAGTCCAAGAAAATGTATATACCGAAATAGTCCTATAGAGAGTACACACCAAAGTAATCTCATACAGATAAGACTACACAATCCCAGACAGGAGACAGATCTAAGTAGTCCCACACACAATACACCATTAAGTTAAGAAATACAACTCGCACTGTTTACAAAGTTCACCGTGAGTGGACAAATTTACAAGAAACAATTTAACGAAAATGCTTACAAGTCCTGATACCATAAAAAATAAGTCGGGAGTCAGGCTGTGAGAATATATAAAGTACTTTGATAATACGTAAGACCTTGGGTCAATATCCATTATGGTAATAGTATTTACATTAAATTTAACATTTATGATACAACTTTAAATTAGATAACTTGTAGAAATTGGAGAAAAACAACAAGTTAATGGAAAATAAATATAAGAATAATCAAGGTTTGGTTAATACAAAGGATTTTTTGTATTCTGGAAACTTACCGTCAATCTGAATACACCTATAATTGATGTTAAGTTTTGAAGTTGTCGGATTATCAGCTATTGCTGAGTGATTTTAAGTTATGAAGGTAAATCAAACTGAACGTTATAAAGATTGGTTATGTCATTATTTTCAGACAATATTTCGATACTTTATAAATAAACTATCAATTCCAAAGACTCAAAATTAAGTAGTAGTGTTCTAAATTGATGTACTACATCTGTAAAAAATAACAACTTTTAATCACTGTAGTAACCGTTCTATTAATCGATATATCTCAATTACGTCAGTAAAAAATATATTTTATTTACATATGGCGACTTTCTTAATTTCTCGATGTACAAAAATGAAGAATCGTTTTATGTAAAGTAAAAAAAACATATCTTTACCTTAGTTTCAGAACAAGGTACAAAACGCAAACGACGTAGGATGTGGACTAAACATAATTTTATTTCCATTAGAGCGAATCGCATTCCTATACAGTTCCTGTTACCAGCCCCGAATGGCATGTAGGTGTATGGTATAATGTTGGATTTGTTTTCAGGAAGAAATCTGTTTGTACAAAAAGTTTATTTCGACTTTTAAAATTTGAAATTTTCTAAAACAAATTGTTAATAATAATGGACAAATTACGAAATGAATTTCTTAAACATGTAATTAAAATGTTCAACTATTTATTTTCCTCACGCAATATTGATTCTAAATTATTTTCTGTAAGACACAATCAACCTGGTCTCTTACCTCAATTGTGAAGAAAAGTAAGGAAATCAAGGAAAATGATTTTGTCCACAAGGTTAATGTAAAAACAAAATATGTAAATTCGTATCCAGGTGTCTAAAATGTGTACACATCTCATTAAAGAAATATGTACACGAAGTTAAAGATATGAAAATTATCTCTGTTTGTAGCCAGCTGTGTTATATTTGTAGCATATCAAAATAACAACAAAATTGAAAAATTTAGAATAACCATGGCACTCAACAATATTGAAACTCAAATGTATTGTTAACACACACATTAATGGTGAGGTTCCAAAAGTATTGTTAACACACACATTAATAGTAAAGTTCCATAAGTATTGTTAACACACATTAATAGTGAGGTTCCATAATTATTGTTAACACACAGTAATAGACAGATTCAACCAGTATTTTCAACACATATAACTATATTACATTTTATTAGTGTATAACTTCATAGTGAAATAAATCTGTTTTAATAAAGTTAAGAAACTATATACAAAACATCCCGGTTCACACTCTGTATACAATGTTCTGACTTATAATGTCAGACATCAAAATGTTGTCTGTAATGGAATTTGGTCTTTATTTTAAGAAATAACTCTTGTATTTAACCGACGCTTTAATTTCAACTGGAGTTCTAAGAAAAGTATTTTTTCAAAATATCTAAATATTTAGTAATTGATCAACAGAACAATTAAATAAGAAGGTAAAGCGATATAACCATGTTATTAAATGACAATCACCTGTTACCTGTCTATGTCACATGAAGCAAACAGTTACTTTTCGGAACAACTTGAAAAGAAGTGTTATTTGTCATAAAAAACAATACTTGTTACTTTTTAGAGCAAAATGAAATAGCTGTTGTCCAACCAGTTGGAATAAAACCAACTCTTACTTGTTTGGACAATATAAAGAAACAGCTGTTGAACGTAAGTTCAGCTAATATCTTTCTGTGTAAAATAAAGTATTATGTTACCTGTCTGGATCAAATTTCTCCGGGTCTGGAAAGTTTTTCGGGTCATGGTGTATGGCGTGTATTGGGAACCTCACTGGTGTGTCTTTAGGTATAGTCAGTCCAATGTCATCAAACGTATAATCTTCCACAGGACATCTTTCCCCACTGTAAAAGAAAAATTAAATGAGCTCCATGTAATAGTTAAACAATAAGAACTGGTAATTTATCTTATAAAAATTAAGATTTTACCAATGAAATCACATTAAACACTGTGTATTTATTTTAATATTAACGTTTCTTAAAAGTTAAATTTTATATTAAAAATACATTTAACTTATACTGTTAAATATTAATTGCGAAATTCCAGACTATTCACTAAAGTTGTAGAATCAGGATATTTGAAACTGTAATACGTAACAACTAAACAACGAATGGTCTTTGAAACTTGTATTTGATCTTACAAAAATTATCCAATATATTTCTTGAGTTTTTGTTTTAATTCATAGAAGGCAGCTCTTTTCACATATACATAATTTGAAGCTAATGGTCTTAAGACAATATGTAAAATTAGGTCAGAAAAATGAAATTATATAGATAAATTATTATGACTTAATGCGTGTCTTTTGTATTTGTTTTTCAGACGAGTCACTCGGACTGATGTTACAGAAAGATATAATTTGTTAAACAGAATGAAACAATTAAACCGAATTTAAACCTAAAATCAAATGTATTTTAACTGGAATAGATGTTCTTGTACGGTGATTTAAATAGTTATGTTACAAAGTCCAGAAAATTATAATTGCAAACAAATATCAAACAGAAGTAACTTCTGTCATCAAAAATCAGTGTTGGAGTTTCTTTGAAACTCCAGATGGAGTGGAACATCTTTTTTTTATATTAATTCTTTTCTTCCAGTGCTAAATTCCGTTAGTTTTTGTAAAGTTTGATAACTTAGTTTCAAAATAAAACAAAAAGGAATTGTTATTTTCCATGTAACCTAATATTAGAATATTAGTTTGTATGGTGCACGGTAGTAAATTCGAAGAGTTTCTCTCCATGTTCTTGCAAAGAAGGGCTATTATAGTCAGGTGATTTAGACACTCGACTCGTTATCAGATGCTCGAGAGTTCAAATCTTCGTCACACCAAATATGCTTGTCCTTTCAGCTGTGGGATCGTTTTAATGTTCTGGTCAATCCTGATTTCGTTGTTAAAACATTTGCCCAAGAGTTGGCTGTAGTAGTAATGACTACCTGCTTTCCCTCTAGTCTCATTCTGTTAAATTAGGAACGGCTCGTGCAGATATCCTTGATGTAACTTTGAGCGAATTTCAAAAACGAAACAAAACTTAGCAAAGATCAGTAACGGTACTAGTTTTAAATATAATTTGACAACTGATAGTTCATGAAATTTGAAAATGTTGAGAAGATGATAAACAAATAAACAATGTAATATCTAAGATACATATTTGGTGATTGTCATGAATGTAAGAGTATACTACTTAATAACATGCAATAATCAATTTCCACTATTTCTAAGAGATCATTTTCTATTGTAAAAGCACTGTGTAGAACAAACTGATGCTAACATACAGACACTAACGTGTTCTATCAAATATATGTAGAATCTCTGTTACGATATTAGCTGTTACTCACAGTGTTGCAGGAGGGTAGATTCGAATAGTTTCACATACAACTGCATCCAAGTATTTCATAGAGCTGACAGCTTCGTAAGTCTCGTGTTCCTGTACCATACAAATATTACAAGAGTTTAATTCAGTTAAAATTCTTCTCCGTGACATACGACAACGTTTTTGCATTATATCCGTATATACACAGTCTGATTAGAGAAATAAATTATGCGTTAATTCTAAATTCTGAAAGAAATTAAATTCGACAGTTTCTAAAATATAAAGAATACATTCCTCGCTATACCACACTTGTATTAAACAACATTAAACTTTTATCACACTCTTACCATAATACCACTTTCAATTATCATAATTTAACAAGATTCACACTTCAGGGTAAACTGACGGATCTTTTCTCTAATGGTTTATGTAGTAATCTTGTCCTGTGTCTTTATTATACTTTTCTAATTCGATAAACATTTTTTTTTACTGAAATATTTATCTTTTCAGTAACTTGGTGTTTTATGCACACAACATGCTTTATTTATTATATATTTCCTATCATTACTGCCTTCAAAATAAATTTTAGGCTTACCTCTGAAGGTATAGCTTCATCTATTTCCTGATATAATTCATTTTGGCAATCTTGATTTAAAGGCAACAGATAAACAATGTATGATAAAGCACCAGCCGTAGATTCGTAACCAGCCAGGAAGAATATAACACATTGAGCTACAAGTTCGTCTTCGGTCAAATCTGGATCAGCAATTATATAATATAAAGTGTATTTTTTTATGTTTGATAAGAAATTCAATAACATAAAGATATATAAATAAATCGAAAAAATTTCGAACTTTCTCGCACGCGTAAAATTAATAAATTCAATCAATCAGCAAGAGTTTAACTAAATTAGCTCGAGCTTGTCCAGCTGGATAAAGGATTAGATAGCTACTCATGGTGTAGAATTTGATTTATAATATAAATACTATTTTTAAAGACTTATAATGCCAACATTCAGGGTTTGATGAATCAGTTGTGTAGCTTTATGTTTATTAACAAACTATTCCGTAAAAGAAAAAAGTAAAAAAGAATGTACCTAAATGAAACCTAAACAAATTACAATATAATCAATAGTTATCAATATTATATCACAACATTGTACAATTAAATTGTTAAAATATCCTTTGTACAATGTAGGAGAAGTCAAATTAATCGATTACACAAATAAATTACAAACTTCTTCAGATTTGTATAACATAAGTTAAGGTAGTGAGTTTCACAATCACAGTTAAACCTTCTTCAGATTACTATTACAGAAGTTATACACAAGGTTAATAACAAAATACGCGAAACAGTGAAGAAATTAGAATCACAAGCGACATGCTTAGCATCTTTATAAATAGTTTGCAGAGATTTCCATGATTACTAAATGTTTACTGTTGCGACAAATTCAGTGGAGCAGTGACTTAGCCATAAAGATTTCAGACTTTCGGTAAATTATTACAATCGTCAGTTAGATCGTACAAATAACAGTTGTAAAAGTTGTCGATGTATATTTCAAAACACGTGAAAACAAAACTCAAACTATCACATTTAATCTTCTGCGTCAAGTCTGAACACATATTTAAATTTTCTCACATTTATTTTGTAACTTGTTGTTGAAGAATTTTAAGTTTTCTTCTTCGTATCCATCATTGTTGACATTTTTAACGTCCTCTTTTGAGTTCTGCAGTTTGTTGTCCATGGTCTCTAGTAGCAACTGGAGGAAATCTATTCGCTTTCTCTGAAATCATCGGAAACCTTTCGTTATTGAAGAAAAAACATGTGACATTAATAACTAATGTTGAATAAATGTAATTCTTTATCATTTATATTTTAAGACACACAATAATACTCTTAAACATCCCTCGAAAACAGAAATTAAATATTAATTACCTCAGGACTGTGTTTACGTTGGTCAATTATCTTGAGAGTCAACTTTTTGAAAAACTCCATACCTGATGGGTCAATCACGGGTATTTTGAACAGTTTCATGATGCTAGGGAAGGTAACTAAAAGAAAAAAGGTAATTCTTTAAAATGTTATTGTGTAACTTGAACAATATATTATTTTAATATATTTCAAAACATACATATACTTTTATAAAAGTTTTATTTAACAATTAAAAATATACCTCTAATAGATTTTGAGTATTACTTAGTAAGAATTTTGAAAGTAATATCGAAGGGAGTGTTGTGCATTTAAGAAAACTGTAAATCTTCCGGAACACGATGAAATGTGTTGTTTATTTTTAGGCCAGTAAATGTTAAATATCAGTGGAAGACCAGAAGAAAGGCAGCTAATCATCACAACCCATCGCCAACTCTTGGGCTACTCTTTTATCAGCGAATAGTGAGATTGACCGTTCACATTATAACGGCCGCCAAGTCCAATTAATCACGGCAATTTCACATGCTATCCGTGTCACTAAAGTGATTTTAATTGAAAAAGAGATCCTCTTTAAAAGCTCTGCGTGACACAAAGTTAATTCTTAAACTACACCAACACGCTACTCACACGCAAGTAAAGTTCGCCATCTGTTGGCAGAACTAAAAGCTTCTTTGGCAGTTTTAGTAAAAACACTGTCAGGATTTCTCAAAGCATTTGTTTTAGTTCCAAAAGCACAGCTGGCAATCACATCCATGGTGAATGCTCCAAAGTAACTGGATGAAAAAGAGAACAAAAAAAACTTTAATTATTTGTGAATATGAACTTTTTCAAGGGAAATAAATTAATAATGATAATAAAAATAAGAGGACATTAAATCTGTTTTCCCCTAAAATTACCTTTCACCAATATCACCCGCATATTACATAATGCTCAGTAATGTCTCTCATTTTTCTTCTATTAGAACTTTTGTTTAAAAGAACTGCTCAGAACAACTGAGTAAAATCACTCATTTGCAATTTAAAATTCGAAGACTGTTCGAAAAACCCGGGATCCAACCAAAAATTAGATACCATTTCAACTATGATTTAATTTCTACATAACCTAGCAAGTCTGTAGACTCATACTAGAGATGCGTAAGGCCGATATGTCTTTCTGAAAGCATTCTTCTTGTTTGTCCTCGATCTGTGATTGAATGGCACGTGTCAGATCATCAATAATCTGTAAGAGTAAAAGAAAAGTGAATGATATGGAGCTTTGTCCTCATAAGATGACTCTGTGTGGAATAGAAGAGAACAATGTTCTGATGGAACAGCACATTCTCCTGTTGGAAAAGAACATTGTCCTTAGGGAACATTGCGCCTATTTTTCATCAATCGTCTTCAATTTCCTTTGATTTCTCATAATAATTGTTATTTAACCATACACAATAATCGACGATAAAGGTTTTAACCGTTTCCAAATAATCAACTAATAAAACGTTTGACATCCCAAACAATTGATGACAACACCTTCCTTGCAGAGAAGGTAGATGAACTTGAGGGACTCCATTGCAAACTTTGAATTTTTCTATCTTGATTAAAATATTGAATCCACGTTCAATCTACAGTTATAACACTAACGACAAAATAATAAAACGTATTTAATAGAAATTCGCTAAACAGAACTCTGGTCCATCTTCGCTATGACGACAACATTTTTGGAACACAACTGGCACTAAACTTACTCATGCTACAAATGTCATTCAGAATGATTGGTACAATATTTTTCTAAATCACCACTTCCTCTTCTAATTTGTAAATGAAAATTCTTCTATCGTACAGCCACAGCCAATAAATTAATGAGTTTTTATAATCAACACAGACATAGATCATCATGTTATTTTGTGTGCGTTAATATATATATATATACATCTTCGCTATATATATATATATATAGTTTTAAACAATGTATTTTCAAGGTATATGGGGTTCTGTGTGAAACCTACTCACAATTATTGGGAGAAATGAGCCATCTATTGTTCAATATTGCACAGCACCTATGACTTTTGAAAAAAAATCACTAAAATATTCCGATAAATACAAACTCTCTGAAACTTGTAGTTCATTGTTTCCACTGTAATTGGAGAAAATGGTAAATAAAATATAATTTTCAAAGGAAAATATAATGTAAAATTGTAAATAAATAATAATTATCTGAATGGTCAGTGTATTCCACAGTTTAATTGTCATGCATACCTATTCTAAATGTAGTTTAGTTTCCGTACGTTCCTTAAATATTAAACTGAACCAAAGTAGCAACGGTCAATGTTTAATTGGAATAACAACTGAAAAATATTTGGTCATTCCATATATTCATTTCAAGCTTGTCAAGTTGTATGTGCATTAGTCGTTCCCTACTCACATCATTTCAACAGTTGCGTGCCTTAAAAAGAGAGACAAAGAAACCGGTATTCAAGCTATTTTTGCAGGAACAATCCGTATAAGTTAATGGACGAAACATCTATACATTTCAAAGCGACCTGAATTTTAAAACGTGTACGTAAAACTCCAAACCAACATGGATTATGCAAAGCAATTAGAGAAGAATGGTGAGCTTAGAACATGACACCCTCACTACTGAACATATTAATGTGGAAACTGATCTGCATGGTTGCTATCAAGGGGTGTGGTCATTAGATGAAGCATGACTAGACCTGATCACATGAATTTACAAAAGTGTTTTCATTTTATGTACACAATCAATTGTATGTTTAAATGTATACAAAGATTGTTAAAGTTTATGATACAAATGTGTACATTTTAACAATTATAACACTTAAAGATAAAATGCGAACAATAAATTATCTTCAGTTGATAGTTATCTCCAACACTTTACCCTTTACAGTCAACAGCTTTTCCATCTTCTGCAACCTTTAGAAAGTTTTCAGTTAATGTGTCATCACACTCAAGAACTAAACTTTGCATCTATAAAGAAACAAATAGGGTAAACTAAAGAACTATATTTACAGAAATACATTTCTAATACTAATTATATCAAGTATAAAAACATCAAAGTTGTTTTACATTATTACAAGTTTAATAATTATCTTTCATTGCCAATTTTACCTTCTGACAATAATAATATAACCTTAAACATATCTTCAAAACTTGTACATTGTGTGCTCTACGTACAAAAATATTTATTTTACCGGCACCTTATCTGAGACATATAGTTAATTATGACTCATACATGTCGCATTACTCATAAATTATATTAATTATTACCTTTAATAAGTGCTTGTATAACAATTCTCACAGTTAATAAAAAGTTACAGAACTTTTATTACGATGTAATATCTTGTTTGTTTTTTTGAATTTCGCACAAAACTACTCGAGGGCTATCTGTGCTGGCCGTCCCTAGCTTAACCAACTCTTGGGCTACTTTTTTACCAACGAATAGTGGGATTGACCGTCACGTGATAACGCCCCCACGGCTGGAAGGGCGAGCATGTTTATCACGACGCGGGATCGAACCAGCGATCCTCGGATTACGAGTCTCGCGCCTTACGCGTTTGGCCATGCCGAGTCTTATGTAATATCTCTTCACAACTGTTGTGTTAGAAACTGTAAACTCATTACATACAGTTAACCACTTTAAACAGTTCAGTTTTTGTTTTAATCACTTGGCAATTTTAAATTATCTGATTTAAATCATATTAAAGGATTCAAAAATTTAAATAATTAGTACTGGAATATTTTTATCATAGCAAAGTGGTAAAACCTTTAAGAAGATAAACTTTGACTCTTGTAAGCGACAAATCCAATATTTGATTTATACTATCAGTATCAGTAACAATAAGAGTTGTCACCAGTATATACCAGAGATTTAGTATTTACATCTTTATAATTAAATTTAACGCACTTAATTCAAAGCCACAAAAACTACATGCGCTAGTAGTTTTAATTTTGAAATGATATACTAAAACCTAGACACCAAGTTAACAGCTTTTATCATCAACTCTTGTCCCATTCTAATCAAAATATCGAGCCCTAAGCACTACAAGTTGGCGCGTTAACTAATTGGCCACAACCGGCTCTTTTACGGATCAAACTTCTAGAATGTAAACCTTCCAAAAACTGAGTTTAAAATGGAATTTTACATGCTTCAAATAAATAATTGGTGGAAAAAAATAGCGTTGCAATGTTTTTTGTTTAGTTTTATGTTGACAAAAACAGAAAAAGGTAAAAATGTCATAGGAACGAGCAACCCGAATGCACTAAAACAAATAATTACTTTAAGAAAATTCAAGACCATTATATTTTAATGGCCTAACCTTTCCGGAAACTGTAAGTATTTATCCAACGAGTACTTCTAACCATTAAAAAACGTCTTATTACGTGGCGCTATGGTCTAACAGTTTTTTGTATCAGTTCATAGAACACCAGTCATGAGTGTCAGCTGTCGAGATCAATTTCAATAGAAGGAAATATATCATAAAATAAAAAGCGCCTTTTTATCTTGCTGATGCCAAACATTTGTCCTGAGGTCAAAGCAAGAAAGATGATGATATAATATAAAAGGAGTACATAACAAATATGTTGGTTACAGTAAAATTATATTTTCCCAAACATATACATACTCACTAGATCACCTGTTTTGTTCAAACCTTTCCAATCAAACATTTAACTCAATACTGAAATAATATTTTCCGTATTTTTCCAAAAGTATAAAATTACAGAGATGAAACTTTTACGAACGAATGGTGCTATTTATTAGAACACAATAATGCTCTCATGACTGAAAGGGCGAGCATGTTTGAGGTAATAGGGATTCGAAATCTTGACCCTTAGATAACGAGTTTATTGCCTTAACCACCTCATACTGAAAAAAATCATTTTGTAACGAACATACAAAGGTGAAATTGTCAACAAGCGTCTAGTTTAGCGTGATCTCTCTCTTCCGTCTTTAGTTCCGACTGAAAAGGCTTTTGAAACAATGTCCTTTTTATGAGTGCTACTTTTGTAAAATATTCCTCCAAGACTTCTTCGAGAAAAGTCCCCATATACTAAAGAGTTACTACCAATTTTATCTTTGTTTATTCATGAAGACTGGGCTTAAAATCAGTTGTAAAATAAAACACTTGTAATGATATGATGTTACACCTAAAACATTGTCAGCTATGTTCCTTAGTATTAAAAGGGAGCAAAATGCAGGTAAGCAGGCAAGTAGGTTCGAGTTTCTTTACAAATGAAATAATAAATATTAGCTATAGCTGCGTTACAATAGTGGCAGTCAGTTCCTAAACGTAGATGATAGGTGCTTCTAAATGGCTATCTTCCCTCTGGTGGGAAGATCCAAAATAGGATCAGAGAAACCTAACCTAAACAGTTTTTCCATAAATATAAAATACCATACCTTACGCATTTTCCCCGAAGTGAAAGCAGGTGTAATGATGGTTCGGACTCGCTTCCAGGAATCTCCTTTTAAAGAGAAAAGCATGTTGTCTGCTATCGAGTGTCCGAAGTGTAAGTCCTAGTCCAAAAACAACACTGTGTATAGACAATATTGATATGGGTGTGTAAAGCCTTTGAAATTCCGTAAGTTATAAATATACATTATTTAAGTTTTAAATTTTAATATAGTACACACAACATATGCTAGTTAACGAAGACTAACATGTTCCAGCCACAATTCTAAATCAACGATTGTTTTGTTAAGAACGATATCCGAAGTAAAAAACACAGTTGTCCACAGACACTTAAAGTTCTTCAATGCAACACCACACGACTTTTGTGTCCGATATTTGGTTAAATGCGGTCTTATAAGCTGATGATTTTGTGCAATAAGATGATATACAGATATTTTGTCAATCTTTAGTGTGCAAGACAGACTTCATGATCCTTCGCAGAAGTTTGTAACATTTTATAGCGAGATACCATGGTCACAAGTATTTCTAAGGGCATCACGGGAATTGGAACACCGTTAATATTATGTACGACTGATTTTATTGTGTTAATTGTACATATCAACTGACCCACTCATAACTATTAGGAAGAAAGCTGTATAAATTAATTTGTTAAATAATGTATTTTAACCATAGAATTTATGTAACTAGCATGTATGAAACAACTTAACTTTTGAAAACCGGAATACCATTAAAACGTTTTAATTTTTTAAGGTCTGTCATTTCATTTCCTAATCAGCAGCGAAATAAACTTTTCCTGTTTATCAGGTGGCGCTAACAACCAACATACTTTGCGACGCTCTGAAACTTCAAAGTGATCAAAAGCAATCTTCAGTCTAAGTATATTATGTATCTTTAAACTATAGTAAGTTTGCTGGTGTTATAATATGACATAAATGCAAAAGACATTTACAACTGATTTCAAAAGTTCATAAAATTCGAAAGAACAGCCAAATGTTTTGATGTCGTTTGTTACGGAATTTCTTGTGAAAATTTGAAAGTTTAGCTGTGTAAAATATTCTTACTTTAGTCATGTTTGGATTTGTTCTTATTTTTACTAATTGGTCATTGCGATATCTAGCAATACACGTATGTGTAAAAGAATAATAGATTTATATAAGTAGAGGATTCTTCAACACTTAATAAGTATATAACAATATTAATAAAACAAAAACTTTAGAAAATAACCCCTAAGCCTAACAGGAGAAAGAGCGTGGAAAAACAATGAATAATTTGTATCGAATGAAATATTATTACTTTCATGTTATTATTATATACATGATTTGTTGTTTTGTAAGACTGATTGTTTGTTTGTTTTATTTTCTTTCTACTTTTCTCAAGAACAAAAATTTGTTGTCTTTAATGTAATGTGAATCCAAATTATTCAGTGATGAGTCACTTAATATAATATTGTTATTAAAATATGTATGGAATCGTGTGTATGTTTATACAAGATTGAAATAAAACTATGTGACTCACTCTTCGGATTGCGAAAATGTGGAAATCTTTCACTAACATGGTCTTCAGTAAATGTGGTTCTGCAAGAGATAGAACTGGTTTTGTTCCATCATAGAACCTGAAAGAAAAAGTAAAATTCTTTTCTTGAATAATACTAATGGATGATCATTAACCCTAAGACGAATTAAGATTGCATTTACTGGGTACTCACATAAATATTTGATTTGTTTGAAGTCACAATGATACAAAGAAAATAAATTTAAAGTTATTCACAGGAACAGAAGATCCCGAAATAAAATGTAGAGAAGAAATAAAACGCTGTCAGTCAAAGAAATAAAAAGGTGAAACAAACCAACCAAGAGTAAAGAAACGAAACAAAACATCTTATTTTCGTATATTGTGTTTATTATTCACTGCTCAGCAGTCTGACGTCAAGGAAGCTTCCGGGAATGGGAAACATACTACTACTGGGCACTAGAGAAAAAAACATGATTTAGGGTTTAAATTAAAATAAAAAAAATGTTAAATTTGTTACCACAATACAATGTTGGATACGTCATCGATTGTTTCAAATAGCATTTAAAGAGGTACAAACCACATGGTATAATGAGGGAAGTGGAATAGTGAGTTCAACAGGTCATTAGCGTCACCATGACACTACCAGTAGTTAAAGCATTAAATTACTTTAGTAGCAGACATTCTTTGTAAATAATAATCATTAACGTAATATTAATACTCTTTTTGATAATTATTATTTTTAAAAACTCCATTTAATGACATGATGTATAATAAGTCTTATTTATGGGTGCACTAACTAGGTAGTTAAGTAAACATGATGTCATCTGTTAACATCTGTTCATACATAAGTCGGTATAATTATTATGTCATTCAGAAATACTATTTTGTGCTTGCAGTAAAGACAGTTGTTTGGAACATCATGTTATTGTAATTCATTGATTGTCTACAAGTGTAAATTTCAATTGAAAAGACCAAAAAGCTTCACCAATTCACATTGGAGAATCTTATATAAAAAAAAATTCTCTATACTTGATTAAACAAACCAAGTTACAACAGCCAGAGGTTACAATGAAATTAAATATATTAGAAGTTTCAATTGGTATTGTTCTGTTAAGGAACTTTGGTTTTTTTGGGGAAGAATTTTATTTAATTGGGGTTGTTTGGAATTTATCAGAAAGCTACATGATTGCCATGTAAACGAGCCCAGTTAATTCAACCCAGGAACAAATTTTTCTTCTAAATACATCTGTATTGACAAGCTTAGATAATTACGTCAGTGACAAAGGTTTACAATGGGTTATTCAAACATGCACAATGGGTTATCTGTGGTCTACCCACCATGGATGTTGAAACCCAGTTTCTTGTGATCCAAGTCCAAAATCATACTGCTGTGTCACTGGGTAGTGGGGTGATAACCAATGTAAAGTGGCAATGTTTTTTTTCGTGTGTGCTTTGTGGTAGACCTATCGATATTTTTATCTTGTGATATCGAAGGTTAAGTTTCAAATTATAATATTAGTAACATTTATCGTAAGCTTATACTCCGAGAGAGATAAGCCCTGAGTGACAAGGCTACATCTTTTTTTATCCAGAGTGTCAGTCAGGAGATCATAAACTACTTGAAAAAATATTATCGTGTTTCTTTTTTCTTATTTTTATCTTAAAGTGTAAAAACTATCAGTTGTTTTATTATTTAAGTGATTTTTTTAAGTTTCATTCAATAAAGTAATTTTTTTAGTAAAATAAAGAACTCAGGCTATTGTGTTTTGTACTTTCAAACAAACAGAAGTAGCTTTGATCATTCGGTCGGTTTGCACTAAATTTTTAGTTAATTAAATGGTTATTGATATTTTAAACTCCAGTAGAAGTGTAATTTGTTTCTAGTTATAAATGTAACGTCCATTAACTTCGGCTCACAAGTAACACACCCATATTTCTATTGACTTTCAAAAGCAAACAACCAGGGTTAGATACCCTTCAGAATAGAGCACATTTAGCTCATTGTGTAAAAACGAGGCACAACAAAAATATATTTCAAGTTGTTGTTATTTATTTCTATTTTTTATTGTTGTTTGGGGTAAAACTATACAAAAGGCTATTTATGCTATGCTCACCTCACTTATCAAAAACCGGCGTTTAGTGTGGAAAGTCCTTTAATTAATAGCTGAGAAACCCGAAGGGTACATTAAGATATAGAAAACTACACTGAAAATACAATTATTACAAATAATGCATTAGGTATTCTCATTCTAGGAGCTAAAAATATTCTCAAGATGAAAATATTTCATTCTTTGTTGTTGTTTTTGTTTCTTAAACAACTTTAATAGTAAATCACAACTCGCCATATTCCTGAAAATATAAATACAAAATAAACTTCATAAAGTACTAACTGAGTTTCAGTTTTGAAAGTTATGGATACAAATCATAACCGTCCTTTTACTTAGGTGAGAGACAAGGGTTCCAGTCCATCTTAAGTTTGGTTATTGCTTCAGACAGAATATTATTTTTCTATGTATTTATGTTGATATATATACAGTTACCCAGTGTTTTCTTTATGAAATGAACTTAACGAAACAAGAAAGTGACAGTAATTGTTTACATAAGACTGTAAATTAATATACGATTATAATATGCCGTGTAAGAACTGAATAATGATTTTCAAAAATTGTTATTTTTTAAGGTCCTCCAGTGATACAACGGAACGTCTGCCGACTACAAATCGCTACAAACAGGATACAGACAGCCCTGGTTGGTGGAGCACAGATAGCTCTTTGTGTTATTTTGTGTGTAAAAACAAACAGATAAATGTTTTATTAGACTTTTCGAAGACAGTTCACGGATCTGTATTTGAAAAGCATTGTTCTAAACTATGTGATAAAATGATGCAACACTTGGCGTGTAGTCGTAACACTGCAACAAACGTAAACGACTTTGTTTCATAAATCGTAAAAATAATAAACAAAGATATTATTAGACTTAACTCTGTTAAATTGTTGAGAATAACTTCTCAGTAGAAGATTAAATCTAAATAATCAGAAAAGTGATTATTCTATATAATAACATGATAATGTGTAACAGTTAAAAATACATGTATGAACTATTCAGAAACGTCAAAACAGCCATTGACACATATTTTACACCAAGACACATCTCTATAAAGTTAGTGAAATGCAACCACTTAATCTTTATAAACATTTCCTTTTCAGATCTTAGACCAAGAAGACTACAACCATGCAACGAAAAACAACATGTATATATTTTACCACAGATTTATGTTTTCCATTGCTGTTGTTTCTTTTGTTTTATTTCTCAGTTACATCGTTAAATTTAGATGTTGCTACGGAGCTCATATTTATATTACATTGTAATATCATGGTAATAAATATATCCTCTCGTTTTATTCTAATTTGGAGAGGGCGGGTCTCTTGGCTACCCAGCGGATGATAGAGATGACCTATGTGGTAATTAACAAGAATATGGAGAAAAATGAAAGAGCCTCGAAGGTTGGTGAAGAGATCTAACTAATACATGAGCACTCGTTTTGTAAATCCGTAGACGTATCGCTGTACTAGTGGGAAACATGTATCTCCACATGGACTCAGCAACATATTATGAAAAATGTGATGAAGACCCATTAAGAGTAAATGAAGTAACGGTGTTAGACTTGTGTGTATTTCAACCTGCATTTAATGATCCTAAACAGTAATTTTAGTAAAGATCCATCCACTCCATGCGAAGTATTTACATGGGCATACAACAGTCAGTACTGTTATATTTACATAGATGAAGCTTG
Organism: Carcinoscorpius rotundicauda; assembly: GCA_011833715.1. Lineage (NCBI taxonomy): Eukaryota > Metazoa > Arthropoda > Merostomata > Xiphosura > Limulidae > Carcinoscorpius > Carcinoscorpius rotundicauda. Next base: position 11,040,489 of record CM022398.1, on the reverse strand, counting down.
TGCATAAGATCCGCGTGTGACTTATTCATGACGTCATATCTGCACACTGAGAATTGAAAAATATAAAGTTCTCCGTGATGAGAACCAGAGGCTAAATGGAAAATTCGTGACTCGTATTGTAAATTTACATACATACAGAATAAATGTATTTTTTTAATTAAGCACAAAGCTACACAAAGGCTAACTATGCTCTGCCCACCAAGTGTATCGAAACCCGTATTTTAGCGTGTAAGTCCGCAGACATACCGCTGAGCCACTGGGGGCTACAGAATAAAAATTCATGAAGTATAAATTTGTACATCGCGTAATAAAAAGAAATTTTCCGTATAACATAAGCTAGATTTATATTATATTATGATTACTAATATAAATACTTACCCGAATAATCGTCCATATTTCACATACTTATCTTGTTCCAAAATATGGAGAGGCTAGAAAAACAAAGGTAATATAATGTTCTACTTTTAGTTGTCAGTGTTCAGAAAAATAAATAATTTTCATAAATCTTAATCAAAAGTACTTTAGTTTGAACAGATACAACTTCACACAGCCATCCAAAATGTTGAAGTTTCACCCAAACAACAACACTGACTGTCAACACCTCGACCACTCGTGTGTAACCAAATAGTACGTTTGACCTTTTATAAACTTCCTCACCAGAAAGTTTAATTTCATTTTTTATTGTTATCTCTATTCTATAATAACAATATTACATTACACTTCTCGATACAATTGGCCCCATCAGTGGCTCAGCGGTATGTCTGCGGACTTACACGCTAAAATCCGGGTTTCTATACCCGTTGTGAGCAGAGCTCAGATAGCCCATTGTGTAATTTTGTGCTTAATTCCAAACAACAACAACCGTTACAGTTGAAAACATTGCAATGTGAAAGAACCAGTTTTTTTAAATTCGGTACCAGATTTGGTTTCAATAATCTATTTGCAGTTCCTCATGACATTTTCTAATTTCCCTTTACCAGGCAACCCCTTAATACACATAAAGTAACCCCTTGGTAAATTCTAATCTGCATACAATTTGTTATCACGTGTTTCTACTTACTATTTTGTACCCTTTCCATAAATTCTCCAAAGGAAATTTGGTTTTAGCGGTAGGAATTTCTTTTGATTCCCAAAAGCCATAGTTCCTGGTGAGAAAGCTGGATAATAAGATATAAAAAAACTAACTAACCATCTTCAAACACTGGTTTTTGAAACTGGTATTTTATACATCAACTCTCCGCTAGTAATACCACCGACATTTAAAAGATATTACTCAGCGAAACAGTTTATTCTATTTTAATTTATAAAACTGTTTAAAACGGTACTATAAAGCTGTTGAATTCACGTTTCAACATAAATTATATAGAAACTGTTTATTCACCTGTAAAGTCCGATGATTACTGCAACAGCGCAAAGAAACCAAGGGAGGATGGATGGCAATGCAGGAAGATCCATAGTTAAACAACTTCCTAATGAAGAACATAAAAAGCACACTGATAGAAAACACACACACACATATATATATATATATATATACACACGTGCTATACTAAATTCAAAAGTCAAGGACAATGCACATCGCCATAGAAGTGATAACGCTACAGAGGCACTGTTATGATCGTATATTATTGATATGTACTGATTTAGTTGTTTGTGATTTCTAAGCTAGCGATAACATATTTTTAGTTTTATTTAATAATTCGGGGTGAAACGAAACTAGAGGAGTAACTGATGAAAGAAAAAATTATGTTATTTTACGTATATATATATATACACACACACCAACATATAAACTGAATGTTGATTTCATTACAGCGGTATGTCTGCGGACTTACAGGCTAAAATCCGGGTTTCGATACCCGTGGTGGGCAGAGCACAGATAGCCCATTGTGTAGCTTTGTGCTTAATTCAGAAACAACAGCAACAATGGTTTCATTAATTTTCAAATTTGCGTAAAACTACACAAAGGATATTTGCGCTAGTTACATGTAATTTAGAACCAACAGATTGGAGAGAAGACATCTAACTGCCAACTTTTCAACTATTATTTTATCTAAGAATAGTGGGACTGACCTTTATGTTTCAACACCTCTACTTCTGAAAGTGCGAACATGTTTGGTTATAGAGATTCGAACCCTTGACTTACAGGTGGCGAGGCTAGCGTCCTAACCACCAAATCATGCTATATCGCGAAATTTAATGTTTCTTTAAGAACACTGAAAAAGTACTTCTTGCACAAAATCATAATGTGATAATAAATCACTGATATTAAAGGCTTCACGTCAGCATTTACTTTTGTATCATGTTCCCATTGTTATGCATTCTCGTGCCTAAATGGTTACGATAATATTGATGTTACTTATCACAAAATCTACTCTCGCATTGCTGTGGGTCTGATTATGGAAAGAAAAATATATGTGAATGGATCAAAAAACAGAACTGAACAAAAATCGATGCACTCATATGAGGAGAACATTTGTAAGGGATCCTTTCCCCAGTGGCACAATAGTATTCCTGTAACCTTACAACACTTCAAACAGAGTTTAGATACCCGTGGTGGGAATAGCACAGACAACCTATTGTGCAGTAAACAATACCTGTGATGAAACCTCATTAAACTAATATATAATACAAGCTCTAAGATTGTGTGTCTACTTAATACTTATCATTTACTCAATATCATCTTTAACAATCAATACGGATTTTAATATCTTTCAAGCTTTGAATTTTTTTTTGTATGACTCGCTTGCTCAAATTCGAGTTTTTGGAAGGTTTATGGTTTGTTCTGAATTTCGCGCAAAGCTACTAGAGGGCTGTCTCTGTTAGAAGTGTAAAAGAGCTAGTCGTCACCAATCACTGCCAACTCTTGGGTTATTCTTTTACCAACGAATGGTGATAGAGCCTCAACGGGCCTGGTATGGCCAGGTGGGTTAAGGCGTTTGACTCGTAATCCAAGGGTTCGAATCCTGTTCGCACCAAACATGCTAGCCCTTTCAGCCGTGGGGGTGTTATAATGTAACGGTCAATCCCACTATTCATTGGTAAAAGAGTTGCTCAAGAGTTGGCGGAGGGTAGTGATGATTAGCTGCCTTCCATCTAGTCTTACACTTCTAAATTAGAACGGCTAGCACAGATAGCCCTTGAGTTGCTTTGCGCAAGATTCAAAACAACATAATTTAACATAGCATCGAGTCTCAACGACCAAGTTATAACACACCCAAAATGAAAGGCAGAAAAGCTTTGTCAACCATGAAGCTATTTTTGTTTATCAAAATTACATTACATTACAGATAACTTTGTCTAAATCAGTTATTTTAAAAGGATTATGATGTATTTTGAACGGAAAACTTATTTTCTGTATTTCACATCATAATGCTTGAAAAATTCTGTCTTAGAGATTATTGTAATTGATGTAGTTCATTATTTTGTGTTTTATTATTTTTATTTACAGTTTGGCAAAACGATACGTATAAGTAGAGTGCGCGCTTTATTCCAACGCGCGGAAATAACAGAATCTGAACTTAAACATTTAACTCCAACATATTAATATTTGGTTTTTTGTTAAGGCTCGAGACCAATAGGACGTCCTTTGTCTGGCTCTTGCTTGAAGCGAATTAGGCCTAAGAGAATTTGATTTGAAAATTTAAGAAGAAGCATTTGAACTTACTACATATCTTATCAAGGCAGCATATTACTTTAAGAAAACAGAGAGGACTGCTGAAATCGAGAACAGAAGAGCGGGAAACCGCAAAAAATAACAACAACGGGTCCTATAAGACCGACTAAGGAAATGGCGGGAAAAGCCGTTACGGCTCATCAAAAGACTAATGCAGGTAAGTCAAGTGTAACTGGTGGCAATGATATCAATAATTCCCCATTGCTAACTCTTTGTAGCTTGGCAAAAAGGGAATTAAATACAGTAAAGAAAGCAAAAAATGTAATTAAAAAAAAGTAAAGCAAAGCGAAAATTAATTAAAGAAATTTATTCTTCGGAAAACTCTGAATGTGAAGAAAAAGCAGTGATGGCTACTAATACTGAGGTAGAGGTAGCTACTCCTGTAATTAAAGTAGGGTTAAGTCCCAATAATGTAACAGTAAAAGAAAGTAACACTAAGGATGTTGATATACATAAAAATGAAGAAAAAAATGACAGTGATCAAGAATTGGAAGACCAAGACTTTATCACTGTCATATCAAAAAGAAATATAAAAAAACAAATTAGCAACCAACAATAATACAGTGACAAAAACGAGACCACCACAATACGCAGTTATAATAGAAGGCATTCCGGGCCAATATAACCAACCCCTGCTTGCCACAGAAGTAAAGAGATGCAAACCAAATGTTAACATAGTTAATATTAAGCGTTTGCCTAGAGGCGGAGTACTGGTGCAAGGGCAAGATGTAGTCGATCTTAACCGACTACTTAAAGAATGGCCAACAGATGCCTTTAAACCTGGAAATATCAAAATCCACCTTCCAGGAAGTAAGCCGCAACCAAAAGCAATAGTGGTAAGAGGGGTTCATAAAACGATTGACCTGGATCTAATTAAACAGGCACTTGACGAACAGGACATACCACACACCAGAATAGAAAGAATAATTTCAAAGAAAACACAAACACCTACAAACCTGATAAGAATTGACATTGATGACAGTTACAACATACAAAATTTAATAAACAATGGAATATTGCTCTGGTATCAAAAATACCAAGTTGAGCAATTGAAAACTCCGGCAATTGTTGTAACACAGTGTTACAACTGCCAAAGATATGGACATGTTTCAGCAGCCTGCTTAGCATCACCGAGGTGTTGCGGATGTGGCGGGGAACACCATATCAACCAAGGCAAAAAAGAAAAAGAAACGCCTAAATGTTGTAACTGTGGTCAAACCCACATAGCAAATTACAAAGGCTGCGAAAAATATAAACAAATAAAGCAACGCATTTTTCAGATTAGAACACCAACAGAACAGAATCAACCGAAAACAAACAGTTTACCTAAAACAGACACACCAACAGAACAGAATCAACCGAAAACAAGCAGCCTACCTGAAACAAGCACATCAACAGAACATAATAAAACAACAAAAACCACATATGCAGAAATGTTAAAAGGAAAAGAACCACATAAACAATAAGTACAGAAGACTAATACACAGAACAAGAACACATTAACACAAAAACCAAAAGAAAACAACAACACCATACAAGAAACCAATATTAACAACAGATAAAACAAGCCTGTTTTCAACAGTGTTCAAAAATGTAATAACTGAGTTTATAACAGAATATACTGAGCCAAACCAGACAACAAACTTTATAGAACTACTGATCACGATTACCATAAAACACGTTACACCTCATATACCCTACATTATAACTACACTAACAGGTTACATGCTCACAGCACAATGTTCACAGTAGTGTATATCAACATCCAAGGTGTAATAGCTTCCAAGAAACATGAGATCGAAGATCTAATAGAAGAATTAAACCCCCAGATTATAATAATAAGTGAAACTCTAACATATAATAATAATAGTTTTAAAATACCATATTACTCAACAATTAGAAAAGACAGAAAAAATAAAAATGATGAAAACAGAGGCATTATGCTGCTTCATAAAGTAGACTTATCTGTAGAAGAAATAGAATTAAACAGTAGCAATGAACATGGTACTGTGGATATCCTCCAATCAAATAAAAGTAAAATAATCGTAGCAGGAATTTACTGCTCACCCAATAAACAATTAGATACAACTTTACTAAATAACATCTTTTCCCGCAATCAAAACACCATAGTCATGGGAGATTTAAATAGTAAAAATGTTTCCTTTGGATGCCGAAGTTCTAATTCAAATGGTATAAAATTAATAAAATTTATTGATGATAACAATATAGCTTTATTGAACGATACTACCCCAACACATACATCCTATTCCACTAACTCTAGTGACATACTAGATCTGTGTATGTGTACATATAATTTAAGCCAGAAATTAGTAAAATTTCAAGTGGGAAAAGATGTAGATAGTGATCATCTCCCAATTTTTTGCGTCTTCGATCTTACCCCCTATAAAAATATAACATATAGGAAATAAAAATTTAATTACAGTATGGCAAATTGGCAATGCTATAAACAAGAATTAGATAATCTATTACCTAATAAAATTATCAAAGAAGTTATAACGCATGTCGAAATGGACAACTATTGTCAAACAATCACGGATTGCCTTCAGAAAGCAGCCAAGTTAACAATACCAAAACAACACCACAAAACAACAATCAACGCATGGAAACCCACCACAGAAATAATCAACCTAATAAAAAAGCGCAGACAACTAAGAAGACAGTACATGATTACAAGAAACAGAAAAACTAAAACACAAATAAACAACATTAGAAATCACATCAGAACTCAAATAAAACAACAAAAACAAAATAAATGGGACAATTACTGTAATAAACTAAACGACATAACTGACCCGAAAAAATTCTGGTCACATCTTAAAAGATTCACAAGTGAAAACACAAACACAAAGAAATATCCTCCACTTGAACATAATAACACCATTGCACATACAAATAAAGAAGTAGCCGAAGCTTTCAAGGATCAACTCCAAAATACATTTAAAACTCACACAGATCCAGATATGAATACAAACTTCTACAATAAAGTCACTAATCACATAGCAAACAATAAACATCAACATGAACCTAAATTTCCAGTAAACATAACTGATACAAATACGAGTTCTAACACTGATTTTGAAAGCACATTACTAACAAAGGAAATATCCCTACATGAAATACTAGAAGCAATAAAAAACACCAAAAACAAAGCGCCAGGAGAAATGAAATACAAGCTATTCTCTTAAAAAACGGCACTCCGAAATTGTTTGACCACCTAAATTCTCTATTTAACTTATCGCTATCCTCAGGATATATCCCAGTTTCTTGGAAGCTAGCAAATATTTTAATGTTCCATAAGGAAGGAAAACCAGCGAATAAACCAAATAGCTACCGACCAATCAGTCTGACCAGCTGTGTTGGCAAAATTCTCGAAAGAATAATAAGTAATAGACTCTCCACATTCTTGGAGGTAACATCAAAATTACCAGAAGAACAGAATGGATTCAGAAAATTTAGACAAACGACAGACCATTTAATAAGATTAACCAAAACCATAATAGATAGTTTCAACAAAAAAGAATGTACAGTCGCTTGCTTCCTCGATATCGAGAAAGCATTCGACACCGTTTGGCATGATGGTCTAAGGTTCCGAATGAATGAAATGGAACTACCGCGAGGAATTATTCGCTGGTTATCTAACTTTCTGGAAAACAGAAAATGTAGAGTAAACGTAGAAGGAACTTTTTCCGAATACTTTACTCCACTAGCTGGTGTCCCACAGGGAGGGTTGGTTAGCCCTATACTCTTCCTCATGTATGTTAACAATATGCCATTGAAGGATCCAAATCATGGATTCTCATCACAGTTCGCAGATGATGTGGCAATCTGGAAAAGTGCTGCAACACCCACGATAGCAGCTACAAACATACAACAATAATTAAATAGAATTAGTGAATACTGTGAAAAATATAGAATTAAAATAAATACAGCAAAAACTCAGCTCGTGCTCTTTACAAAATCGACTAAACACAGAAAACAACAGCTAGAAATATATATGAATGGCACTCCGCTCCAGATTGCCCAATCAGCAAAATTTTTAGGTCTGACTTATGTTTCAAAATTAACTTGGATCAAACATGTCAAGGAAATTAAAAATAAAATTTGGCGAAGAACAAACTATGTTAGAAGTCTAACTGGTAAACACAGTGGAGCATCTACAGATAACATTTTGAAAATATACAAAACATATATTAGACCAGTAACAGACTATGCAGCTACAGCATGGGTAACTGTAAGTAATGAAACAATCAAAACCAAACTACAAACAATACAAAACACACTTCTCACAACAGCATACAGTCCCGAGAGCAACTTCATCTAAATTCATTCACAATTACTCGAACATACCAACCATATCAGATAGACTCCTAAATATTACAATTAGATATTTTAACAAAAATTGGATGAAAAATGATTTATTATGCGAACTAGATAGGTACCTCATACACGATGAAGAAAATCCTAAATACCTCTCCCCAATTAACATATATATTAAACATAAAGTAAAATATGTATGTATATAAACTCTAAATCTTCTATTTATTGTTTACATATTTATGTATTTTAAAATAATAATAAGATAAATAAATTGCCACCAGCAAGCTTGACTACTGTGAATAAGAAACTATAAATGGACATTGCCCTGAAAAGGACCTAACATACAAACAGTTGGGGAAAATACGTTCAGGAAGGAGGAAGAGGTCAAAGTGAACCTGACCCTCCAGGGCAAAATACCCAAATACCATTGACCAAGGAACGGAACGATATTAACACTTCTCACAACTGCATATAGTGTCCCACGATCAATATCATCTAAATTCATTCATAAATACTCGAACATACCAACCATATCAGATAGACTCCTACATATTACAATTAGGTACTTTAATAAAAACTGGATGAAAAATGAATTACTATGCGAACTAGACAGGTACCTCATACATGATGAAGAAAGTCCTAAATATCTCTCCCCAATTAACATATATTTTAAATATAAAAATTAAGAAATTAAAGTAAAATATGTATGTATATAAACTTTAAATATTGATATTTATAGTTTACATATTTATGTATTTAAAAAAAAAATGCCACCAGCTAACTTGACTTACTGTGAATAATATAAATAGTTAAAACTGTATAAGAGCCACATATATGGACATTGCCCTGAGAAGGACCTAATATACAAACAGTTAAGGAAAATAAGTTCAGGAAGGAGGAAGAGGTCAAAGAGAAAATGATCCTCCAGAGCAGAATACCCAAATGCCATTGATTCTTGATCCTTTCGTTGTTATGTTTAGTAATAATTAAATAATAAATTTTAACTGTAGCGGGACCATTCCAATAAAATTAGGATATTCGGTCTTCTCGAATTAAATATCTTTTTGCATTAAATGTCTATCAGGTTAAGATATGGCACCGTTGTTTTCCAAAAGAGAGAATTTTAAAAGAAATAGAGATGCTAAAATAGAAAAATTTTCACGGAAACTTATTGAAAGATTAACTGGTTTGAAGGTGACACTGTAATTCATAGACAGTATTAATAGTAATATAATACGTACCTTAATGGTCGAATAAATTACTCATTGAGTTATAACAGTGAAGATTAGGGTACACTGTATAGGGGTGTAATTGAAATATGGTTAAGTTTAGACTATTTTAATGACAAAAACTCCTTTGAAATATAGGCTCGTAGATTATTAGAGTACGAAAATTTAAAAAAGGGTAATATTGGTTATGTAGTGAATATTTAAAATGTGAGCTCCATCCTGTTGATGTAGATTTTAGTGTTTTCTCACATACGTCACCTTGTATGTATTTTAATAGAAAATCCACCTGTTAATTTCTCAACTCGCCAAATAAACTAAATTCATGTGTAAAAGAACATTCTCTTTTCAATACTCATCACAACTAACAGACTATGTCATAATCTTATCACCAGTTTTAATTAATTTCGTTGACCTTCCCTTCAACTGTGTACTTTATTAAATAAAAAAGAACATAGGTCTTAAAACTGAAGTACCTCACTTGTGACTTTAATCAAATTTGTGTGAAACACATAAATAACAACCCTTTGATTTTTTCTATCTACCCAGTTTCTGGAGCAATTATATTTTTGTGTTCTTCAGTCTTATGTGGACAGTTTGAAAATTTGGCAATCATAAATGTGTTAAAAAGTTATTGGTCATATCAATCAAAAACATTCAACTGGTCAGTTATTCTCTCATGATACATGAATGGTTAGCATAATTATCAATAATAATAATCAGAAACTGATTTTGATTTGTTGATTATTTTTTTGAATATTGAAATTAATTAACTTGCTTCAACAAGTTATAATTAATTAAAATTCATAATGACACAGTAATGACCACTGAATTGTTGAAATGACTGGAAGCAGTAATGATTGGGAATACTAGTTTTAACTGTTTTTTCTTTATTATTATTTAATAGTTTTAGTTTAGAAACAAGGACAGCGTAGATGGTCCAATAAGTTTATTGTTGTCCCTAAATAGTATGTTAAAATCCTTAAGTTCCTAGTGTTGTAATACAGATTTTATATTGAAGATAATGACCAGAATTTTCAACTTTGTACTGAGTTTGTTGATTCCAATTTCAAATATCATCGATTCTTAGACGTCAATAGTCATCAAGTACAGAAGACTATAGATGGGTAAGTCATGATATAATTCAAAAAATTATGACATTTAACACCATTACACATGTGTACATAATAATAACCTATACAAAAGTAAGCAACATTTTCAACATGTTCAATTTATAACACAATAAGAATACTTCATCTTGATCATGTTGAGTGGATAGTGCCTAGGTGCTTAAAATTACATTAAAGTGATCCCTATGTGGCGTCTATAGTGAACAAAATTCTGATGCCACTGTAAAGGTTTTAAAAATACCGGTTGTTGGATTATGTACAAGAGTTTTGATGATGTTACATATTTGCCACGTTGTATGTCTGATGTACATCAGAATTTTTGTTGTGGTCAACAGTTAATAACATTTTTCATGACTGTTGGTCTATCACCAAATTTAAGACTGAATCTTATGCCTTATATTTACTTGCACATCTGGTCATTGTTAGTATTCATATAAAACCTAGAAATTAAAAACTATAGTTTTAAGTTGTTACAGTAATATAACGAAGTTGTTTATTACATTGTTGTGATTTTAAGTTATGCTGCACTGAACTATCAGTAGCATTTAAAAAAAAAACATAAAAAATGTATTTTATTGATTACGTAAGAGCACAGGTTAGCACAGCTCAGAAATAGCTAGAATTTCTTACGAAAGTATTGCCCTAGAATTTCTTGACAAGAGAAATTGTCCCATACATCAAACCTCGAAGAAATACACTGAATAAGCTTAGAAAAAAATTTTCAGTCATCTTGTACACCAATAAACAGGATAATCAGTGAAATAAGACTGGTTTAAATTTCAGTTCCACACTGATCCTAGATTAGAGGTTATCACTGTATGACTTGTCAATCAGTTTATATTACACTTTGTTTTATTAAAAATGAAGATTTTTTACTTTTGAACTGGCAAGTACACACTTATAACTAAATGGCATGCATACCACCAAATACTGTGCATACTTGGTACAATTTATATAACTAATAATCGTTTAATGTTTAAAATGCATATTAATGCAAATATGCTTCTTACCTGAAACACTGGTGTTTTCTATTTTAAATGTATTAGTATACAGACTTATTATAAAATTACTTTGCCAGTTCTGGCATTGATAATTTTAAAACTACTATACTAATTTGGATGATATTATATTTGATGGTTAACTAAAAAAATTGATTGAAGTTGCAGTTCCATTGATTGAAAATAATTATTTCTAGAGAGTTATGTTACACATATTTTCCTCGTCAAATAAAGAATTAGAAATACTATCTCTGATGTAGAGGCATACATGTATTGCTTTGGTTTGCTCATTCACTCTATGTTGACGAATCACAAATAGACAAAACTCCCAGTCCATGGCAGAGGGTAAACCAAATCAAAGAATGCATTAGACCTCTCACTATGATGATCTGTATGTAATATTTATGGAGTCTTTAAGTTCTTTTTGACTTATTAATCAGTAACATAAATCAGTTTAGGTCTACATCACAGATTGTATTTTCAATTTTACCGTTGATAAAAACAAAAGACATCTATTATGTATTCATTACAATTGGTCTTCTTTATAATGTTATATAGTAATTTAGGCATAATATTATTCACACCCCTATATTAACTAAGGTTACCTAAAGGTGGGTTTAAAAAAAGGTTCAAAAACTTAATAAATGTTCCCAGAAGATGTGGATCAATAAATTCACAAACCCGACAGTGTTTGATGTGACAACCATCCATCCTGTTGTTGTTTGTGTTTCTGAGAGAATGTTATATGCAGTTGAACAATATTTTCTGATTTCTAACAGTTGCACTTTACTTGGTGTTATATATCTTAGTACTGTTGAGGTATCAGGCATGTCATAGTAAGTCACTGACGCAATCTAGCCTCTAAGCTCAAACAAAACCAGCATGGATGAGATCTGTAGATTGTGATAGTTATGAATGGTGTATGTGTGTACTGAAAATTACTGCTGATTTCCAAATTCCTGGAAATGTCCAAGCAATCTCTTGACAGCTGGTTTGTTTAAAAATTTTGCTTCCCCGAAGTGGAGGAGTGTACCAGATTTGAAGTGGATTGAGGGCATTTGCTTTCATAAATTATGTATGGGTACTTCAAGGAACTGAAATCAGTTGACAAACTCGCTCTTAAACTCAACTTACAGTACACTTTCTCATCATGTAATGATGTTGTTCAAAGACTACAATGAAAGAGACTTAGACATGTTTTGATCTCAATATACACTGTTGCTGATTTTTAATCTGTTCATAGAATATGGAGTGAATCTCATCATTCCGTAAGATGTTCTCTAGACCAGCATTTCTCAACCAGAAACCAGCTCATTACCTCTCTAACCTGTTGTGGGCCACTAATTTACATGCAAATATTCTTTTTTTTTATTGTCATCATCGTGAAATTCTATGGACAGGAAAGAAGGTTAGGAAACACCAATGTTGGTGTTTTCTTCTGAAACCAAGAATTGGAGTGCAAAGCCTGAATATTTGTGTGCATATACTTGTGTCAATTCAAGGATAATCTCCAATCAATAGAGTTACAGTCTCAATGTCTGACTCAGGAACTTTCCTGCTACTGACTATAGGAATCTAGTGTGCTTCCTACTGGACGAGTTACTAGATTTCTCTTAAGCATCTTCTTCTCTGATAACAACCATCGTTTATCTAACTTTTGCCAAAGTTTCAAAGGATCATGTGGTGCATCATTGCAGATTGAATCAACATCCCATAATATTTGTTCTTTCTTTTTTTTATCAGTTTCCAATAAGTCTCATTGTTGCATGATTTTCCCCCCTTCCCCATTAAAAAAATCTTAATGCTGTAACTACAGTAATTTTAATGAACAGACAACTTGCTGGTTTTATACAGTTCCTTGTGTGTAAATTTCACAATCAGCATTCCTTGGTGGTTATTGCATTTGTCATTGAAAGCACCTGTCCAATTTTGTTTTTGTTGTGTATACAAAGTATTATATTTTTCTGTTTGTGGTCAACTAATTTAATAATAATCATCATGCAAATTTCTACTGCATTTGAAAATATTTTTCAAGCTAGAAAGCTAGTGATAATGAAGTGCATTTTCATAGTATTGCTGTACATTGTATCTTACTGCAGCAGGAGTTATGTTATAAACTGTCAAAAGCCTGGATTGCTTAATGGGTGGTAATGTGGACATTACCAATTTTTAGAAATGTTGAAAAAGAACTGCAGTTTACTATACTTGTATCAATTTTAATAAGAATAAAAAGTATTTATCACATTGATACACACACACTTCCTCCATTATTGCATGTTTTAAAATGAAAGATTTAGATGGTAATAAATTTCATATGTATTGTTCTCCGAATATAAATTGTATATTTTGTTGCAGTATTTATCTCATTTTACAAGATTAGCCATTCTCTTCGTGCTGCCCTCTATATATGAACCGTTTTCTTTTTACGTTCCACAAGCCTTCTGTTCCCCCAATTTATATCAAATTATTCCAATGTGTCTCTCATGAAGATCGTCATTTGTTACTTCTCCACCAATAGGAGCATGATATATTCACATGATGTATCTGACTCCTTCTGTATGCCTCTTCCAAACTATCATTTATGCTTGGAAGTGTTCCTTTATTTCAAGTTTCATGTTCTTCTCTTGATTACCACTGAAGTGATTTTCATTTATATTACTTCTAAGTTTATTCAAACTGATTCTTTATTTTACTCTATACCATGATTTCCAAGATTAAAACAACTGAAATTCTTCTCTCCAGTTCCACTTCCCTTGTCTCCCTTTCTTCGTCATCAAACACTGTCACCAGTTCTATATCCAACCATTTCTGTCCCTCATCTTTGCATCTGGTTTTTAATGGGTATTTGATCAGGAGATTATGTTTCTCCCATTGCTTAGCTTAACCTTTAGTTCATTCCATACATCTTTCTTCAGTGGAGATGTATCAGCATAAATGGAAAGTGTTTTACAGGTGGTCTGTAACACAAGGGTTTTCCACTGACTGACCTACTGTGTCTCATGTTACTGAGTTCCTCACATAGTTTTTTGACACGGGATTTTCATTCTCTTCTTTCTCATGTTATTAGGCTGCCTTGTCCAATACTTTTTTGTTTTTGTCAATACCATTGAGTTTTAGGCTTTCCCTGTCCTTACCATGTTAATGAGTTCCTTCTGGGTTCATCATCCCCCTTCAGATGACCATCTTCCAAACTGGGATCATAATACAGTACTCCACTTCTTCCATTTACCTTTGTTTGAACATATTTCCTTGTATTTCATGTTTCACTTTTCCTTTAAAACTTATTTCTTTCTTTTCTTAACCTGTGTATGTTGATGGCCTGATTTATTTGCCATAGACATTTCACATACACTTTACCTCCCTATTTGTCTTTTTCTTTATCTGGATAGTTCCATTCTCCCAAAGATCTAAGCAGCTAAAAAAGGTATTTCCTCATTTTCACCCATATCCCTTACTTCTATTTCGCATCAATACCCTTCTCATAATCTGGAGAGACTTTGTTGTTGTATTGCTGCAAGGTTTCATTCCATGGTACCTGTTTCTGTGTTGTATCACTGCAAGACTTCCTTCCATGGTACCTGTTCCTGTGTTGTATTGCTGCAAGGCTTCATTCCATGGTACCTGCTCCTGTGTTGTATTGCTGCAAGACTTCTTTCCATGGTACCTGTTTCTGTGTTGTATTGCTGCAACACTTCCTTCCATGTTACCCGTTCCTGTGTTATGTTGCTGCAAGACTTCATTCCATGTACCTGTTCCTGACGTTTTATCTCTTGTTCTTCATGTTCTATATTTTTCTGTTTTCACCAGTTCAGTTTAACATTCAATTCAATTGGCTTTTTCCTTCTTGTCTTCTTCTCACTGGCATTAGTTCAAGGTGACTTCTCATCAGGTTCAACGTATCAACTTCACTTCTCATCTTTATCAGAGGAAATCCTATAATTAGGCATGTGGATTGTGCCTAATGTGTTCGTTTCCCATTATTTATGCCATATTGTGATTTCTACTTTGTATTTTCTTTCTCTTTCAGGGGTCCTTGCTTCATTTCTTAACTATATGGATCTTGCTCTGTAATGAGTGGTGCTTGACCAGCTATTCTTTTCTTAGAAATCCACACTTTATAACTATGTTGACCCATGCTTTAACATCTTTGACTTCACAGTGCTCACAGTTGAGGTGGGGCATTCTGTAAGATTGCTCATAGATGAATGACCTAACAATGTTCTTGCTTTATAAACTTGCCCATTCCAGACCATACCATCCATGGACTGCAATGGGTAAAACAGAAGAAGACCGCTTCTTTTTCCTGCCATTGTTTATGTTGAATACATCGGTACAGTCTGTTTTTCAAAATATGGTTTTGTGATCATCCATTGAACTAACTGGGGTGATGAGTTCCTCCAGACTCTTCAATGTGGTCCCATACCCACTATCTTTTCTTTAAAAAGAAGACGGAAGTCCTTGCTGTGTTTACTGTGGAGAGGCATCCTCCTGAATGGATTTCACACAAAGATGGCTATAACTATTCAGAAAAGAATAGAGCAATGGTATTCTGTAGGTGTACATTATGTAGCATCCTCCAATATGCATTAGACAAGCAGAAAAGAGTGAGACATCAAATTGCAGTTCACCCTTTGACTGGGATCCCTCATTCTACCCCCACCACCACATGGATTTCAGTACGTCATGGCTAAGAGTTAGATGTAGAACAGAATCAATTAAAACAAGTCCTCAATATGTTTATGGATGTCTGTATTCTTCCCATAATTATATTTACTCCATCTGTATTGTTGGTCACCTGTAGAGGTGAGGGGGATTGTTCTGGTCAGTTTTGCTGTTGGGGGAAGTTTATTTTTATTGTATAAGCATTTTTTGATGTTGGAGTCACATGCTTTGGTTGATAAATCTAAGATATCACATGTTATACTCAGAAGTCAAAGTGGTATTAGTTACCTACCCGTCTCTTGAACTTGAGATGAAGATGTTATAATCTTTATTCTTCCTTCATGTGAATGTCAATTCCCATTGGCATGGATTTTCGATGTACTTAACTCACCAAATACACATTCTAGTTACTCTATACTTTGGAGCATATCCATTGATTTACCCACTTTTATACAATGTGGGATTGATTTGCACATCCATTTATTGATTGGGAACAGTATACTGCCACAGTTGGGTGTGGAGCATACCTGGTTCAGAAGTTGTAGTTCCTATCAGGAGATCTTTGGATCTGATTCTCATTTTCAGGGGTATCCATTGAATGTTACTTGTCATTCCCCTGTAAACGTTCCACCTCCTATTCAATGTGAAATTTCCAACTAATCTTGTGACAGGAAGGAATTGCCATATTGGAAGTTATAAGTTTCCTGTACTAAAAATGTATTTCTCATAGTCTGATAGGTACTTATCTCTCTCACATTTCTCTCCCTTCCTCAACACTTTCCTCTGTTACTTATATCTTCGACCAAACTTCAAAGTGATAATTCAGTACAAGTGTATAGAGGGAGTCATACAAGTATGTCACACTCCTATTGGTTGAGAAGTGATGCACAGTTATTTGCATGTGAGACATGCTGTAATCAGTTGATTCCAGTTGAAAGAAGTAGGAAATTTGTGGTATGCATAAAGAAAATGTTTACATGTAGATGAGCACCACTGGATAAGAATAGCTAGTCTTGTAAGAAGAGGTAAGTTTCTATCAGATACATTAGCAGTACTGGAAAATTATAACTTTATAGTCCAGGTAAGTTGGAAATACATTGGAATGTCTCATAGTGAACTTACATTTTCAAAATTTATCAGGTGTATCTCTGATGATGAAGACCTTGAGGGTGAAAAAGAAGAACCGACAGATGTAAATATACAAAAATACCCTCCTGGAAGGGACGATTCAAGAATAGACATTTGTTCTTATGGAAAAGGAAAATTATCTTCTCCAGAAACTCCTGAAATAGACTCTACTTTTTCCCTTCATTGTATATCTGGATATTCGTGGTTGACACAAAACATTCAACCTTCATACTGGTCCAAAGCATCAGCCCAACATTCAGAGCTTCTTAGTAATTGCTGGGTATCAAATTTTGTTAAAGAATGGTAATGTAGCATCCTCATAATGAAGAAATAATATCAAATTTTTGTTTAAATTTTATAGAAATGCAACAGTAATGTAGTTGTATACTGTTGCTTGTTATCAGTACAGTAAAATTTGCACTACTGTAGTTATAGAATATCTTTATCAGTAATGCTTGCTATTTACTAAAACAAGCCAATGTAAATGAAAAAGTAATTTACATGAGTATATTTCATTATTTATCACTTACAAATGATTCTTTTACTCAGCTTTTAGGATAAGGAATAATGGGAGTTAACCTCATTGAAGAGAGATAGTAAAGGTTGATATAGCAACAAGCCGAAGACAGTAAACTCAAGTTATGGTTGAAATTCCTTTTTCAGAAAAATATTGTCACATTTCTATGATGTTTGCTTTTTTTATGTTAACTTTCTAGAAATTCCCAACTTAACAACCTTAGCGTAAGACTTAAGCCATTTTATTACAGGTCCGAGTTTTTTTCCATTAAGACTTAAAACATCATATTCCACTGTAATAATTTTGGAGTGCATGTATTCTGCTGTTGTTTCTTGGAAACCCATTGTGAAGAACAAATTGTCATTTCTTCGAGATGGTTTATTGTCTATCTTAATGTGTCTGACGGGTATCAGCTTCACAATCTTTGCTTCAAGAGTTTTTTTTGCTTGGGTTTTGTCATTGGATATTAAGGCTAGTTAGGCTTACATAATGTGAATTCACAATGAAGATATTTTCTTCTGTCACGTCATTAGCTAAGCAGCAACTTTTCATTTAATTTGGTCGATAGTTCCAGTGCTTCACAACACATGATACTATTTGGATTTCTTTACTGAGCATTCGGTATTTTTGCTTCTATATTCATTTGATCTTAAATATTTTTTGTTTTTTCCTTTAAGCCATTTTCTATTCCTCTCCCCCCTACCCCTTACTTTAACAATTTTATATCAAATTTTTGTGATATTACAGCCACACGTTTATTGGAAATACATTTCTGGTATTACTAAACTTTATGTTTTGTCTGTCAAAATTTGAATTTTGTAATTTATAATTTTATTTCCAGTCACAAATTACATTTCTTCTTGAAAAAAGAACAGTAAAACCTGTCTAAGCTGGAAACTGCATAAGGTGGAAACCTGTACAAGCAGGAAATATCAAAATTTTGCAGCATTATCTCAAGATTTCTCTTATAAAAAGCCCTCTATGTGGTGGAACCTACATAACGCAGACAGAAAACTATCTTTCACCTACCTCATCTATCAACAAGTAGGATTAGAGAAAGGCAGAAAAAATGTTTTTGATTAAATATTAATAAATTCTCGGACATTTTGTAACAGTAAGTATTGGTTAAATATATTCTGTTCTTTCTTCTGTCGTCATTATTCAGGAGGTCGCTATTCGTACGAACAACTGATTGTACTTTTGGTCTCATTTACTGATGGAAAACTAGAGAAACTAGTGAAAATCCACGCTGTGTTAAAAATTTAAAGAAATATGAACTTCCTGTGGAATGGAAAACTAATAATAAAACGTGGAAGACAAGTGCTATATTTAAGGAATTTTTGAACAAATTAAACAAAAGAATGGAACAATAAAATAGGAATATTCTACGTTTCCTGGATAATGCAACTTGTCACCCAAAAGTACAAATTTGTAATGTTTGTTTAGTTTTTATACCTCCATGTACAACTTCAGTTCTACAGCCACTAGATAATGGAATTATACAGAGTATAAAACTGAAATACAGAAAACTGATGCTTCAGCGTATTATTACAAACGTGGACAACTGTAAGAAAGCATCTGAAATGACCATGAAAATTGACGTGTTAGTTGCAATTACATTTAAGTCATTCAATCAAATGCGTAAAAGATGAATGCGTAATAAAAGAGCTTTCAAAACTGTAGATTTATTCTTGATAATGGTGGAGATAATAGAGAAGTTGTTTGTTATGACGTTTCTAGTGAAATCCAAACTCTGATTGGGAAGATTGATGCATATGATTCTGTGAACATTGATGAAAATGTTTCAACAGAAACTGATGAAATTGATTTAAAATCTATATTAGAATCACAAGATGGTAACAGTGTGAAAGATTCAGAAGATGAACAAAATGGAAAAGATAGTGAGGAAATAGAAATTCTTACTTTATCACAAGTGTTAAGACATATGAATTCTATTAAATTGTGTGTAAAAATAAAGGGGGGAAATAAACTTCATGTAAAGGCCATAGAATTAGTGTTCTTTTTTAACCTCATGAGAAAGCCCATTAAAGAAACAAAACTGTTGAAAAACGACACTTCAAATAAATTTGATTAAGATTTTGTGTATGTACATATATTTTGAATATCTATTTTTTGTTCTTATTCTAATAAATATAACTTAAACAGTATAATAACTTTATTCACAAATGTCTTCTTACTTTCCTTGAGTCAAACAAGTATAATGTTCCACTCAAAAAATTATATATAATTAATGAAATGCATGTTCACTGCCTGTAAGCCAGAAAATTTACTCAGTCCCATGCAATTCCACCTTAGACAGGTTTTACTGTGTTTAATAGAAGTGTATTTTGTGATCTTCTGTTTGCTTGGAGTTAATATTAATTGAAAGCAATTGAACTTTTAACACTTAAGTATGATTTAGTAGTTTGTATGTGATTTATTTATGTAAATAGACTCTATGTTTATCCCAATATTACTGTAAAGAAATGTGAAATTTCTAGGTATCATCACTAAACGTTTCCCATAATATCTGTATATTTGAAACAGAAGTCAAACGGCTCAAATTCCCAGCCAGTACAGTAGTAAGTCAACAGATGTACAATGCTGAAATCAGGGTTTCAATTTTCATTGGTGAGCTCAGCACGTAGTCTGATGTGGCTTTGCTATAAGAAAACACGCCCACAAATGATTCGAGATATCAACGGATGATACATATTTCAGTCCAACCTTATAACAGAAAACTACTCCAAATTATTTAAAAGAAATTTTAAATTTATGAACTATCATAATTATTTCCAAACAAAAATACTGATTGGTATGAATAAATCACCACCAGAACAGTTATTATTCTGTTTAATTACCTCAGTTTTTGAATTGAAGTTTTTTTCAGTATTTTATATCAAAATATAAATTAATGATAATAATACTAGATATACTCGAGTAGTACATAAAATCTCATTGAAATGAAAATTCAGGAAATGCTTATAAGCAGTTTTCCAAGGTTTTATGTCTTTTTGTATATTAACTCCTCGAAATCTTAATATGCATGTTACTTCATGTATGTACAGAAACAAATAAGTACACAGACACTAATGTAGTTAGTCATTCATTGCTCTGTGTGGTTATATTGTTTTCAGTTCCACTTTTTATGTGTATTACACATTTCTCTGTGTGTGTAGCAGAATTAATATTTGAAAATTCTTTTGAACTCTTGGTAGTTAACCATTAGCAGTACATAGTTGGCACAATTGTGTAATAGACTTCGAAACTTCTGAAGTTTTTTGTACAAATTACGGTTTTGATGGTTGTTAAATTCCTTATCCTTTGTAAAAGGTTAAGTATGTTTATCTAACAACACTGGTTTTTATTTCAGGGAACAGTATTTAGAAGAAACTTTAGAATTTTATGTGAAAGGACAAAACATTGTTCTGACAGAAAGACAAGTGATAAGAGAGCTGTTGTGGTGAGCTTTGATTTTATATTGATTTACTTTGCTGAATGAGTGTAAGAAGTGATTGAATTATGTAAATGTTTGAAAGTTTACTTTTAAATTATTTAATATTATCATTTTTGTTTTATCTCATTTAACAGCATCTCACATAAATGTATGATTTCTTATCTAATTATAAAATGAATATTTCAGATAATTATACAAAATGCATTTTTTACTCTTTTTTAAGTTTGTGCATTATTATTTTAGAAGTGTGTTTCACTGTGTCAATGTGAAGGACTTGAAGTTAGTACGAAATAATTTTTTGCTAAATCTAACCTCTATAATTCTCTGCACGACATTCACTGTAAAAGTCATTCACGTAACTAAGTTCCAGTTTCACTGTGAATTAATGCAATCATGAAAACCGAATAATAGGGCTCTGCTTCTTGGAATTACATACAAAACTGTGAACAGTATCTTCACAAACAAAGAAAATTAAGTTACTTTGTGTATTCCCTTGGTGGAACAGTGGTAAGTTTGTGGATTTGTAATGTTACAATCAATTCTCTGCAGCTGACACAGCAAATAGCTCTGTGTGGTTTTCTCTAAAAAATCAAACACAGAGTTTGCACATTTAAAAAAAAATAAAAACACCAGTCATTCAGATTCATAATTAAATACACGTTAAAATTGAATAACTATAACTTGTTTTGATGGCTGTATTAAATTAGGTTTGTTATTTGTCAAAAATGTTAAAACTGAAAATTCTGAATGTTTTGCCATATATCTGTAATCTCATTTGCATATTTGTTTGGTAAACCTTTCCAGATGCAGAGAAGAGGTCCTTTTAAAATGGATTTCAAAATGTTCTAACCGATTTCACAAATATTTCTAAATCAATCTGCCAACGTGATTGTATTTTAACGTTTTAAATTATAATGCTATGTAAACCACAAAATAATGTACTAAAAACAGAAAGTTACCGTTTTGTATGGAAATAGATGTGAAATAAGCATTTATTTTTTATTTGTTTGTTTTTGCTGTCAGTATCAAACTATGCATACAATTTAAATTTATGTTCTGTGGGTTTACTTAGTGAGGTTCAGGATAAATTTTGTTGCAACGTTTAGACAAATATCTCTTTCCACCTTGCACTAATGTAGCTTTATCTTACTGATAGAAGAAAATGAAAAATTTTGAAATTAAAACTGTAAATTTTGCAACTATTTACTGATCCAGTTAGTTTATGTTGAGTATATACCTGTTAAAGAAAATCTCTTATGTATTATACTGAATAAATTCTTATTTAGTATTCTTGTTTCAATATTAGCTGCCAGAGATTTTGAAATATTGTTCCTGGATTTATCACTTCACACATTATTAGCGCCTGACATGGCCAGGTGGGTTAAAGTGTTTGACACGTAATCTGAAGGTCATGTGTTTGAATCCCCATCGCAACAGACATGCTTGCCCTCCCAGCCGTGGGGGCGTTATAACGTGACAGTCAATCTCACTATTCGTTGGTAAAAGAGTAGCCCAAGAGTGGGCGGTAGGTGGTTATGACTAGCTGCTTCTGTCTAATCTTACACTGCTAAATTAGGAACAACTAGAGCAGATAGCCCTCGTGTAGCTTTGTGCAAAATTAAGAAAACAAATTAGTATGATACTAATAAAAAATGAAAAGATGATAGAAAACCGTAACCTATAATATTACATGCTTTCATAATGGATTTGTTATTGTTTCCTTTTCTTTCATTTGTTTTTGTCGTTGTTCTTTCCTACTTCGTTATTTTTCACAGGATGCTGATTGGTGTTCAAGACCTTTTTTTATTTGTATGGAAAGATAAATTCTGTGTACAAGAAGGTGTGCAGTTGACTCACGTAACTCAGGTATTCTTTAATACAATACGGAGTATTTTCTCTCAGCTTGTTGTATTTTTCATAAATGTTCAGTTCATCAGCTATTTATTTGTTTTTTATTATTATTATTAGTTCTTTTTCAACTTTAGAAATAATTATGGCATTTATTTTATTGTTGGCATGTTAAACACTACTGTAAGAAACATGTATATATATATTTTTATGTTTTATGTGTAATTATGTTCTGAAAGTGTTGTATAGGCTGCAAAAGTTAAAGTCGCTAGTATCACAAAAGAAAACAATCTTTAGATTCATTAACCAAAAATTATACACAAGGTTAATCACAAGTTACATGAACCAATTGCGTATGTTAAGATAATAATATCACTACACACACGTTTGGCATCTATATAATTAGTTTACGGTGATTTCCATGACTAATAAATGTTTACTGTCGCCACAAATTCAGTGAAGTAGTGACTTAGTCATAACGATTTTAGACTTTCAGTTGCTAAATTATTACAATCGTCAGTATTATCGTACAAATAACATTTTTCAAAATGTGTTTTAAAACTCGTGAAAACAAAACTCAAACTATTACATTTGATCTTCTAAGTCAAGTCTAAACACATTTTTAAATTTTCTTACATTTATTTTATAACTTGTTGTTGAAGAATTTTAAGTTTTCTTTTTCGTATCCATAATTATTGACATTTTTAACGTCCTCTTTGGATTTCTGCAGTTTGTTGTTCATGGTCTCCAGTAGCTTTGTTTGTTTGTTTGTTTTGAAATAAGCACAAAGCTACACAGTGTGCTATCTGTGCTCTGCCCACCACGGGTATCGAAACCCGGATTTTAGCGTGTGAGTCCGCACACATACCACTTAGCCACTGGGGGGCTTCTCCAGTAGCAACTGAAGGAAGTCTATTCGTTTTGTCTGAAATCATCGGAAACCTTTCGTTATTGAAGAAAAACATGTGACATTAATAACTAATGTTGAATAAATGTAATTTTTTATTATTAATGTTTTAAGACACATAATAATACTCTTAAACACTCCTCGAAAAGAGAGATTAAATATTAATTACTTCAGGACTGTGTTTACGTTGGTCAATTATCTTGATAGTCAACTCCTTGAAAAACTCCATACCTAATGGGTCAATCATGGAAATTTTGATCAGTTTCATGATGTTAGACAAGGCAACTAAAACAAGAAACGTAATTCTTCAGAATGGTATTGTGTAACTTGGACAATATATTATTTTAATATATTTCAGAATCCACATGAACTCTTTTAACAATATTCCTCTCTTTAGTTTTGAGTATTATTTGGTAAGGATTTTGAATGTAATATCCAAGACAGTGTTGCACATTTTAGAAAATTGCAAATTTCCTGAGCACGATAAACTGTGTTGTTTATTTTCAGGCCAGTAAATATTAAATAGAAGAAGACCAGAAGAAGGACAGCTAATCATCACAACCCATCGCCAACTCTTGGGCTACTGTTTTACCAACGAATAGCGAGATTGACATTTCACATTATAATAGCGGCCAAGATCAATAAATCACGGCAATTTTACATGCTATCCATGCCATTAAAATGATTCTGATTGAGAAAGAAATCCTCTTTGAAAGCTATGCATGACAAAGATTTAATTCTTTTTCAAACTGTACCAACAAGCTACTCACATGTAAGTTAAAGTCGCCATATGTTGGCAGAACTAAAAGCATTTTGGCAAATTGTGTAAAAACATTGTCAGGGTTTCTAAGAATTGATTACATTTCTTTCCTTGCAGAGGAAGTAGATGAACTAGAAGAACTCCATTCCGAAATTTGAATTTTCTATCTGGATTAAAGTATTGAATCCACGTTCAATCTACAGTTATAACACTAACGACAAAATGATGAAACGTATTTGAATAGGAATTGGCTAAATAGAACTCGGGTCAATCTTCGCTCTAACGACAACATTTCTGAAACCCAACTGGCACTAAACCTACTCATGCTACAAATGTCACTCAGAATAATTGTTACAAGACTTTTGAATCACCACTTCCTCTGCCAATTTCTAAATTTCTTCTATCGTACAGCCACAGCCAATGGATTAATGTCTTCTTGTAATCAACACAGTCATGGATCATCAAGTTATTTTGTGTGTGTGTTTATTTATATTGTTAAACAATGTAGTTTTAAGATATACGAGGTTCGTGTGAAACTTACTCATAATTATTGGGAGAACGAGTCACTATTGTTCAATATTGCACAGCACCTAAGACTTCTGACAATACACCACTAAAAATTCCGATAAATACAAACTCTCTTTCAAACTTGTTGTTCATTATTTCTCTGTAATGTTAAGGAAAATATAATGATCAAATTCGTAAATTTCTAAATCAATAATATTTATCTAAATGGTCATTGTATTCTACAGTTGTCATAGATACCTATTCTAAATGTAGTTTAGCTTACGTACGTTCCTTAAACATTAAACTGAACCAAAGTATAAACAGTCATTGTTTAATTGGAATAACAACTGAAAACATTTGGTCATTTCATATATTTATTTCAAGCATCTCAAGTTGTTCATGTGTTAGTCGTTCCCTAGTGTTGAACTGGTAGAATAGAGACAAAAGCAGCTAACTTTTAACACTCCAGAAAAACCCGAATCAAAGAGTAAGATTCCACAGACACATTTTAAAACATACATGAATGAATGAGATAATTTTTAAAAACAATATAAAAGAGGGTGGCAAACCAACCCCACCCTCGATGAATCACTAATTACATTGATCTTTGGACCCACAGTCTGGTTTTGTTGAAATTTTGTGAATAATAATAATAACAAAATTTAATATATCAGTATAGTGAAAGTCTATAGTCGACGTAAAAGAATTCGATATGTATATTACATAATTTTAATTGAACAAAACGTTTAGATTGCTATTAATTCAGAACTAAAAGTGATTGTTTTCCTTATTTGTGAAGTGTTAAGCACTGTGTGTTACTTACGATCTTCAAACATGTGTTATAAATATCATGTCATAAATGAAGAGAGATTTGACAGTGGTTACAGTTATTACAAACTGGTATTGCTTATAGGTGGTTGTGTTTTTTTTACTTTGAAGTTAGTAAAATGTCACTTCTGAAATGTGTGTCACAATTTTGGAGCTACGGTGTTTATACAGTTAACATGGAGACGAGTTAGTATAGATTATATTGTAGTTTTTGGATGAACATTAGGATATTTAAACATTGATCGAACATATCACATTTTTAAACAATTTTCAAATTAGATGTATTCTACTACATTCGGTGCATGCATGTTCAAAAGAATTACGAGCTAAATGCATTCTTATAGTTCAAAGATACCTTCGTATCATATCTTTAATGTGCAGGGTATCAAAACTAGAATTCAAAAATCCTATGCGAGCTTACTTTCAGCTGAGCCACCAGATTAGATGGAGTATTTAGAATTTATAAAAAGTAACGTACCTTGTTCGTAATGAAAATGAAAAATGAAGCAATAGGGATCATTTTGGGAAACCAAAACCATCGGGAGAAATACTTCTGTAACAAGTCGTATCATAGATAAGAATACATGGGTAAGTAGCAGATGTTCACACGCTCCAGAAAAAGGTATGCGATATAATAAATAAAATTTCCGTTATAAGTGCAAAAGTTGCACTCACGTCATATCTATTCAACAGTTACGTGTCTCAAAGAGATAGAGAAAGAAACCGGTATTCATGCTCTTTATGCAGGAACAATACATTTAAATTACTAGACGAAACATCTACACATTTCGGAACGATCTGAATCTTTAAACGTGTAATTAAAATTATCCTCCTACATGGATTATGCAAAACAATAAGAGAGGAATGGTGAACTTAGAACATGACAGCCTTTTTTCCGAACGTGTTTATGTGAAAAGTGGTCAGCAGGGTTGCTATCGAGTAATGTGGTTTTAGGATAACGTATCACTTGACTTCATGACCTGGAATGTTTCGTGATTTTCCAAAATTGTTTTCATGTAATGCACACCATCGTTTGTATGCTTAAATGTATGCAAACAGAGTTAAATTTGTGGTAAAATGTGTACATTTTAATAATTTTAGCTCTGTTCGGCATGGCCATGCGCGTTAAGACCTGCGACTCCTAATCTGAGAGTCGCGGGTTTGCATCCGTATCGTGCCAAACATGCTCGCCCTTTCAGCCATGGGGGCGTTATAATGTAACGTAAAATTTCACTATTCGTTTATAAAAGAGTAGCCCAAGAGTTGGCGGTCAGTGGTGATGACTAGCTGCCTTCCCTCTAGTCTTACACTGCTAAATTAGGGACGGCTAGCACAGATAGCCCTCGAGTAGCTTTGTGCGAAATTCCAAAATAAAAATAATTACAGCACATGAAGATGAAGTACAAACATCACAATATCTTCAGTTGATAGTTATATCCAACATCTTACCCTTTACAGTCAAAAGCTTTTCCATCTTCTGCTATCTTTAGAAAGTTTTCAGTTAATATGTCAGCACACTCAAGAACTAAACTTTGCATGTATAAAGAAATAGCGTTGCGAAAACAAAAAAAAACGTAAAAATGTCATAAGAACGAGCAATCTCAATGTACAAAACAAATATTTATTTTAAAAAATTCAATCCATTATATTTTTATGGTCTTACCTTTTTTCTATTACTTCTAAAAAATAACAAATGCCTTACTAGATGGCGCTGTAGTTTAATAGCCCTTTGTGTCAGTTGATTGAACTCCAGTCTTGAGTGTCAACTCTCGGGATCAAATTCAATGCCAGGAAATATATAATAAAATAAAAAGTGTCTCACTTATTTGGCAGATGCCAAACATATTTCCTGAGGGTAATGCGACAGAAATTTTGATATAATATGAAAGCAGTGCGTAACAAATATGTTGGTTAAGATGAAACAAATATTGTTTGTTGCAAAGCACATTCACACTTATTGGATCATCTCTTCTGTTCAAACCTTACAGATCGGTCCTTTAACTCGAAATTAAAATAATATTTTCCTTCTTTTACGAGAAGTGTAAGAATAGAGGGAAGACAGATAATCGTCATGACACACCGCCAACGCCTGTGTTACACTTTTATGAACGAATAGTGGATTGACTGGAACTGAATAACACCCTCATCACTGATACGGCAAACATGTTTGAAAAAACAGGATATAGAACTCCTGTCAATTTGAATTCAGATTTGTTGCCTTAACCTCTATCAACTGTGTTGCTTAATATCAAAAGGACACAAAATTCCTCTGTACTGGTATCGAAGCATGTGAACAGGTCTGAGTAGCTCAAATAAAACGAAAATATTTTCCACTCTACAAGCTATAGCTGCGATATAAGAAAGGCAGTCAATTTCTAAAACAGGGATGATAGATGCTGACAAAGAACAATGCTTTAAAAACTTGATTTTCGAAGTTGTAGAATTATCAATTTGTGCTGTGTGGTTTTAAGTAATGAAGCTAAGACAACCTGAAACTAATCAAGTTTGTATATGTTGTTATTATGAGCCAATATCTTGATATCTTTCTAAATAAACTATCAAACCCAAACATTCAAAATAAAGCACACTGTGAAAAATATTTATTTCTAAATAAAACTCTTAATCACTAAAGTAATAGTACTTTAAATCGAATTTTAAATCTTTATAATAAACAAACAACATTTAATCACTGAGTGTTCTAAATTGATATAAAGCATATGTAAAGAACAATAACAACTTTTAGTAACTAAAGTAATTGTGTTCTATATTGATATAAGGTACCTGTAAAAACATCAAATTCAGTTGTTACTACAGTGGTTGTGTTCATAAACCTTAAGGTTCAACAAAATCAATGAAAATATTTTTTTTATTTACATATAGCTACTTCCTTAATTTCTCGATGTACAAAAATGAAGGATAGTTTTATGTAAAATAAAGAAAACTCGTCTTTACCTTAGTTTCAGAACAAGGTACAAAACGCAAATGACGTAGTATGTGGACTAAACATAATTTTATTTCCATTAGAGCAAATCGCATTCCTATACAGTTCCTGGGACCAGCCCCGAATGGCATGTAGTTGTATCGTATAATGTTGGATTTCTTTTCAGGAAGAAATCTGTATGTACAAAAAGTTTATTTGAAATTTTCTAGAAGAAATTGTTAATAATAATGGATAAATTACGAAATGAATTTCTTAAACATGTAATTAAAATGTTCACCATTTATTTTCCTCACGCAATATTTATTCAAAATTATTTTCTGTAAGATACAATCAACCTGGCCTCTTACCTCAATTGTGAAGGAAATCAAGGAAAATGATTTTGTTCACAAGGTTAATGTAAAAAAAAAATATGTAAATTAGTATCCAGGTGTCTAAAATATATACATATCTCACTAAAGAAATATGTACACGAAGTTAGAGATATGAAAATTATCTCTGTTTGTAGTCAGCTGTGTTACAATTGCAGAATATGAAGTGGAAAATTAACAACAAAATTGAAAATTTAGAATAACCATGGCACTCAACAAGATTGAAACTCAAGTATTCTTAACACACACATTAATAGTGAGGTTCCAAAAGAATTGTTAACACACATTAACAGTCAAGTTCAACAACTGTTCTTCACACATTAATAGGGAACTTGGACAAGTGTTGTTGACACACATTAATAGTCAGATTCAACCAGTATTTCCAACCCATATAACTATATTACATTTTACTGATGTATAATTTCAGAGTGAAATAAATCTGTTTTCGTCAAGTTAAGAACCAATGAAGAAAACGTCTCTGTTTACGCTCTTTATATAATGTTCTTATTCATAACGTCAGACATCAGAATGTTGTCTATAAATGAATTTGGTCTTTATCTAAAGAAGTAACTCTTGTATTTAACCGATGCTTTAATTTCAACAGGAGTTCTAACGTAAGTATTTTTTTAAATATCTAAATACGTAGTAATTGATCAACAGACCAATTAAATTAAAAAGTAAAACGACATAACCATGTTATTAAATAACAATCACCTGTTACCTGTCTATGTAACATGAAGCAAACAGTTACTTTTCGGAACCACCTGAAAAGAAATATTACTTTTCATAATAAACAACATCTTTCAATATGTAGAGAAAAATAAAATAGTTGTTTTCAGCCAGTTCGGGTAAAACTAATTCATAATTGTTTGGACAACATATAAAACAGCTTTTACATATAAAACAGCTGTTATAGAATCAGCATATATTAAATTGTAATACGTAACAACTAAACAATGAATGGTCTTTAAAACTTGTATTTGATCTAATAAAAATTATGTAATGTATTTTTTGACTTTCTATTTTAATTCAAAATTAACACAACATGAACCTAATGTTCTTAAGCCAATATGTAAAGTGAGGTCAGCAAAATTAAATTTAAAGTTAAATTATTATGACTTAATGAGTATTTTTATATTTGCTTTTGAGAGAACCCCCCAGTGGCTCAGCAGTATGTCTGCGGACTTACAACGTTAAAAACCGTGTTTCGATACCCGTGGTGGGCAGAGCACAGATAGCCTCTTGTGTAGCATATGAATATAAAACAACAACAACAATGATTTTGAAAGAAGTCAACTGGTGTTACAAAACGATATAATTTGTTAAAGAGAATAAAACAATTAAATATAATTTAAACCTAAAATCAACTGTATTTTAACTAGAATAGATATTTTTATAGGTTGAATTGAATAATTATATAATAAAGTCCAGAAAATAAGAAATGCAAAGAAACATAAACGATATGTAACAGAAGTGATTCCTGTCAATACTCATTGAAAATCAGTGTTTGTTTTTCTTTAGATCTCCAGATGAATTGAAACTTTTCTTTTTTTATATATGAATTTCCTAGAATTATTTCCCTGGAAATTAGCACTGAATTACTTTTGTTTTGTAAAGTTTCATAACTTAGTTTGAATAGATGATGAAAATGTACCGTTATCTTCCAAGTAACCTGATATTAGAATATTTGTTTATGTGGTGCACTGTAGTAAGTTCGAAGAGTTTCTGTACCAGTCCTAGGAAAGACAGGCCATTAAGGCCTGTTGATTAAAACACTCGAGGGTCGTACGTTCGAATCCTCTTTGCACCAATCATCCTCACCCTTTAAACCGTCCACTTGTTATAATGTGACGGTCAATCCCATTATTCGGTGGTGAAAGAGTAGCTCTCTAGTTGGTGGTGACTACTTTCCTTCCCTCTAGTGTTACCCAGTTAAATTAGGGACGGCTAGTGCAGGTACCCTTCATGTAGCTTTGAGCGAAATTCAGAAATAAAACCAAACATAGCAAAGATCAGTAACTGTACTAGTTTTAAATATAATTTGACCACTGATATTTCAGGAAATTTAAAAATGCTGAGGTAAATACAGTAAAGAGTCAGGATAAGAAACAGATAAACAATTAAAAGAGTGATGTAATGAAATCTAAGATAAATATTTAGTGATTCTTCTGAAGGTAAGAGTAGAGTATTTATTTTCACCATTTGTGCGAGTTCCAGGGTACAACTATCTGATGGTTATATACAAACACTAACGTCTCGTGTTATATCAAATATCCATAGAATATCTATTACGATATTAGTTGTTACTTACACTGCAGAAGGAGGGTAGATTCGAATACTTTCACACACAACTGCATCCAAGTATTTCATAGAACTGACAGCTTCGTAAATCTCTTGTTCCTATACCATACACAGTTTAATTCAGTTGAAATTCTTGTCCGTAACACACGACAACCTTTCTGCATTACATCCGTATATAAACAGTCTGATTAAAAATAAATTATGTGTTAATTATAAATTATGAAAGATATTAAATTCGACAGTTTCTAATATTTAAGGAATACATTCCTCACTATATCACACTTATATTAAACAAATGTTGAAATTTTATCACACTCTTACTATTATATTACTTTCAATCATAATAATTAACAAGATTCTCACTTCAGAGTGAACCGACGAAACTTTCTCTAATGGTTTATGTAGAAATGTTGTTCTGTGTCATCAATATGCTTTTAAACTTCGGAAAACATTTTTTTACTGGAATATTTCTCGTGTTACTAGCTTGGCGTTTTATGCTCACAAAATGTTTTATTTATAATATACATTTTGAAAAAAAAAACGCAAAAGGCAAAATATAAGACAAACTTTTAATAAGTTTATTTCGGGTAGTTATGTATGACAAGTGTGAAACTTTGCACATTTACTGCTGAACATCCAATGTCTGCAAAGGCGAAGTCCATGCTCACTGGTTAAAGTTTGACGTCACTCAACGTCAATAACGAGAATGCCCCCTATGAGCATCAATAGCTGCTTGGCATCTCCTGCCCATGGAAGCGATGAGATGACGAATCACATCCTGTGGAATGGCTGTCTACTCAACCTGCAAAGCTGCTGCAAGCTGAGGTAGAGTCTGCGGTCGAGGTTGTCGCAGTCGCAGACGTCGGTCCAACTCGTCCCAAAGATGTTCGATGGGGTTAAAATCTGGTGATCTGGAACATTGATGTTTTAGTGTTTCAAAAAGACGGTGGTGAGTCGGGCTGTGTGAGGACGGGCGTTGTCATGTTGAAAAACGTCGTTGATGTTCACCAAGATGGGTTGCACATGGGGCCTAAGAAACTCGTCGACGTATCATTGAGCCGTAGGATTCCCTCGAATGTGCAAAAGGTCTGTTCTGGCATTATAGGCGATGACAGCCCACATCATGACGTTGTCACCACTAAATCTGTCAACATCCTGCACACGAGGTTTGCCAGATCGTGAACGGTCAAGAGTCGATCCATGTTGTTGATGATGATTCCATAGCATTGTGATGGTTCTTGGGTCAACATTCACAGCTCTGGTAACATCTAATCGAGATTCGCCTGCTTCCAACGACCAATGGCGTTGTTGCGTTGTGCTTCAGACAGTCTTGGCGTAACTGTATTGCGTGTCGGTGCCTTAACACTGAGCTATGGAAACCGACATCTCGTTACTTTAATAGAAATTTTGCACATGTTGCAATTGCAGAACATGCAGATCTCTTAACCAAATTTATTGGACACGCATGCGTTTTGACGAAAAATCCGATGTTTTCCTCCGTTTTGAAAGTGAACAACTTTTATAGTCATTTTGGGCTGACAATCAGTGCCTTTAAAATAAAAATATGTACCTCTTTGCGTTTCTTGTTTTGAAGAGTAAATATTCCTGTTATTACTGCCTTGAAAAAAAATTAGGCTTACCTGTGAATTTAAGGTTTCATTAATTTCCTGATATAATTTATTTTGGCAATCTTGATTTAAAGCCAACAAGTACACAATGTATGATAAAACACCAGCCGTAGTCTCGTAACCAGCCAAGAAGAACATAACGCATTGAGCTACAAGTTCGTCTTGGGTCAAATCTAGAAGAGTAATTATACAATATAAAGAGTATTTGTTCATGCTGGATAAGAAATTCAATAACATAAAGATATATAAATAAATCGAATTACTTTTGAACTTTCTCTCACGCGTAAAACGAATAAATTCAATCAATCAGTAAGAACATAAATAAATCAACTAGAACTTGTACAGCTGGAAACATGATTAGTTAACTACTCATGGTGTAAAATTCGTTACATAATATAAATACTTTTCTTAAAGTCTTATAATGCTAACATTCAGAATTTCATAACTCATCGTGTAGCTTTGTGTTTACCAACAAACTATTCCGTTAAAGAAAAGAGTAAAAAACAGTGTACCTAACTAAAACCTAAACAAATTACAATATAATCAATAGTTATCAATATTATGTCATAAAATTTGTACAATTAAATTATTAAAACATCCTTTGTATCAAAAGTTAAAATTTAGGAAGGTTTATATTCCTTTCGCTAACAATGCTCTATATCTTTCGAATCTGTCTTCAGACAACGTAAAATTTGGATCCTCGAAGATTAACACGTACAAATTTTAAACTATTCAAACCAAAACCTCCCAAATTAGTTTTACTTATTTTAAACTTGCTTCCGTTTTATTTCGTTTCACACTGGATTCAAGACGGTTTCTAAGAATTTAAACATGTCTTTGATTTGTTGTCTTTAAAGTTTATATTATTTTCTCTTCCTGAATATAAAAAACACGAAAAATTATGTATGTTTTATAAAATTAATAAATTCCGAGATGTTTCAGTTTGTTTAAAATTCAATCAGGTCAGTGTGACCCTAAACATTATAGGAAAATTATGAAAATCTGGAACATCATACTTCTCTTAAATATTATTTAATATCTTTAGAGGGTTTACATTAAAAACAAAGTATGGGTGTTAGAGCACAATGATCTTAAGGTTCATATAACAGAAGTTAATAGAGACAGTTTCACAATTAAAGTAATACGTTATTTTATATTCATTAAGTAAAAGTTAAAGTGTCAGTTTCACTGTTACAATAAAACCTGATTTAGATTCACATAACTAAACATAATTGTGATTTCCATGACTAATAAATGTTTACTGTTGTCACAAATTCAGTGAAACAGTGAAGTCATGACGATTTCAGACTTTTGGTAAGTTATAAAAATCGTCAGTTAAATCGTACAAGTATCAGCTGTAACGGTTGTCAAAATGTGTTTTAAAAATCGTGAAAACAAAATTCAAACTATTACATTTGATTTTGTACGTCAAGTCTGAACACATTTTTTAAAATTTTCTCACATTTATTTTGTAACTTGTTGTTGAGGAATTTAAAGTTTTCTTTTTCGTATCCATAATTGTTGATATTTTTCATGTCCTCTTTGCAGTTCTGCAGTTTGTTGCTCATGGTCTCTTGTAGCAACTGAAGGAAGTCTATTCGCTTTGTCTGCAATCACCAGAAACCTTTCGTTATTGAAGAAAAACATGTGAAATTAATAACTAATGTTGAAAAAATGTGATTTTTTATCATTTTTAAGACACATAAAAATACTATTAAACGCCCCTGCAAAACAGAGATTAAATATTAATTACCTGAGGACTGTGTTTACGTTGGTCAATTATCTTGAGAGTCAACTCCTTGAAAAATTCCATACCTGATGGGTCCATCATGGAGATTTTGAACTGTTTCATGATGCTCGGAAAGGCAATTTAGAGAAAAAGAAGTAATTGTTTAGAACGTTATTGTGTAACTTGGAAAATATATTAGTTTAATGTATTTCAAAGTATAGTTCTATATATAGTTTTTGAAAGTACATAATTATAAAAGCTATTTTTAACAATTAAAAAATACATACAGTAGAGTTTGTGTATTACTTAGTAAGGATTTTGAATGTAATATCAAAGGGAGTGTTGCACATTTCCCAAAACTGCAAATCTCCCGGAACACGAGGAAATATGTTTTATTTTTTTTCAGGCCAGAAAATGTTAACTAGCAGTGGATTGTTTGTTTGTTTCTTTGTTTTGGAATTTCGCACAAAGCTACTCCAGGGCTATCTGTGCTAGCCGTCCCTAATTTAGCAGTGTAAGACTAGAGGGAAGGCAGCTAGTCATCACCACCCACCGCCAACTCTTGGGCTACTCTTTTACAAACGAATAGTGGGATTGACCGTCACATTATACACCCCCACGGCTGGGAGGGCGAGCATGTTTTAGCGCGACTCGGGCGCGAACCCGCGACCCTCGGATTACGAGTGCACGCCTTAACGCGCTCGGCCATGCCAGGCCTAACTAGCAGTGGAAGACTAGAAGAAAGGCAGCTCATCATCACTACCCAACCCAGTGAAAAGTGGAGTTGACCTTTCACATTATAGTGGCCCCCAAATCCAATAAATTACAACATTTCCATGCTAGTAATGTGATTCTGATTAAGAAAGAGAACCTCTTAGAAAGCTATACATAACACAAAGTTAATTCTTTCTCAAACTGTACCAACACGCTACTCACATGCAAGTAAAAATCGCCATCTGTTGGCAGAACTAAAAGCTTTTTTGGCAAATTGAGTAAAAACACTTTCAGGGTTTCTAAGAGCATTTGTTTTAGTTCCAAAAGCACAGAGGGCAATCACATCCATGGTGAATGCTCCAAAATAACTGGATGAAAAACAAAACACAAAAATGTTTAATTATTTGTGAATATGAGCTTTTTCAAGGCAAATAAATTAATAATGATAACAAAAAATATATAAGAAGCTATTGAAGCTGTTTTTACCCCCAAAATTACCATTCACAGCCGGTGAGTAAAAGAACAGTGAACTCGGGTCCATCTTTGCTCTCGTCAACAATTTTGAAACCCAACTGGTACTAAATTTACTCATGCTACAAATGTCAATCAGAATAATTGGTACAAATCTTTTCTAAATCACCACTTTCTCTGCTAATTTGTAAATGAAAATTCTTCTATCGTACAACCACAACCAACGGATTAATAAATTCTTGTAATCAACACAGTCATGGATCATCAAAATATTTTATGTGTGTGTTTATATACAGTTTTAAACAATATAATTTCAAGATCCATGGGGTTCTGTGTGAAACCTATTGTTCAATATTGCACAGCACTTATGACTACTGAAAACAAAACACTAAAAAATTCTGATAAATACAAACTGTCTGAAAGGTGCTGTTCATTTCTTTTACTGTTATGGGTAAAAAGGTTAAGGAAAACATAATGTTGAAATTCGTAAAATTGTGTTGAACTTGTAGACCAGAGACAAAAGCAGCTAGCTTTTAATACCCCAGAAAAACTCGAATCAAATAGTAAGATTCCACAGACACATTTTAAAACATATCTGAATTAATGTGACATCGTTTTAAAAACAATATAAAAGAGGGTAGCTAACCACCTCACCCCCAGTAAACCACCCACTACATTGATCTTTGGATCCACAGTCAGGTTTTGTTTCAAGTTTGTAAATAATAATAATAACAAAGCATAATATAACAGTATAGTGAAAGTCTATAGTCGATGTAAGAGAATTCGATATGTATATTACATACTATTAATTAAACAAAAGTTTAACGTTTAGATTACTATATATTGGGAACAAAAAGGTCATTATTTTTCTTATTTAAGAACTTAAAGTATTAAGCACTGCATGGTACTTATGATTTTCAAACATGTATTAATGAGAACATGTCAATTATTAACAGTAATTTGACGGGGGTTAGTGTTATGTGAAACTTGTACAACTTATAGGTGGTTGTAAGGTGTTTTTTTACTTTTAAGATAATAAAATGTCACTTCTGAAATGTGTATTACAATTTAGAAGTTACGGTGTTTTTACAGTTAACCTGGAGACGAGTTAGTATAGATTATATTGTAGTATTTGGATGTACATTAAGATGTTTAATCATTGATCAACCATGTCACATTTTTAAAGAAGTGTCATTCGGTGCATACAAGTCCATAAGAATTGTGAGCTAAATGCATTCTTGTACTTCAAAGTTACTTTCATGACATATATTTAATATTACGTGCAGGGTATTAAAACTAATTTTTTAGAATCTTATCCCTGCTTACTTTCAGCTGAGCCAGTAGATTAGCTCGGGTATTGAGCATTTTCAAAACAGTAATATGCCTTGTTCATAATGAAAATAAAAAATAAAGCAATATGGGTCAATTTAGGACACCAAAACTATCGAGAAAAATACAACAGTAACAAGTCGTATCATTGATCAGAATACATGAATACAATGGTAAGTAGCAGATGTTAAGACACCCCAGAAATTTTACACGAAATAATAAATTAGGACTTAAGTTTCAGAAAGTGACATAAGTCACGAAAACAAAAGCTACATTCACATTACATTCATTCTACAGTTGTGCACCTCAAACAGACAGAGAAAGAAACCAGAATTCATAATATTTTTGAAGGAACAATCTGTCTAAGTTACTATCTATATATTTCAGAGCAATTTGAATATTTAAACGTGTACTTTAAGCTCTCCTCCTACATAGATTATGCAAAGCAGTTAGAGAGGAATGGTGAGCTTAGGACATGACACTCTTACTACTGAACGTATTAATGTAGAAACTGATCTGCAAGGTTGCTATCGAGGGGTCATTAGATAAAGCATGACAAGACATGATGACATGGACTGTATGGTGAATTTCCAAAACTGTTTTCATGTTATGTTCACAGTCATTTCTTCTTTTCAAATGTATTCAAACAAAATTATGTCTAACACCTTACACTTTACAGTCAACAGATTTTCCATCTTCTTAGGCCTTTAGAAAGTTTTCACTTAATGTGTCAGCACACTCAAGAACTAAACTTTGCATCTATAAAGAAACAAATACGGTAAACTAAAGAACTATATTTACACTAATACATTTCTAATAATAATTATATCAAGTGTTAACCACATCAAAGTTGTTTGACATTATTATAAGTTTAATAATCATCTTTCATTGCCATTGTTACCTTCTGACAATAATAATAGAACCTTATAACTTATTAATTATATTAATTAGTACTATAACCACACAATAACGCTATCGTGACTGATAGGGCAAAAATGTATGAGGAAACACGGATTCGTATTCATGTCCCTTAGATCACGAGTCTATTGTCTTAACCACAGCGCCATGTTGGAACCATACTGAAAAAAATATTCTTTCGTAACAAACAACCGAAGGTGAAATTATCAGAAAGTGTTTAGTTTAGCGTGATCTGTATTTTCCAACTTTAGTTTCGAATTTTGAAACAAAGTCCTTTTTATAGGTGATACTTTTGCAGATTATTCCTCAAGACTTCCACCATAAGAGTCACGCTGTACTAAACAGTTACTACCAATTTCATCTTTATTTATTCTTTATAAAGACAGGGCTTAAAATCAATTATAAAATAAAACCCTTGTAATGATAGAATCTTACACCTAAAACACTGTTAGCGTTGTTGGTCAATATCAAAAGGGAGCAAAATACCTCTGCACTGGTTTCTAACTTGGTGATCGGGTTCGATTTTCTGTAATAAAGCAAAATATTTCATACTCTATGAGCTATAGCTGTGTTATAACAATGACAGTCAATTCCTTAACGTAAATAATAGGTGCTTCTAAGTGGCTCTCTTCCCTCTTGGTGCTAGACATAATATAAGGACGGCGGCAGCTAATCTAAACAGTTTTGCCATATATATAAGATACCATACCTTACGCATTTTCCCCGAAGTGAAAGCAGGCGTAATGATGGTTCGGACTCGCTTCCAGGAATCTCCTTCTAAAGCAAAAAGCATGTTGTCTGTTATCGAGTGTCCGAAGTGTAAGTCCTAGTCCAAAAACAACACTGTGTATAGACAATATTGATATGGGTGTATAAAGCACTTGAAAGTCCAAAACTTATTAATGTACATAATTAAAGTTCTGCATTTTATGATGGTATTCACAAAATGTATAGGTTAACAAAGGTTAACAAAGTTTCAGCCACAATTCTACATCAAAAGATTTCTTTGTTAAGAACGATATCCGAAGTAAAAAAATCACAGTTTTCCACGTACATTTACAGTTTTTAAATTCAACGTCATTAACCTTTTGTGTCCCATAGTTGGTTAAATGGCGTCTTATAAGCTGATGATCTCGTGTAGTAAGATGATCTACGGTTATTTTGTCAATCTGTGGTGCCCAAGACATAAGCCACGGTCCTTCGCAGAAGTTTGTATCATTTTATAGCGATAGGTCAAGGTTTTCATAATTATTTCTAAGGACATCACGGGAAGTGGAACATCGTTCTGATAATGTAGGACTGATTTTATTGTATTGTTTGTACGTATCAGCTGACCCATTAATAACTTATAGGAAGAAAGCTGTACATATAAACTTGTCAAATAATGCGTTGTTACCACAAAATTTATGTAACTAACATACATACAACAACTTAACTTTTGAACAGCAGAATACCATTAAAACGTTTTAAATTTCTCTGCCAGTAGCAAAATAATGTCTTCCTGTTTATCAGATGGCTCAAACAAACCACTCACTTTGCGATGCTCTGACAGATCAGAGTAGTCAATAGCAGTCTTCATTCCAAGTATGTATCTTAAAACTATAGTAAATTTGCTTGTGTTGTAATATGACGAAAATGCAAATAAGATTTACAATTGCTTAATAACTGATTTCAAAAATTTATAAAATTTGTAAAAACTGCCAAACGTGTGGTGTCGTCTGTTACGGAATTTCTTATCAAAATTTGAAAATTTAACTGTGTAAAACATTCTTAATTTGCATTCATTCTTATTTTCACTAATTGCTTATTACGATATCTTGCAACATATGTGTGTGTGAAAAGAAATATTATTGTTTTAATATTATTATTATAAACATGATTTGTTGTTTTGTAAGACGAAATTTTGTTTTTTTTGTTTATGTATTCTGTTTACTTTAGTCAAGAATAGAAATTTGTTGTTTTTAATGTAAATCCAAATTATTCAGTGAATATATCACTATAATATAATATTGCTATTAAAATTAGAATGGAATCGTGTGTATGTTTATACAAGATTGAAATAAAACAATGTAACTTACTCTTCGGTCTGCGAAAATGTGGAAATCTTTCACTAACATGATTTTAAGTAAATGTGGTTCTGCTAGATATAGAACTGTTTGTGTTCCCTCATAGAACCTGAAATGAATAGTAAGTTTCTTCTAATATGTAACACTAATGGATGATTATTAACCTTAAGACGTATTAAGATTGCATTTACAGGGTACTCACAGAATTTTTTGGTTTCTTTTGAGTCACAACGATGAGCAGCATATAAATTTAAAATTATCCATAAGAACAGAAATTTCGGAAATATTATACAGAGAAGAAATAGAACACTGATAATAAAAGAAATAAAAAGATAAATCAAACCAACTAAGACTAAAGAAACCAAACAAAATCTCTTATTTCTTCTTATTGTGTTCATGATTCATTTAGTTGTTTGTTTTAAAGCAAGCTGCCGGGATACGATACAAAGACAAAAAACATGATTTACGCTTTAAATTCAGATGAAAATGTCAAAGGTTGTTACAATAACACAATGCAGCATACGTCATCGTATGTTTTAAATAGCATTTATAAAAATAAAAACACTTTGTATAATAAGGGAAGTGGAATAGTGACTTCATTGGGGTTACCATGACACTACCAGTAGTTAAAGCATTAAATTACTTTAGTAACGGAATTTCTATGTAAAGAATAATCATTAACGTAATATTAATACTGCTTTAGACAATAATTATTTTTAAAAACTTTATTTAATGACATGTTGTATAATAAGTCTTATTTCTGGGAGCACTAACCAGTTAGTCAATAAAACATGATGTCATCTGACAATATATATGAATGTTGGTAAGTCGATATAATTATTATGTCATTCAGAAATTCTGGTTAGTGCTTGCAGTAAAGACAGTTGTTTGGAATATTGTGTTATTGAAATTCATTGGTTGTCTACAAATGTAAATTTCACATGAAAAGGCAGAAAAGCTCCAATAATACACGTTGGAGCATCTTATATTAAAATCATTTTGGATACTCGATTAAACAAACCAAGTTACAAGAGCCAGAAGTTACAATGAAATGAAATGTATTAGAATTTTCATTTGATATTGTTCTGTTAAGGAACTTTGGTCTTTTTTGGGAAGGATTTTATTTGATTGAGATTGTTTGCAATTTATCAGAAAGCAACGTGTGGGCTATGTGAACGATTCCAGTCAATTGGATTCACCATCAAATTTTCCTTGTAAATATATCTATATTGCAAAGCTTCGACAA
This sequence comes from Carcinoscorpius rotundicauda, assembly GCA_011833715.1. Lineage (NCBI taxonomy): Eukaryota > Metazoa > Arthropoda > Merostomata > Xiphosura > Limulidae > Carcinoscorpius > Carcinoscorpius rotundicauda. Next base: position 10,998,796 of record CM022398.1, on the reverse strand, counting down.
ATCAATTACGTCAATGATAAAGCTTCACAATGGGTTATCCAAAACGGCACAATGTGTTATCTGTGGTCTGCCCACCAAGAGTGTCGAAACCTAGTTTCTTGTGTTCTTAGTCCAAAGTCGTACTGCTGTGTCACTGAGTAGTAAGAGTGAAAACCATTGTAAAGTGATAATGTTTTCACTAGTGTGTGCTCTGTGTTCGACCTGTAGATATTTCTAAATTGTAATAACCTCATACTCCGAAAGAGATAAGCCCTGAGCGTCAAGACCACATTTTTTTCTATCCAGAGTGTCAATCAGGACATCATCAAGTGCTTTAAAAAATCGTATCGTATTTCTTTTATCTCGATTTTTTGTTTGCATGTAAATGGAAAACATCTGTTCTTTAATTGTTTAGGTGATGTTTATAAGTTTAATTCAATAAAGCAGGATTTTTTTAGTAAAATAAAGAACTCAGGCTATTGTGTTTTGTAATTTGAAACAAACACAAGGCCCGGTTTGACTAGGTGGGTTAAGGCTAATAATCCGAGGGTCGCGTGTTCGCATTCCCGTCGCACCAAAATCTTCCTTTTTAAACCGAGGGGTGTTATAACGTGAAGGTCAATCACACTATTCGTTTGTAAAAGAGAAGCCCAAGAGTAGGCGGTGAATGGTGATGATTAGCTGCCTTTCCTCTAGTCTTACACTTCTAAATTAGGGACGGCTAGCGCAGATAGCCTTGTTGTAGCTTTTCGCGAAATTCCAAAACAAACAACAAAAACAAATCGGGCGTTTTTCACTAAATTAAGTGGTTGTTGATAATTTAAACACAAGTGGTAGTGTAATTTGTTTCAAGTTAAAAATTTAACCTAGATTAATTTCGGATCATTAGAAACACGTTAACTTGCAATGGTGGAAACCAGGTTTAGATACCCATCAGGGTGGAGCACATTCAGCCCATTGTATAGAAACCAGGGAGAATGAAAAAATAAGTTGTTGTTATTTGTTTTATTTTTTATTGTTGTTCGGGGTAAAGCCGCACAAAAAAGCTATTTGTGCTCTTGTGTCCCAGTTATGAAAACCCGGCTTTTAGTGTGGAAATTTAAAGCTGAGCAACCGGTCGGGTACAATAAAATATATTAAACTACATTGAAAATAGAATTATGACAAATAATGGATTAGGTATTCTCATTCTAAGATTTAAAAAAATATTTTCAATACAAAAATATTTCATTATCTGATGTTATTTTTTGTTTTTTATAAAAACTTTAATAAAAATATCATATCTCGTCATTTTCCTGAAAATCGTGAATACAAAATAAGCTTCATAAACAAATGACTAAATTTCAGTTTTGAATGTGAGGGACACAAACCATGGCCGTCCTTTCACTAAGGTAAGAGACAAGAGTTCCAGTTCATATAAAGTTCTGTTATTACTTTGGGTAGAATATTATTTTTATATATATTTATACTGATATGTGATCAGTGACCCAGTATTAATTACAGTAATTGTTTACATAAGATTGTGAATTGGTATACGTTTAGAGTATGCCGTATATAAACTGAATAATGATTGTCAAAAACAAACAAACAAAAAACGAAATGACAGTCTTTGTGCAAGTTTGCTTGAAGTCGTTACGAAACGTCGTTATTTCAACAAGAGCGACTTCTGTAGATTAGTTAACCAGGACTTTCTTATCAAGTGTAACTACAAACTAATCACTTGCTGTCCATTTCAACTTTATCCGTTCACCATGTCCTGCAAAAATATCTTTACATTTTTGTGTTTTTTAGGGTGGGTGGGTATACATGGATTTTATTTATAATGCAAGAGACAACTTCGAAAAAATACAGTTCATGACATCAATATAAAATATCGGAAATAATAGACCCAGGAAACAGATCTGTAACCTTCCTCAAAAGCAACAGTTGTGTAAGAAAAGCACATAGTTCATATTCGTGATGAAAAGAAAGTCTTGTGTTTCCCGGAAAACATTTCAGGAGGGTTTAACTAACTGTGTTTGGCCTAAAAGCCAATGTCGTTTGGAAAACATTTTATGGACAACTTTAATGTCTCAGTACTATTCATTATTTTAGCTATTTTTGTTAAAATGACTAAGGTGTATCCCAAAGTGAGAGTGGGTGACCGTGTGTGTTTTCTTGTAGCAAAGCACATCGGGCTCTCTGCTGAATTCACTGAGGAGAATCAAACCGCTGATTATATGGTTGTAAATCCGCAGACTTGCCGTTGTACTAGTGCAGTACATGTTTCTCCTTATGGACTCAACAAACCTTCGTCCAAAATTTGATGAAGATCCATAAACGGTAAGTGAAGTGGTGAGGAAAAAATCCCGCAAAAACATTAATGAAACCCAGGAATGAAAAACATGAAGACCTATGTGTATTTCAACCTGCATTTAATGATTCTCCACGTCAATTTTAATGAAGATTTATCCACTCTCTTCGAAGTATACAACATGGGCATACAAGACAAAGAACTATTATATTTATATAGATGGAGCTAGTGCATTAGATCTTCGTCTGACGTATTTAAGACGTCATATCTGCACACTGAGAATTGAAAAATAGAAATCTCTCAGTAATAAGAACCAGAGGAGAAATGGAAAATTTGTGACCCATATTGCAAATCTACATTCATACAGAATAAAAATTCATGAAGTGTAAATTTGTACATCGCGAAATAAAACAAAAAATTCCGTATAACATAAGAAAGATTTATATTATAGTATGATTACTCATATAAATTCTTACCCGTATATTCGTCCATATTTCACATAATTCTCTTGTTCTAAAATATGGAGAGGCTAGATAAACAAAAGTAATATAATGTTCTACTTAAAGTTTTCAGTTTTGAGAAAAATAAATAATTTTCAGAAATCTTAATCAAAAGTACTTTAGTTTGAACAGATACAACTTCACACAGCCATCAAAAATATTAAAGTTTCACAAACGATAAAGAAACCCAGACAACAACACTGACTTTCAACACCTTGGCCACTCGGGTTTAACCGAATAATACGTTTCACCTTTTACAAACTTCCTCACCAGAAAGTTTAATTTCATTTTCTATTGTTATTTCTATTCTATAATAGCAATATTACATTACACTTCCCGTTACAATTAAAAACAATATAGTGTAACAGAGACAGAAACATTAAATTTGGTTTTAGTAATCCGTTGGTAGATCCCCATGACAACTTTTATCCTTCTTTACCAGGCAACCCCTTTATACAAATGAAGTAACCCCCCTGGTAACTCCTAATCTGCATACAATTTGTTGTCACATGTATCCACTTACCATTTTGTACTTTTTCCATAAATTTTCCAAAGGAAATTTTGTTTTAACGGTAGGAATTCCTTTTGATTCCCAAAAGCCATAGTTCCTGGTGAGATAGCTGGATAATAATATATAAAAAAACTAACTAACCATCTACAGATACTGGTTTTTAGAACAAGAAGTTTATACACCAACTACATGTTAGTAATACTGCTGACACTTAAAATATATTACTCAGGAAACAGTGAAACAGTTTTGTTTGTTTTAATTTCTAAAACTGTTTAAAACCATGGTATCAATCTGTTTAATTCACGCTTCAACATAAGTTATATAGAAACTATTTATTCACCTGTAAAGTCCGATGATTACTGCAACAGCACAAAGAAACCAAGGGAGGATGGATGGTAATGTTGGAACTTCCATAGTTAAACAACTTCCTAACGAACAACATAAAGAGCAGATTGATAGAAAAACATTCCTTAGGTACAAATTTATATATATGTATACACACACGTGTTACACTGCGCATACGACAATGCGCATCACCACTAAAAGTGATAACGTCCCACAGGCTCTGTTGCGATCGTATATTATTGATCTGTACTAATTTAGTTGTTTGTAATTTCTAACTTAGGGATAACATATTTTTAGTTTTATTTAATAATTCAGAGTGAAAATAAACTAGAGGAGTGAGTGATGAATGAAAAAATTATAAAGAACAATGATAATTATGTTATTATACGTATACATACACCAATATATATACTGAATGTTGTTTTCATTCATTTTGAAATTTGTATAAAGCTACACAGGATATTTGCGCTAATTATATGTAATATAGAAGCAACAGACGAAAGTGAAGACATCTAGCTGCCATATTATTTTATATATGAATAGTGAAGCTGACCTTCACGTTACAACACTGTTACACCCACACTTCGAAAGTGCGAACATGTTTGGTTACCTGTCTTACAGGTTAAAAGTTTAGCGTCCTAACCACCAAGTTAAGCCATGTCGCGAAATTTATTATTTCTTTAAAGAGAATGGAAAATGTATTTCTAGTACAAAATCACACTGTGATAATAAATCACTAATGTTAAATGCTTTACGTCAATGTTTACCTTTGTATCATGTTCCCATTGTTATACATTGTCGTGCCTAAGTGGTTACGATAACATTGATGTTACTTTGCAATTTAAAATACAAGGACTTTTCGAAAACCTCGGGATCCAACATAAAAACTAAATACTATTTCACATATGATTTGTTTTCAACATAACCTAGTGAGTCTGTAGACTCGTGCTAATGAGGCTTTGAAATCTGTACGTCCTTTCAAAAGACTTTGTCATCGACCCGTGATTTAAAAGCACGTATCAGATCATTAATAATCTCAATTCTTTTACATTTCAGAGAGATTTTAAGGTTACCTAATAGAAAAAATGTCACTTGAAGCTACATTCGGTGGCTAAAAGAATAGTGTACGAGATGGGGAATTGTCCTCATAAGATATGTTTGTGGTGTCGAAGAGAACAATGTTCTGACGGAACAGTCGATTCTCCTCTTGGAAAACAACATTGTCCTGATGGGACATTACACCAATTTATCAGCAATCGTCTTCTATTTTTTTATGTCTCTTAATAGTTGTTGATTTACCCTATACAATAATCTACTATGAAAAATTTAGATATCTCCAAATAATCAACTACTAAAACGTTTGGCGTCCCAAAGAATTGACGACTTTATCTTCCTTACAAAGGAGGTCTATGAACTTCTTATCAATACAGTCATAGATCATGTATATATATATATAGATTTAAACAATGTAAGTTCAAGAGCTGTGGAGTTCTGTCTTAAGCCTACTCAGAATTATTGGAAGAAAAGAGCCATCTATTATTCAATATTGCACAGTTATTGTTTCTTCTGAAATAAAATCACTAAAATTTCCAATAAATACAAACTCTCTGAAACTTGTTGTTCATTGTTTTTCTGTAATGGTAAGGAAAATATAATGTTCAAATTTGTAAAACTGTAAATAAATAATATTTATCTAAATGGTCAGTGTATTCAACAGTTATCATAGATACCTATTCTAAATGTAGTTTAGCTTACGTAGTTTCTTAATCATTAAACTGAACCAAAGTATAAACAATCATTCTTTAATTGGAATAATAAATGAAAAACATTTGATTATTTCATATATTTATTTCAAGCTTCTCAAGTTGTTCATGTGTTAGTCGTTCCCTGGTGTTAAACTTGTAGACTAGAGACAAAAACAGCTAGCTTTTAAAAGTCCAGAAACACCCGAATCAAATAGTAAGATTTTAAAACATACCATCAAAAATGTGACAATGTTTCAAAAATAATATAAAAGAGGGTGGATAACCATCCCCATCCCCAGTAAATCACCCTCTACATTGATCTTCGTACCCACAGTCAGGTTTTGTTTCAATTTTGTAAAAAAATAATTATAACCAAAACATTTAAGTATGGTAAAAGTATATAGTCGTTCTAAAATTATTCAACATGTATATTAAATAATTTTAATTAAATACAAACTTAACGTTTAGATTGCTACTAATTGGGTCATTGTTTTCCTTATTTGTGAAGTTAAAGTATTAAGCACTACATGGTACATATTATCCTCGAACATGTGTTGTGAAGAACATTTCAAAGATTAACAGTGACTTCACGGCGTTTACTGTGATGACAAACTAGAATAGCTTATAGGTGTTTTTTTTTTCAATTTTAAGAAAACAAAATGTCACTTTTGAATTGTATATCAAAATTTACGAGTTACGGTGTTTGTACACTTAACATGGAGACGAGTTACTATAGATTATATTGTAGTATTTGGATGTACATTAAGATGTTTAAATTGATCGACTATATCACATCTTTAAACAATTGTCAAATGAGATGTATTCTACTAAATTCGGTGCATAAAGGTCCCTAAGAATTATGAGCTAAATGCATTTTCATAGTTCAAAGTTACTTTGAGTTTCTGAAGTTTAACACATAAGTAGCTTCAATATTACTTCAATAAAGACTGTTTACTCAGGTTTTGAATTTATTTGAGTCTTGAACAGTTTTACTGTGTAGTTCCATAAAACTTTGTTCATAAATTCAGTATTTTGCCGTGGTATGAATATTCTATTAACTTGTACAAAACATGGTTGGACAACTGATACTTTTAAAGGTTGGTTGAGCACTCACAGAAGAAAAACATATGACATTAACAACTAATGTTGAATAAATGTAATTTTTTATTATTATTATTTCAAGACACATAATAATACTCTCAAACACTTTTCAAAAAGAGAGATTGAATATTAATTACCTCAGGACTGTGTTTACGTTGGTCAATTATCTTGAGAGTCAACTCCTTGAAAAACTTCATACCTGATGAGTCAATCACGGGTATTTTGAACAATTTCATGATGCTAGGGAAGGCAACTACAAGATGAAAGGTAATTTTTTAGAATGTTATTACATAAATTGAACAATATATTATTTTAATGCATTTCAAATATTACACGTTCTTTTTACTGTTGTTTTATTTGACAATTCAGAAAATACCCATAATAGAATTTGAGTATTACTTCACAAGAAATTTGAAAGAAATATTGAAGGGAGTGCTACAGACTACAGAAAACTGTAAATCTCCCGGAACACGATGAAATAAGTTGTTTATTTTCCCGGTTAGTAAATTTTAAATATCAGTGGAAAACCAGAGAAGGATATCTAATCATCACAACCCATCGCCAACACTTGGGTTACTCCCTTAACAGTGAATAGAGGTATTAAATGTTCACATTATAATGGCCCTCAAAACTAATAAATCATGACATTTTTATATGCTATCCGTGCGACTAAAGTGGTTTTGATTGAGAAAGAGAAAAAGCTATCCATAACACAAAGTTAATTCGTACACAAACTAAACCAACACGCGACTTACTTGCACAGCTGGCAATCACATCCATGGCGAATGCTCCAAAATAACTGGATCAAAAAGAAAACCTTTAATTATTTGTGAATCTGAACTTTTTCAAGGGAAATAAATTAATAATGCTAATAAAAAAAAGATAGGAACCTATTAAAGCTGTTTTTACCCCCCAAATTACCTTTCGCAGCCGTTGAGTAAAAAGAACAGTTAACGATATGGGATATTGTTCTCATCAGATAACTCTTTGTGGTAGAGTAAAGAACAATGTTTTGATGGAACAGCACATTCTGTTGTTGGAAAAGAACATTGTCCTGAAGGAACATGACATCTGTTTTGAGGAATCGTCTTTTGTTTTCTTCTATTTCTCATACTAATTTTTGATTAATCATAAACATTAATCTGTTATAAAAGTTTTAACCGTCTACAAATAATCACTAATAAAAGGTTTGATATCCCAAAGAGTTGATTACATTACCTTCTTTGCAGAGGAGGTAGATGAACTTAAAGGACTCCATTCAAAAATTAAATTTTTCTATCTGGATTAAAGTATTGAACCCACGTTCAATCCAAAGATATACCCCTAAGAACAAAATAATGAAACGTTTTGAAGAGAAATTTTGAACAAAACTCGGGTCAATCTTTGCTCTGACGACAAAATTTTCGTAAGCCATCTGGAACTAAACATACTCTTCCCAGAAATGTTATTCAGAATGATTGGTACAAGCTTTTCTAATTCACCACTTCCTCTGCTACTTTTTAAATAAAAATTCTTCTATCGTACAGCCACAGCCAATGGATTAATAAATTCTTATAATCAACATAGACATAGATCATGTTATTTTGTGTATGTTTTTATATACAATTTTAAACAATGTATTTTCAAGATCTGTGAGGTTCTGTGAGAAACATACTCATAATTATTAAGATAAACGAGCCATCTATTGTTCAATATTGCACAGCACTTGTGACTTCTAAAAATAAATCACTAAAAAATTCCGATAAATACAAACTCTTTGAAATTGTTGCTCATTGTTTCTTCTGTAATGTTAAGGAAAATATAATGTTGAAATTTGTAAAACTGTACATAAATAATATTTATCTAAATGGTCAGTGTATTTTCCAGTTTAATTGTCATAGATACCTATTCTAAATGTAGTTTAGCTAACGTACGTTCCTTAAATATAAAACTTAACCAAAGTACAAACAGTCATTGTTTAATTAGAAAAACAACTGAAAAATATTTGGTTATTCCATATATTAATTTCAAGCTTCTCAAGTTGTTAATGTGTTAGTCGATTCCTGGTGTTGAACTTGTAGACTAGAGACAAAATCAATTAGCTTTAAATACTCCAGTAAAACCCGAATCAAATATTAAGATTCCACAGACACATTTTAAAACACACCTGAATGTATGTGACAACATTTTAAAAACAATATAAAAGGGTGTGGCTAACCACCCAACACCCAGTAAATCACCCATTACATTGAACATTGGAGCCACAGTCAGGTTTTGTTTCAATTTTGTAAATAACAACTATAACAAAACATGACATAACAGTACAGTGAAAGGCTATTGTCGACGTAAGAGAATTGGATATGTTTATTACATAATTTTAATTAAACACAATCTTAACGTTTTGATTACCATTAACTGGGAAGAAAAGAGGTGATTGTTTTTCTTTTTTGTGAAGTTAAAGTGTTAACCACTGCATGTTATTTATCATTCTTCAACATGTGTTGAAGATAACATATCAAATATTGACAGCAACGTGACAGTAGTTAGAGTCATTACAAACTAAAGTAGCTTATAGGTGGTTGTGGTTTTTAATTTTAAGGTACTAAAATGTCACTTTTGAATTGTATGTCACAATTTCGGAGTTACGGTGTTTATACAGTTAACAAGGCAACGTGTTAGTATAAATTATATTGTTGTATTTGGATGTACCTGAGGATGTTTAATCTTTAATCGACCACATCACATCTTTAAACAAGTGTCAATTGAGATGTATTCTACTACATTCTGTGCATACAAGTCCACAAGAATTAAGAGCTGAGTGCATTATTACAGTTTAAAGTTACTTTCGTGTCATATATTTAACATTATGTGCAGGGTATCAAAACTAATATTCTCGACTCCAATGCCTGCTTACTTTCAGCTGAGCTGCTAGATTAAATCGAGTATTTAGAATTTACAAAACAGTAATATACCTTGTTCGTAATGGAAATGAAAAATAAAGCAATACAGATCAACTTGGAAAACCAAAACCATCGAGAAAAATACATCTGTAACAAGTCGTATCACAGATGATAATACATGAATACATGGGTAAGTAACAAATGTTCACACGCCCCAGAAAACGGTATGCGATATAATAAATAAAGATTCCGTCACAAGTACAAAAGTTGCATTAGCGTCATATCTATTCAGCAGTTACGTGCCTTAAACAGATAAAGAAAGAAACAGGTATTCATGCTATTTATGTAGAAACAATACGTTTAAAATACTACACGAAACATCTACACATTTCGGAACGATCTGAATCTTTAAACGTGTAATTAAAATTTTCCTCCTACATGGATTATGCAAAGCAATTGTAAAGGAATATTAAGCTTAGGTCATGACAGCCTTAATACTGAACGTATTAATGGGGAAAGTGGTCTGCAAAGTTGTTAACGAGCGGTGTGGTTTATACATAAATCATCATTAGACTTGATGACCTGGAATGTTTAGTGATTTTCTAAAACTGTTTTCATATAATCTACACAATCATTTGTTTGTTTAGATGTATATAAAAAAGTTAAATTTTGTGGTAAAAATGTTTACATTTTAACAATTATAGCACATTGAAGATGAAGTACAAACATTACAATATCTTTAGTAGATATTTATATCCAATTTCTTACCCTTTGCAGTCAATATATTTTCTATCTTCTGCAATCTTTAGAAAGTTTTCAGTTAATGTGTCAGCACACTCAAGAAGTAAACTTTGCATCTATAAAGAAACAAATACGGTAAAGATATGATTGGTGGAAAAGAAATAGCGTTGCGTAAACAAAGAAAAACACGTAAAATTGTCATTAGAACGAGCAATCTGAATGCACAAAAAAAAATAATTTTTAAAAAATCAACACCTTTATATTTTAATGGTCTCATATTTTTATTTGTACTTCTAAAAAAATAACAAATGTCTTTCTAGATAGCGCTAGAGTTTAATAGCCCTTTTATCAGTTGATTGAACTTCAGTTTTGAGTGTCAGCTCTCGGGATCAAATTCAATGCCAGGAAATATATAATAAAATAATAAGTGCCTCTTTTATTTGGCAGATGCGAAACATACTTCCTGAGGGTAATACGACAGAAATTTTGATATAATATGAAAGTAGTGCGTAACAAATATGTTGGTTAAAATGAAACTAATATTTTTGTTGCAAAGCACATACACACTTATTGGATCTTCTCTTCTGTTCAAACCTTACAGATCGGTCCTTTAACTCAATATTGAAATAATATTTTCCCTATTATACCAGGAGTGTAAGACTAGAGCGAAGACAGATAATCGTCATAACACGCCGCCAACGCCTGGGTTACAAGTAAACCTTAGACTGAAAATAATCCTTTTGTAACGAACAACAAAAGATGAAATTGTCAGTGAGTGTCTTATTCAGCTTGATCTGTCTCTTCTGTCTTTAATACGGACCAGACGACTTGTGAAACAATGTCCTTATTATGGGTGCTCTAAGACTTCCTCCATAGGAGTCACGCTGCACTAAACAGTTACTACCAATTTTATTTTTGTTTATTCTTTATGAAGACTGGGCTTTAAATCAGTTGTAAAATAAAACAATTGTAATGATATAATGTTACATCTAAAACACTGTCAGCTATGTTGCTTAATATCAAAACGAGACAATATTCCCCTATAGTGATATCGAAGGATGTGAACAGGTCCGAGTATTTCTTATATTAAAAAAAAATCCCACTCTATAAGCTATAGCTGCGTTATAAGAAAGGCAGTCAATTCCTTAACATAGATGATAGGTGCTGCTAAATGGCTGTCTTCCTTCTGGTGGGTTGGTCCAAAATAGGGACACCGGTACCTATTCTAAACAGTTTTTAGAATCTTACCATACCTTACGAATTTTCCACGAAGTGAAAGCAGGCGTAATGATGGTTCGGACTCGCTTCCAGGAATCTCTTTGTAAAACGAAAAGCATGTTGTCTACTATCTAGTGTCCGAAGCGAAATTCCTATTCCAAAAAGACAAAAACAACGATGTGTATAGACAACATTGATATGGGTGTATAAAGGTCGTGAAAGTACTTGAAAGTCTGAAAGTTATTTGTATACATCATTTTAGTTCTGCACATTATGATAGTAGTCACTACATCTGCTAGTTTACAAAGACTAATAAAGTTCCAGCCACAATTTTAAATCAACGATTGTTTTGTTAAGAACGATATCCGAAGTAAACAAATCATATTTGTCCACGGACAGTTTAAATTCTTCAACCTATAGTTGGTTAAATATGGTCATACAAGCTGATGATCTCGTGCAGTCAGATGATCTACATATATTTTGTCAATCTGTGGTGTCCAAGACAGACTTCACGGTTCTTTACAGAAGTTTGTAACTTCTTATAGCGAGAGGTCAAGGATATCGTAAGTATATTTAAGGGCATCACGGGAAATGGAACATCGTTCTTATAATGTACGACTGATTTTATTATATTATTTGTACGTATCAGCTGACCCATTAATAACTTATAGGAAGAAAGATGCATATATTAACTTGTCAAATAATGCGTTGTTACCACATAAGTTATGTAACTAACATACATACAACTTTTGAAAACCGGAATACCATAAAAAGGTTTTAAATTTTGTAGGTCTCTTATTTTATTTCTTTACCATCAGCGAAATAATATTTTCCTGTTTAACAGATGGATCTAAATGCCCTCATTCTTTCCTCAAAAATTTCACAACAATCGATAGCAATCTTCAGTCTCAGTAAATTATGTATCTTAAAAATACAGTACGTTTGCTTGTGTTATAATATGACGTAAATGAAAAAGACATTTATTTCTAATTAGTAACTGATTTCAAAAGTTTATAAAATTTCTAAAAACAGCCATATTTATGATGTCGTCTGTTACCGAATTTCTTATGAAAATTTGATATGTTAACTGTGTAAAACATTCTTACTTTGCATTTATTCTTATTTTTACTAATTGGTTATTACGATATCATGCCACATATGTATGTGTGAAAAGAAATGTTATAATTTTCATATTATTATAAACATGATTTGTTGTTTTGTAAGACGAATTGTTTGTTTGTTTTGTTTATATCTTCTTTTCACTTTAGTCAAGAACAGAAATTTGTCATTTTGAATGTAAATCCAAATTATTCAGTGAATGTATCACTATAATATAATATTGTTATTAAAATATGTATGGAATCGTGTGTATGTTTATACAAGATTGAAATAAAACTATGTGACTTACTCTTCGGTCTGCGAAAATATGGAAATCTTTTACTAACATGGTTTTCAGTAAATGTGGATCTGCAAGAGATAGAACTGGTTGTGTTCCTTCATAGAACCTGAAATCAATAGTAAGGTTTTTCTATTTCATAATACTAATAGATTGTTATTAACCCTAAGACGAATTACGAATGCATTTACAGGGTACTCACAGAAAGATTTGGTTTGTTTGGAGTCACAATGATGTCCAACAAATAAATTTTAAATTATCCACAGGAATAGAAGTTTCGGAAATATTATGTGGAGAATAAATAGAACACTAAATGTAAAAGAAATAAAAAGGTAAAACAAACCAACTAAGATTAAAGAAACGAAACAAAATATCTTATTCCCTATTATTTTGTTTATGATTTAATTTTCAGTGCTCCCTAGTGGGTCAGCGGTACATCTGTGGATTTAAATGTTAAAAACCGGGTTTCTTTACCCATGGTAGGAAGAGTAATCTGATCTCAAGAAAGTTGCCTGGACTGGGGAACTTCCTACCACTAGGCTCAAGACAGACACAAAACACAGGATTTACGGTTCAAATTAAAATAGAAAATGTTAAATTTGTTACCAGAATACAATGTTGCATACGTCATCGATTGTTTCAAATAGCATTTAAGAGGTAAAAACTACTTTGTATAATAAGGGAAGTGGAATAGTGAGTTCAACAGGTCATTAGGGTCACCATGACACTACCAGTAGTTAAAGCATTAAATTACTTTAGTAATCGACATTGTTTGTGAATAATAATCATTTACGTAATATTAATACTCTTTAAGAAAATTATTATTTTTAAAAACTTCATTTAATGACATGTTGTATAATAAGTCTTATTTATGGGTGCACTAGCTAGCTAGTTATTTAAACATGATGTCATCTGATAACATCTTTGGATACATAAGTCGATATAATTATTATGTCATTCAGAAATTCTAGTTAATGCTTGCAGTAAAGACAGTTGTTTGGAATATTGTGTTATTGTAATTCATTGATTGTCTACAAATGTAAATTTCACATGAAAAGGCCATAAAGCTCCAAGAATACACGTGGGAGCATCTTATATTAAAATCATTTCGATACGCGCTGAAACAAATCAGGTTACAACAGTCAGAAGTTAAAATTAAATCTAACATATAAGTATTTTAAATTGGTTTTGTTCTGTTAATAAACTTTGGTTTCTTTTTGGACAGGATTTTATTTGATTTGGGTTGTTTGGAATTTATCAAAAAGCTACATGAGGGCCGTGTATATGAGCCCAGTTAAAGTGATTCGCGACAAAATTTTGCTTGCAAATATATTTGTATTGCCAAGTTTTGACAAATCAATTTCGTCAACGACAAAGCTTTACAAGAGACAATGTTTTTACTCGTGTATTCTCCGTGTTCGATTTATAGATATTTTATCTTGTAATAATCTTGTACTGGGAGAGAGCTAAGCCCTGAGTGACAAGGACACTTTTTTTTAATCCAGGGTGTCAGTCAGGAGATCATCAACTGCTTGAAAAAATCGTATCGTATTTCTTTTATCTCGTTTTTTGTTAATGTCTGAATAGAAAATATCAGTTATTTTATTGTATAAGTGATTTTTTAAACTTTGATTTAATAAAGCAGTTGTTTCTTAGTAAAATAAAGAACTCAGGGTATTGTGTTTTGTAATTTGAAACAAACACAACAAACTTTGATCATTCGGGCGTTTTGTACTAAATGGTTAATTAAATGGTTGTTGATATTTTAAAGTACTTACTGAGTTTTCGTTTTGAATGTTATGGATACAAATCATAACCGTCCTTTTACTAAGGTAAGGGAAAAGGGTTCCAGTCCATATTAAGTTTGGTTATTACTTCAGACAGAATATTATTTTTCTATGTATTTATACTGATATGTGATCAGTTATCAAGGTTTTCTTGATAAAATGAGCTTAACCCGACAAGAAAGTGACAGTAATTGTTTACATGATATTGTAAATTGGTTTGCGATTACAGTACGCCGTATATCATCTAAATAATGATTTTCAAAACAACCAAACAAATACTAAACTAATTGACTTCTGGGTGCAAGTTTGTTTGAAGACGTTGCGAAGAGCAACTTCTGTAGACTAGGTAACCAGAACTTTCTTATTAAGTGTCACTCCAAACTGAGCCCTTGCTTCCCATTCCAACTTTATTTTTTCAAAATGTCCTGTAAAAGAATTACAGGCTTACACTTTTGTGGGTTTTTTGGGGGGGTGGTATACATGGATTTTAATTATAATGCAAAAACAACTTCGAATAAAGAGAGTTTGATGACACTATTTTAAAATTTCTAAAATAATGAGACCCAAGAAACAAACCTGTAACCTTGCTCAGAATAAACTGCATTGTAACAAAATCACATAGTTCATATTTGTGATGTACAGAAAGATTTGTGTTTCCCAAGAAACATTTCAGAAACGTTTAATTTCCTGTGTTTTGCGTAAAAGCTAATGTTGTTTTGAAAACATTTTATGGGCAACTTTAATGTCTCAGTTCTATTCATTATTTTAGCTATTTTTGTTAAAATAACTAAGGTGTATCCTTAGGTGAGAGTGGGTGACCGTGTTTGTTTTCTTGTAGCAAAGCACATCGGGCTATCAGCTGAATTTACCGAGGAGAATCAAAAACCTTATTATAGCGTTGTAAATCCGTAGGCTTTACTGGTGGGGTACATGTTTCTTTCCATGGACTCAGTAAACCTTCGTCCAAAATTTGATAAAGATCCATAAATGGTAAGTGAAGTGGTGAGGAAAAAGTCCCACAAAAACCTCAATGAAACCAAGGAATGAAAAACATGAAAACCTTTGTGTATTTCAACCTGCATTTAATGATCCTCCACATCAATTTTAGTGAAGATCCATCCACTCTCTGCCAATTATTTACATTGGCATACAAGACAAAGAACTATTATATTTACATAGAAGGGGCTAGTGCACTAGTTCCGTGTGTGAAGTATTCATTACGTCATATCTGCACACTGAAAATTGTTAAATATAAAGTTCTCAATAATAAGAACCAGAGAAGAAATGGAAAATTTGACCCATATTGCGAATCTGCATACATACAGAATAAAAATTCGTGAAGTGTAAATTTGCACATAGAGTATTAAAAAGAATTTTCTCGTTTAACATAAGCAAGATTTTTATTATAGTATGATTACTAAAATAAATACTTACCCGTATATTCGTCCATATTTCACATAATTCTCTTGTTCTAAAATATGGAGAGGCTAGAAAAACAAAAGTAATATAATGTTCTACTTAAAGTTTTCAGTGTTCAGAAAAATTAATAATTTTTCTTAATCAAAAGTACTTTAGTTTGAACAGATACAACTTCACACAACCATCCAAAATGTTGAAGTTTCACAAAAGATAAAGTAACCCAGACAACAACACTGACTGTCAACACTTCGACCACTCGTGTGTAACCGAATAATACGTTTGACCTTTTACAGACTTCCTCACTAGAAAGTTTAATTTCATGTTTTATTGTTATCTCTATTCTATAATAGCAATATTACATTACATTTGCCGTTACAAGTGAAAACATTGTAGTGTAAAAAGAGACAAAAACATTAAATTCGGCACCAGATTTGGTTTCACTAATCTCTTGGTAGATTCCCATGATATCTTTTATCTCCCTTTACCAGGCAACCCTTAATACAAATAAAGTAACCCCCTGGTAACTTCTAATCTGCATACAATTTGTTGCCACGTGTTTCTACTTACCATTTTGTACCCTTTCCATAAATTTTCCAAAGGATATTTTGTTTTAACGGTAGGAATTCCTTTTGATTCCCAAAAGCCATAGTTCCTGGTGAGATAGCTGGATAAGAAGATATAAAAACTAACTAACCATCTATTGATACTGGTTTTTGGAACTAGAAGTTTATACATCAACTCAATTCTTGTAATATTAACTACACTTAAAATATATTACTCAGTAAAAAGTGAAACAATTTATACTATTTTAATTTATAAAACTGTTTAAAACAATAGTATAAATCTGTTGAATTCATGTTTTAACATAAGTAATATAGAAACTGTTTATTCACCTGTAAAGTCCGATGATTACTGCAACAGCACAAAGAAACCAAGGGATGATGGATGGTAATGTTGGAAAATCCATAGTTAAACAACTTTATAATGAACAACATAAAGAGCACACTGATAGAAAAACATTCCTTAGGTAAAAATATATATATATATTTGTATATACACACGTGCTACACTAGGATCAAAAGTCAATGACAATACGCATCACGTGATAACGTTCCACAGACTCTCTTGTGATCGTATGTTGTTGATCTGTGCTGGTTTAGTTTGTGATTTCTTTGTAAGCAATAATATATTTTTATTTTTATTTAATGATTCGGAGTGAAAAGAAACTGGAGGAGTGACACACACACAAATATTTTACGAAGAATATTTACACTTGTTACATGTAATGTAGTAGCAACACACTAGAGTGAAGACATCTAGTTGCCAACTTTTCAATGATTATTTTATCTACAAGTAATGGGACTTACCTTCACGTAACAACACCCACATTTGTGAAAGTGCGAACATGTTCGGTTACAGAGATTCGATCCCTTAAATTACAGGTTGCGAATCTATCGTCCTAACCACCAAGTTAAGCCATGGCGCGAAATTTAATATTTCTTTAAAAACACTGGAAAAAGTACTTCTTGCACAAAATCACACTGTGATAATAAATCACAAATATTAAATGCTTTACGTCAATATTTACCTTTGTATCATGTTCCAATTGTTATACATTCTCGTGCCTGAGTGGTTACGATAACATTGATGTTACTTATCATGAAATTTACTCTCGTATTGCTGTGGGTCTGATTATGGAAAGAAAGTATATGAATGAATGAAATTGAAAAACTGAACAAAAAATAGACGCACTCATATAAGGAAAACATTTGTGAGAAATCCCTTGCCCAGTGGCACAATAGTATTACTGTAAACTTACAGCACTAGAAATCTGGTTAAGAGACCTGTAGAGGGAAGAGGACAGACAAACAGTTGTGTAAAATAACATACTCTTCCCAATTCTCATAACATCAAACAAACGAAACCCTTATGTCAATAGCAGTTTTAAATAAGTTTGTTTACCTTCCCTTCACCTGTGTACTTTATGTAAATCAAAAAGAACAGAGGTCTTAAAACAGAAGTACCTCACATGTGACATTAATCAACTTTGTGATTGCTTGTTTGTTTGTTTTTTGAATTTCGCAAAAAGCTACTCGAGGGCTATCTGTGCTAGCCGTCACTAATTTTGTAGCATTGCGTAATTTTGTTGTCATCACCACCCACCGTCAACTCTTGGGCTACTGTTTTACCAACGAACAGTTTGTGTTTATATAACAACTGAAGTTCAGTTTTTGTCCAAATCTATTATCCTATATTTCACAATAAACTGACATATTTCAACAAGAAAATATATTTCACTATAAGATAGACAAAATTGTATTGTTTGCTTGTTTCTATTTATGGCAAAGCTACACGATGGGTATCTGCGCAAGCCATACCTAATTAACATTGTTAGGCAGCTAGTCATCACCACCCACCGCCATCTCTGAGGATCACGGGTTCGAATCCCCGCCGTACCAAACATGTTCGCCCTTACTGTGGGAGCGTTATAATGTTACGGTCAATCCTACTATTAGTTGGTAAAAGAGTAGTTTAAGAGTTGGCATTGGATCGTGATGGCTTGCTGCCTTCCCCCTAGTCTTGCATTGCTAAATTATGGACGGCTAGCGCAGATAGCCCTCATGTCGGTTCACGGAAAATGTAGGGCAAAGAATCAATAAGATATAATAATAAGTACATTATAAAAAGTGAATGTTAATTTTAAGTATTTAACATCACTGTTATGTCATCTAGTTGTGATATTGGGAGAAAAATAGTTGTGTCAATTTGTTTTAAATAAGGGTAGGCGTTCAGTTATCGATGCTGAATAGCTGTTTTCCTTTTAGTCTTTGACTTGAAAGTTATGGATGAATTCAGGAGAATAGTCTTGTGCCGTTTAGTGTATGGTAAAATATTTACGTGTATACGTGCATATTTGAACTGAAACAGGCCTGGCATGGCCGAGCGCGTTAAGGCGTGCACTCGTAATTCGCGGGTTCGCGCCCGCGTCGCGCTAAACATGCTCGCCCTTCCAGCCGTGGGGGTGTATAAAGTGACGGTCAATCCCATTATTCGTTGGTAAAAGAGTAGCCCAAGACTTGGCGGTGGGTGGTGATGACTAGCTGCCTTCCCTCTAGTCTTACATTCCAAAATTAGGGACGGCTAGCACAGATAGCCCTCGAGTAGCTTTGTGCGAAATTCCAAAACAAACACAAATTGATAATTTTAATTAATATTAATTTAATCATGTAAATTTATTGTGTGCTTGTCAACGTTTCCAGCTGATTTCTGTTTGGACTGACCACATAAACTGGATGTATGTAAATAAAATAAATTTGGAGCCGGATCTTATTTAAAACTGTCAGGTATTGACCCAGATATTCATAAGATGGTTTCAACAAAGCAGTGTTTTCCTTCACATTAAGCTCCCAGCTAGTACAGTTCAACAGATAGCTCGATCTAGATTTGTTTTAAAAAACATACACGTATTCAAGTTATATTAAATTTTAATGTTTAATTTCCCAAATTTATATTTCTTTTCATTGTTCATTTCTAACAAATAGACACAAACTGTAAAGGTTATGAAATACACACACGATAAAATTTAATTTTAACGGAAGAGGGTTCTCCAATAATGTTAAGAAATTGACATGGGTGTGACGGTTGGAAAATTCTGTCAACTACTACACTGTTTTGTGTTTTGTTGTATTCATGGGCGTTTTCGTGTTTTTAAAATTATATTTTCAAAATCAAAACTTTTTCATGTTTTAAGTAATCGTTTCATTGATTATAACTGTACATAACTTCCGTCCTTGATTTGGGTACCACAGCGACTTATTCTGATAGTCAATAAAATAATGAATAACACTGAGACTTCGATATCGTCCATAGAAATGTTTTAGAACAAAATTTGCTTTTATGTGAAACAAATTAAGTTGAGCGTTTTATACATTACAAAAATAAACTACTCACTTAAATTCCATTGCCATTACTTCAAGAGGTCAAAGGTCAGTTTTCTGGATTTCATTATTTCCAAGATTTATAAACGCTTCAGCAAACAGCATTTATTAGAATTAAAATCCGTAGATACTACCATAAAAAACAAACAAACGTAAGCAGTGAATTATTTTTATAGATGATTTAGGCCCAACCTTTATGTTGGACAGATAAAGTTCAGATTTACAGCAAGTGTTTGGAGTAATACTTGAGTAGAAAGTCCTCGTTAACTTGTCTATAAAAGTCGCTTATGTTGAAAGAACGACGTTTCGTATCACTAGGAAAGAACTCGTAATCGGGAAAACAAATCTCTTCGTTTACATTCTGGAACGATGGATCATAACACTTGAATAAACGATCCTTCTGTCATCATTACAGGACTTTTAGACCTTGAACTTTAAGTTAGTCATCACTCGATCATCGCTTAAGACTTTTCTCGTCTTACATACCTCTTTACATTTAAAACAAATTTAGTTTACACACTCGAAGCTCAACTGTTTTGTATTATATCTACAAGTTTCCGTTTACCCCTTAACGTAATAACAAATTTAACCAGTCATTAATTATACTGTAGTTTTAGGTAAAACAATATCTGTATTATATTTTGATTTCGCTAAAGATGGAATAAATGTATTTGAACACGTTGGAACATGATAAAGAAATGTTTTGTTTTGTCAGTCTTTTCATCTTCATTATTAGCTTGTACCGTTTTAGTCTGTCCACGACATACGTCCAGTAGAGCTGCCCCACGGGTGTTTACATATTAGCTGGCCCACTTCACCAACCTTCATCGTTTTTCTATTATTTTTCTTCTGGTTAATTACAACATAGGTGATCTCTACTATCCGCTAGGAGGCCAGTAGACCCGCCCTCTCCTTTAAAAAAAAGGAAACAAAAAATCTCCAAATTAGAAAAAAACGAGATGATTTATTTATTACTATGATATTACAATGTAACACAAAGATTAACTTCTCGATAACGACTACATTTAACGATGGAACCGAGAAATAAAACTAAAGATATAGCAATAGTGGAAAACACAAATCTGTGGTAAAGTATATACACGTTGTTTTTCGTTGCATTGTTCTAGTCTTCTTGGTCTGGAATCTGTAAAGGAAATGTTTATAAAGCTTAAGTGGTTGCATTTTTACTAGCTTTATAGAGATGTGTCTTGGTGTAAGATATGTGTCAATAGGTTGTTTGACGTTTCTGAATTGTTTATACTAAAAGACGTTATACATGTATTTTTAACTGTTACACATTATCATGTTATCATATAGAATAGTATAGTTTTATCTTTGTCGTATTTATTTTAAGCATGTCAGAAAAGTGATTATTTAGATCTAATCTTCTACTGAGAAGTTATTCTCAACAATTTAACAGAGTTAAGTTTAATAATAACTTCGTTTGTTATTTCGTCAATTTAAGAAACAAATTCGTTTATGTTTGTTGCAATGTTACGACTATAAACCAGGTGATGCACCATTTTATCACATTGTTTAGAACAATGCTTTTCAAACACAGATCCGTGAAATGTCGACGGTGGTTCTAAAAACATTTGTCTGTTTGTTTTTACGCACAAAGTAACACAAAGAGCTACCTGTGTTCTACCAACCAGGGTTTTCTTTATCCGGTTTGTAGCGTTTTAAGTCCGCAAACATTCCGTTGTATCACTGTAGGACCTTACAAAAAATAACAATAAATATTGGTTTTGATTGTTTAGTTATTGAGTATTAATCAGGCAAAGACCAAATGAACTTTTGAAAATCATTATTTACACGGCGTACTGTAATCCCATACAAAATTACAATTTTATGTGAACAATTACTGTCACTTTCTTGTTTTGTTAAGTTCATTTCATAAACTTATCACATATCAGTATAAATACATAGACAAATAATGTTCTGCCTCAGGTAATAACCAAACTTAATATGCACTGGAACCCTTGTTTCTCACCTAAGTGAAAAGACGGTTATGATTTGTATCCAAAACTTTCAAAACTGAAATTCAATCAGTACCTTTCGAAGATTATTTTGTATTTATATTTTGATAGTTTTATAAATTTGAATGCTGTCTACCGGTTGTTCAATTTTATATTTGAGGGCTTTCTAGGTTTTTATAACTGTGAAGAGCATTGCACAAGTAGCCTTTTATCTAGCTTTATACCAAACAACAACAAAATAACAACAACTTAAAATATCTTTTTGTTCTGACTCGTGTCTACATAAAGGGATAAATGTGCTATGCTCTGATGGTCATCCAAATAACATGGTTTTTACTATTCTAAGTCAACAGATATATGGTTGTGTAACTAGTGGGGCGAAGTTAATGGACGTTAAATTTTTAACTTAAAACAAATCATACTTCTACTGGAGTTTAAAATATCAACAACCATTTAATTCACTAAAATTTTCAGTGTAAAACGCTCTATTTGTTTTTGTATTTTACGCAAAGTTTCTCAATGGCTATCTGATCTAGCCATCTCTAATTTAACAGTGGAAGGCAGCTAGTCGTCACCACCCACCGCAAACACCTGGGCTACACTTTTACCGACGAATAGTCGGATTAACCAAAATATTCTAACGCCCCTACGGCTGAAAAGGTGAGCATGTTTGGTGCAACGGGGATGCGAACCCGCGACCCGCAGATTAGGCGCCGCACACCTGAACCCACCTGGCCATGCAGCACCGAAACGCCCGAATGGTCAAAGTTAGTTGTGTTCGTTTCAAATTACAAAACACAAAAGCCCGAGTTCCTGATTTTACTCAGAAAAAAACTACTTTATTGAATGAAACTAAAAAGATCACTTAAACAACAGAAGAACTGATATTTTCCAGTTATACTTTAACAATAAACGAGAAAGAAGAGATACGATAAGAATGTTTATAGTATTTGATGATCTCGTGACTGAGACACTGGATAAAAACAAATGTGGCCTTGTAACTTGAGGCTTAACTCTCTCGCTGTTTAAAACAAACGTAGCCTTGTGACTCAGGGCTTATCTCTTTGGGTGTATAAAACAAACGTAGCCTTGTCACTCAGGGCTTATCTCTTTCGGTGTATAAAACAAATGTGGCCTTGTCACTCAGGGCTTATCTCACTCGGTGTTTAAAACAAATGTAACCTTGTCACTAAGGGCTTATCCCTCTCGGTGTATAAGCTTACGATAAATGTTACTAATTTTAATAATTGAAACTTAACCTTCGATATTACAAGATAAAAAGTCGACCACAAAGCATACACGAGTGAAAACATTGTCACTTTACATTGGTTATCACTCCCACTTCCCAGTGACACAGCAGTACGACTCTGGACTTAGAACACAACAAACTGGGTTTCGACATTCGTGGTGGGTAGACAACAGATAACCCATTATGCAGCATTAGCTATCCAAGTTTGGTAATACAGATGTATTTTCAAGTAAAATTTCTTCGTGAATCGATTTAACGAGGCTCAATTTCATAACGCATATATGGTTTTGTAATAAATTCCAAACAACCCTAATCAAATAAAATCCTTACAAAGAAAAGACCAAAGTTCGTTAAGAATACAATACCAATTGAAAATTCTGATATATTTCATTTTATTGCATCTTCATTTAAATTTGTAGACAACCAATGAATTACAATTACACAATATTCCAAACAACTGTCTTTACCTCAAGCACTAACCAGAATTTCTGAATAACATAATAATTATACCGACTTACCAACACCCATAGATGTTAACAGACAACATCATGTTTACTTAACTGGCTAGTTAGTGCACCCATAAATAATACTTATTATACATCATGTCATTAAATGGAGTTTTTAAAAATAATAATTATCTAAAGGAGTATTAATATTACGTTAATGATTATTCTTTACAAAGAATGTCTGCTACTAAAGTAATTTAATGCTTTAACTAATGGTAGTGTCATGGTGACCCTAATGACCTGTTGAACTCACTATTCCACTTCCATTATCATACAAAGTAATTTTTACATCTTTAAATGCAATTAGAAGCAGTCGATGACGTGTGCAACATTGTATTGTGGAAACAAATTTAACATTTTTATTTTAATTTGAAACGTAAATCATGATTTCTGAGTGTGTCTAGTGCCCAGTAGTAGGAAGTTCTCCAATCCCGGCAACTTTCTTGAGGTCAGACTACTGAGAAGTAGTTGTTGTTTTGAATTAAGCACAGAGATACAAAATGGGTTGTCTGTGCTCTTTTTACCACCGTTAGAGAAACCCGGTTTTTAAACGTTTTAAGTCCACAGACATAGCGCTGAACCACTGGGGGGCACTGAAAAGTAAATCATAAACATATTACAAAGGGAATAAGAGATTTTTGTTTCGTTTCTTTTAGGTTGGTTTGTTTTACCTTTTTATTTCTTTGGTTTCATTTTATTTCTAGCATTCAATTTCTTTTCTACATAATATTTCCGGAACCTCACGGTTAATAATTATCCGTTAGTATTATTTAATAGAAGAACCTTACTATTCATTTCAGGTTCTATGAAGGAACACAACCAGTTCTATCTCTTGGAGAACCACATTTACTGAAGACCATGTCAGTGAAAGATTTCCACATTTTCTCAGACCGAAGAGTAAGTCATAGTTTTATTTCAATCTTGTAAAAACATACACACAATTCCATTCTGATTTTAATAACAATATTATATTATAGTGATACATTCAATGAATAATTTGGATTTACATTCAAAATAACAAATTTTGTTCTTAACAAAAGCAGAAAGAAGTCAAAACAAACAATTCGTCTTACAAAACAACAAATCATGTTTGTGATAATAATATGAAAATTGTAATATTTATTTTCACACATACATATATTGCAAGATATCGTTATAACCAATTAGTGAAAATAAGAATAAATGCAAAGTTAGAATGTTTTACGCAGTTAAATTTTCAAAATATTCGTAAGAAATTCCGTAACAGACGACATCAAAAATTTGGCTGTTTTTACAAATTTTATAAACTTTTGAAATCAGTTTTATAGTTTTAAGTTGAAAACTTTACTGAGACTGAAGATTGCTATTATTTGTTGTGAAATATTTTAAACAAAGCAAAGAATGAGGATATTGAGCGCCATCTGTTAAACAGAAAAATATTATTTCGCTGATGGTAAAAAAATGAAATAAGAGACGGCACAAAATTTAAAACGTTTAAATGGTATTCTGGTTTTAAAAAGTTAAGTTGTTGTATGTATGTTAGTTACATAACTTCTGTAGTTACAACGCATTATTTGACAAGTTAATATGTATAGCTTTCTTCCTATTAGATATCAATAGGTCAGCTGATCCGTACGAATATTACAATAAAATCAGTCCTACATTATAAGAACGATGTTCCATTTCCCGTGATGCCATTAAAAATACTTACGATAACCTTGACCTCTCGCTATAAGAAGTGACAAACTTTTGTGAAGAACCATAAAGTCTGTCTTGGGCATTACAGATTGAGAAATTTTCTGTAGATCATCTTACTGCACGAGATCATCAGCTTGTATGAACACATTTAACCAACTATAGATTGAAGAATTTCAAATGTCCGTGGACAACTGTGATTTGTTTACTTCGGATATCGTTCTTAACAAAACAATCGTTGATTTAGAACTGTGGCTGGAACTTTGTTAGTCTTTGTAAACTAGCAGATGTAGTGAGTACTATCAAAATGTGCAGAACTCAAATGATGTATACTAGTAACCTTCAGACTTTCAAGTACTTTCACCACCTTTATACACAAACATAAATGTTTTCTGTACACATCGTTGTTTTTGTCTTTTTGGAAAAGGAATTTCACTTTGTACTCTCGATAGCAGACAACATGCTTTTCGTTTTACAAAGAGATTCCTGGAAGCGAGTCCGAACCATCATTACAGCTGCTTTCACTTCGGGGAAAATGCGTAAGGTATGGTATTTTATATTTATGGAAAAACTGTCTAGAATAGGTACCTCTGTCCCTATTTTGGATCTACACACCAGTAGAAAAATAGCAATTTAGAAGCATCTATCATCCCAGTTTAAGAAATTGACTGCCTTTCTTATAACGCAGCTATAGCTTATAGAGTGGGAAATATTTTTCTTTTTATTTGAGCTACTCGGACCTGTTCACATGCTTCGATACCAGTACAGAGGAATTTTGTCTTCTTTTGATATTAAGCAACACAGTTGATAGTGGTTAAGGCAACAGATCTGTGATCAAATTAACAGGAGTTCTATATCCTGTTTCCTCAAACATTTTTGCCGTATCAGTGATGAGGGTGTTATTCAGTTCCAGTCAATCCACTATTCGTTCATAAAAGTGTAACACAGGCGTTGGCGGTGTGTTATGACGATTATCTGTCTTCCTTCTATTCTTACACTTCTGGTAAAATAAGGACAATATTATTTCAATATTGAGTTAAAGGACCGATCTGTAAGGTTTGAACAGAAGAGATGATCCAATAAGTGTGTATGTGCTTTGCAACAAACAATATTTGTTTCATTTTAACCAACATATTTGTTACGCACTGCTTTCATATTATATCAAAATTTCTGTCGCTTTGCCCTCAGGAAATATGTTTGGCATCTGCCAATAACAGAGGCACTTTTTATTTTATTATATATTTCCTGGCATTGAATTTGATCCCGAGAGCTGACACTCAAGACTGGAGTTCAATCAACTGACACAAAGTGCTAGTAAACTACAGCGCCATCTAGTAAGGCATTTGTTATTTTTTAGAAGTAATAGAAAAAAGGTAAGACCATAAAAATATAATGGACTGGATTTTTTTAAAAAATATTTGGTTTGTGCATTCAGATTGCTCGTTCTTATGACATTTTTACGTGTTTTTTTTTGTTTTCGCAACGCTATTTCTTTTCCACCAATCATATCTTTACGGTACTTGTTTCTTTATAGATGAAAGGTTTAGTTCTTGACACATTAACTGAAAACTTTCTAAAGATTGCAGAACATGGAAAAGCTGTTGACTGTAAAGGGTAAGATGTTGGATATAACTATCAACTGAAGATATTGTAATGTTTGTACTTGATCTTCATGTGCTGTAATCATTTTTATTTTTGTTTTGGAATTTCGCACAAAGCTACTCGAGGGCTATCTGTGCTAGTCGTCCCTAATTTAGCAGTGTAAGGCTAGAGGGAAGGCAGCTAGTCATCACCACTTACCGCCAACTTTTGGGCTACTCTTTTATAAACGAATAATGAAATTTATCGTTACATTATAACGCCCCCACGGCTGAAAGGGCGAGCATGTTTGGCACGACAGGGATGCAAACCCGCGACTCTCAGATTAGGAGTCGCAAGTTTTAACGCGCTTGGCCATGACGAGCCGAGCTATAATTATTAAAATGTACACATTTTAACACGAATTTAACTCTGTTTGCATACATTTAAGCATACAAACGATTGTGTGCATTATATGAAAACAATTTTGGAAAATCACCAAACATTCCAGGTCATCAAGTCTAGTGATGCTTTATCTTATAACCACACCACTCGATAGCAACCTTGCTGACCACTTTTCACATAAACACGTTCAGAAAAAAGGCTGTCATATTCTGAGCTCACCATTCCTCTCTTATTGCTTTGCATAATCCATGTAGAAGCATAATTTTAATTACACGTTTAAAGATTCAGATCGTTCCGAAATGTATAGATGTTTCGTCTAGTAATTTAAACGTATTGTTCCTGCATAAATAGAATTAATACCTGTTTCTTTCTTTATCTGTTTAAGGCACATAACTGTTGAATAGATATGACGTGAATGCAACTTTTGTACTTATGACGGAAATCTTTATTTATTATATCGCATACCGTTTTCTTGAGCGTGTGAACATCTGCTACTTACCAAAGTATTCTCATCTATGATACGACTTGTTACAAATGTATTTTTCCCGATGGTTTTGGTTTCCCAAAATGATCCCTATTGCTTCATTTTTCATTTCCATTACGAACAAGGTATGTTACTGTTTTGTAAATTTTAAATACCCAATCTAATCTGGTGGCTCAGCTGAAAGTAAGCAGGCATAGGATTTTTGAATTCTAGTTTTGATACCCTGCACATTAAAGAAATGATACGAAAGTAACTTTGAACTATAAGAATGCATTTAGCTCGTAATTTTTTGAACGTGCATGCACCGAATGTAGTAGAATACATCTCATTTGAAACTTGTTTAAAGATGTGACATGGTCGATCAATGTTTAAATATCCTAATGTACATCCAAATACTACAATATAATTTATACTAACTCGTCTCCATGTTAACTGTATAAACACCGTAACTTCGAAATTGTGACACACATTTTAGAAGTGACATTTTACTAACTTAAAAGTAAAAAACACAACCACGTATAAGCAATACTAGTTTGTAATAACTATAACCACTGTCAAATTTCTCTTCATTTATGACATGTTATTTATAACACATTTTTGAAAATCGTAAGTAACATACAGTGCTTAACACTTTACAAATAAGGAAAATAATCACCTCTTTTGTTCTGAATTAATAGCAATCTAAACGTTAAGTTTGTTCAATTAAAATTATGTAATATACATATCGAATTCTTTTACGTCGACTATAGACTTTCACTATACTGATATATTAAATTTTGTTATTATTATTATTCACAAAATTTAAACAAAACCTGACTGTGGGTCCGAAGATCAATGTAATGAGTGATTCACTGAGGGTGGGGTTGGTTAGCCACCCTCGTTTATATTGTTTTTAAAAATTATCTTATTCATTTATGTATGTTTTAAAATGTGTCTGTGGAATCTTACTATTTCATTTGGATTTTTCTGGAGTGTTAAAAGCTAACTGCTTTTGTCTCTATTCTACCAGTTCAACACTAGGGAATGACTAACACATGAACAACATGAGATGCTTGAAATAAATATATGAAATGACCAAATGTTTTCAATTGTTATTCCAATTAAACAATGATTGTTTGTACTTTGGTTCAGTTTAATGTTTAAGGAACGTACGTAAGCTAAACTACATTTAGAATAGGTATCTATGACAACTGTAGAATACACTGACCATTTAGATAAATATTATTTATTTAGAATTTTACGAATTTGATCATTATATTTTCCTTAACAGTACAAAAGACATAATGAACAACAAGTTTCAGAGAGTTTGTATTTATCGGAATTTTTTTGTGGTGTATTGTCAGAAGTTTTAGGTGCTGTGCAATATTGAACAATAGTGGCTCGTTCTCCCAATAATTATGAGTAGGTTTCACACAGAACCTCGTATATCTTAAAACTACATTGTTTAACAATATAAATAAACACACACCCAAAATAACTTGATGAACCATGACTGTGTTGATTACAAGAAGACATTAATCCATTGGCTGTGGCTGTACGATAGAAGAAATTTAGAAATTAGCAAAGGAAGTGGTGATTCAGAAGTCTTGTAACAATTATTCTGAGTGACATTTGTAGCATGAGTAAGTTTAGTGCCAGTTGGGTTTCAGAAATGTTGTCGTCAGAGCGAAGATTGACCCGAGTTCTATTTAGCCAAATTCTATTAAAATACGTTTCATTATTTTGTCGTTAGTGTTATAACTGTGAATTGAACGTGGATTCAATACTTTAATCCAGATAGAAAATTCAAATTTCGGCATGGAGTCATTCTAGTTCATGTACTTCCTCTGCAAGGAAAGAAATGTAATCAATTCTTAGAAACCCTGACAATGTTTTTACTCAATTTGCCAAAATGCTTTTAATTCTGCCAACATATGGCGACTTTAACTTACATGCGAATAGCGTGTTGGTACAGTTTGAAAAAGAATTAAATCTTTGTCATGCATAGCTTTCAAAGAGAATCTTTTTCTCAAACAGAATCATTTTAATGGCATGGATAGCATGTAAAATTGCCATAATTTATTGATCTTGGCCGCTATTATAATGTAAAAAGGTCAATCCCGCTATTCGTTGGTAAAAGAGTAGCCAAAGTGTTGGCAATGGGTTGTGATGATTAGCTGTCCTTCTTCTGGTCTTCTTCTATTTAACATTTACTGGCCTGAAAATAAACGACACAGTTCATCGTGTTCAGGAAATTTGAAGTTTTCTGAAATGTGCAACACTATCTTGGATATTACATTCAAAATCCTTACCAAGTAATACTCAAAACCTAAGAGAGGAATATTTTAAATATTTAAATATTAAATATAACTTTTAAAGAGTTCATGTATATTCTAAAATACATTAAAATAACAAGTTACACAATACCATTCTGAAGAATTACGTTTCTTCTTTTAGTTGCTTTCTCTAACATCATGAAACTGTTCAAAATCTGCATGATTGACCCATCAGGTATGGAGTTTTTCAAGGAGTTGACTCTCAAGATAATTGACCAACGTAAACACAGTCCTAAAGTAATTAATATTTAAACTCACTTTTAGAGTAGTGTTTAAGAGTATTATTATGTGTCTTATAATAATAATAATAAAAAATTACATTTATTCAACATTATAAATTAATGTCACATGTTTTTCTTCAATAACGAAAGGTTTTCGATGATTTCAGACAAGGCGCATAGACTTCCTTCAGTTGCTACTGGAGACCATGGACAACAAACTGCAGAAATTCCAAAGAGGACGTTAAAAATGTAAACAATTATGGATACGAAGAAGAAAACTTAAAATTCTTCAACAACAAGTTACAAAATAAATGTGAGAAAATTTAAAAATGTGTTTAGACTTGACTTAGAAGATCAAATGTAATAGTTTGAGTTTTGTTTTCACGAGTTTTAAAACACATTTTGACAAATGTTATTTGTACGATCTAACTGACGATTGTAATAATTTAGCAACTGAAAGTCTAAAATCGTTATGACTAAGACACTACTTCACTGAATTTGTGGCGACAGTAAACATTTATTAGTCATGGAAATCACCGTAAACTAATTATATAGATGCTAAACATGTTTGTCGTGATATTATTATCTTAACATACTCAATTGGTTCACGTAACTTGTGATTAACCTTGTGTATAATTTTTGGTTTATGAAGCTAAAGATTTTTTTCATTTGTGAAACTAGCGACTTTAACTTTTGCAGCCCATACAACACTTTCAGAACATAATTACAGATAAAACATAAAAATATATATATACATGTTACTTACAGTAGTGTTTAACATGCCAACAGTAAAATAAATTCCATAATTATTTCTAAAATTTCAAAAGAACTAATAATAATAATAAAAAACAAATAAATAGCTGATGAAGTGAACATTTATGAAAAATACAACAAGCTGAGAGAAAATACTCCGTATTGTATTAAAGAATACCTGAGTTACGTGAGACAACTGCACACCTTCTTGTACACATAATTTGTTATATTTCCATACAAATAAAAAAATGTCTTGAACACCCATCAGCATCCTGTGAAAAATAACGAAGTATGAAAAAACAACGACAAAAACAAATGAAAGAAGAGGAAACAATAAAAAATGCATTATAAAAGCATGTAAAGCTAAATATTACAGTTACGGTTTTCTATCATCTTTTCATTTTTTATTATTATCATAATAATTTGTTTTCTTAATTTTGCACAAAGCAACACGAGGGCTATCTGCTCTAGTTGTTCCTAATTTAGCAGTGTAAGATTAGACAGAGGCAGCTAGTCATAACCACCTACCGCCCACTCTTGGGCTACTCTTTTACCAACGAATAGTGAGATTGACTGTCACGTTATAACGCCCCCACCTCTGGGAGGGTAAGCATGTCTGGTGCGATGGGTTTCAAACATGTGACCTTCAGGTTACGGGTCAAACACTTTAACCCACCTGGCCATATCAGGCGCTAATAATGTGTGAAGTGATAAATCCAGGAACAATATTTCAAAATCTCTGGGAGCTAATATTGAAACAAAAACACTAAATGAGAGTTTATTCAATATAATACATAAGAGATTTACTTTAACAGGTATATACTCAACATAAAGTAGAACTAACTGGATCAGTAAATAGTTGCAAAATTTACAGTTTTGATTTCAAAATTCTTCATTTTCTTCTATCAGTAAGATAAGCTACATTAGTGCAAGGTGGAAGGAATATTTCTCTAAACGTTGCAACAAAGTTTATCCTGACCCTCACTAAGTAAACCCACATAACTTAAATTTAAATTGTATGCATAGTTTGATACCTACAGCAGAAACAAACAAATAAAAAATAAATGCTTATTTCACATCTATTTCCATACAAAACGGTAACTTTCTGTTTTTAGTACATTATTTTGTGGTTTACATAGCATTATAATTTCAAACGTTAAAATACAATCACGTTGGCAGATTGATTAAGAGATATTGAAATCCATTTTAAAACGACCTCATCTCTGCATCTGAAAAGGTTTACCAAACAAATATGCAAATAAGATTACAGATATATGGCAAAACATTCAGAATTTTCAGTTTTAACATTTTTGACCAATGACAAACCTAATTTAATACAGCCATCAAAACAAGTTATAGTTATTCAATTTTAACGTGTATTTAATTTTGAATCTGAATGACTGGTGTTCTTATTACAGATTACAGATATATGGCAAAACATTCAGAATTTTCAGTTTTAACATTTTTGACCAATGACAAACCTAATTTAATACAGCCATCAAAACAAGTTATAGTTATTCAATTTTAACGTGTATTTAATTTTGAATCTGAATGACTGGTGTTCTTATTTTTTTTTAAATGTGCAAACTCTGTGTTTGATTTTTTAGAGAAAACCACACAGAGCTATTTGTTGTGTCAGCTGCAGAGAATTGATTGTAACATTGCAAATCCACAAACTTACCCCTGTTCCACCAAGGGAATATACAAAGTAACTTAATTTTCTTTGTTTGTGAAGATGCTGTTCACAGTTTTGTGTGTAATTCCAAGAAGCAGAGCCCTATTATTCGGTTTTCATGATTGCATTAATTCACAGTGAAACTAGAATTTAGGTACGTGAATGACTTTTACAGTGAATGTCGTGCAGAGAATTGTAGAGGTTAGATTTAGCAAAAAATTATTTTGTACTAACTTCAAGTCCTTCACACTGACAGAGTGAACCACACTTCTAAAATAAAAATGCACAAACTTAAAAATGAGTAAAAAATGCATTTTGTATAATTATCTGAAATATTCATTTTAGAATTAGTTAAGAAATCATACATTTATGTGAGATGCTGTTAAATGAGATAAACCAAAAAACAAAAATGATAATATTAAATAATTTAAAAGTAAACTTTCAAACATTTACATAATTCAATCACTTCTCACACTCATTCAGCAAAGTAAATCAATATAAAATCAAAGCTCACCACAACAGCTCTCTTATCACTTGTCTTTCTGTCAGAACAATGTTTTGTCCTTTCACATAAAATTCTAAAGTTTCTTCTAAATACTGTTCCCTGAAATAAAAACCAGTGTTGTTAGATAAACATACTTAACCTTTTACAAAGGATAAGGAATTTAACAACCATCAAAACTGTAATTTGTACAAAAAACTTCAGAACTTTCGAAGTCTATTACACAATTGTGCCAACTATGTACTGTTAATGGTTAACTACCAGGAGTTGAAAAGAATTTTCAAATATTAATTCTGCTACACACACAGCGAAATGTGTAATACACATAAAATGTGGAACTGAAAAAAATATAACCACACAGAGCAATGAATGACTAACTACATTAGTGTCTGTGTACTTATTTGTTTCTGTACATACATGAAGTAACATGCATATTAAGATTTCAAAGAGTTAATATACAAAAAGACACAAAACCTTGGAAAACTGTTTATAAGCATTTCCTGAATTTTCATTTCAATGAGATTTTATGTACTACTCGAGTATATCTAGTATTACTATCATTAATTTATATTTTGATATAAAATACTGAAAAAACTTCAATTCAAAAACTGAGGTAATTAAACAGAATAATAACTGTTCTGGTGGTGATTTATTCATACCAATCAGTATTTTTGTTTGGAAATAATTATGATAGTTCATAAATTTAAAATTTCTTTTAAATAATTTGGAGTAGTTTTCTGTTATAAGGTTGGACTGAAATATGTATCATCCGTTGATATCTCGAATCATTTGTGGGCGTGTTTTCTTATAGCAAAGCCACATCAGACTACATGCTGAGCTCACCAATGAAAATTGAAACCTTGATTTCAGCATTGTACATTTGTAGACTTACTACTGTACTGGCTGGGAATTTGAGTCGTTTGACTTCTGTTTCAAATATACAGATATTATGGGAAACGTTTAGTGATGATACCTAGAAATTTCACATTTCTTTACAGAAATATTGGGATAAACATAGAATCTATTTACATAAATAAATCACATACAAACTACTAAAACATACTTATGTGTTAAAAGTTCAATTGCTTTCAATTAATATTAACTCCAAGCAAACAGAAGATCACAAAATACACTTCTATTAAACACAGTAAAACCTGTCTAAGGTGGAATTGCATGGGACTGAGTAAATTTTCTGGCTTACAGGCAGTGAACATGCATTTCCTTAATTATATATAATTTTTGAGTGGAACATTATACTTGTTTGACTCAAGGAAAGTAAGACATTTGTGAATAAGGTTATTATACTGTTTAAGTTATATTTATTAGAATAAGAACAAAAAATAGATATTTAAAATATATGTACATACACAAAATCTTAATCAAATTTATTTGAAGTGTCGAATTTCAACAGTTTTGTTTCTTTAATGGGCTTTCTCATGAGGTTAAAAAAGAACACTAATTCTATGGCCTTTACATGAAGTTTATTTTCCCCCTTTATTTTTACACACAATTTAATAGAATTAATATATCTTAACACTTGTGATAAAGTAAGAATTTCTATTTCCTCACTGTCTTTTCCATTTTGTTCATCTTCTGAATCTTTCACACTGTAACCATCTTGTGATTCTAATATAGATTTTAAATCAATTTCATCAGTTTCCGTTGAAACATTCTTATCAATGTTCACAGAATCATATGCATCAATCTTCCCAGTCAGAGTTTGGAGTTCACTAGCATCGTCATAACAAACAACTTCTCCACAATCTCCGCCATTATCAAGAATAAATCCACAGTTTTGAAAGCACTTTATTACACATTCATCTTTTATGCATGTGACCGAACGACTTAAAAATGTAATTGCTTCTAACACGTCAATTTTCATGGTCATTTCAGATACTCTCTTACAGTCGTCCATGTTTATAATAATACGCTGAAACATCAGTTTTCTGTATTTCAGTTTTATACACTGTATGATTCCATTATCTAGTGGCTGTAGAACTGAAGTTGTACATGGAGGTATAAAAACTAAACAAACATTACAAATTTGTACTTTTGGGTTACAAGTTGCATTATCCAGGAAAAGTAGAATATTCCTATTTTATTGTTCCATTCTTTTGTTTAATTTGTTCAAAAATTCCTTAAATATAGCACTTGTCTTCCACGTTTTATTATTAGTTTTCCATTCCAAAGGAAGTTCATATTTCTTTAAATTTTTAAAACAGCGTGGATTTTCACTAGTTTCTCTAGTTTTCCATCAGTAAATGAGACCAAAAGTACAGTCAGTTGTTCGTACGAATAGCGATCTCCTGAATAATGACGACAGAAAAAAGAACAGAATATATTTAACCAATACTTACTGTTACAAAATGTCCGAGAATTTATTAATATTTAATCAAAAACATTTTTTCTGCCTTACTCAGGTTCTAATCCTACTTGTTGATAGATGAGGTAGGTGAAAGATTGTTTTCTGTCTGCGTTATGTAGGTTCCACCACACAGAGGGCTTTTTATAAGAGAAATCTGAGATAAAGCTGCAAAATTTTTATATTTCCTCCTTGTACAGGTTTTCACTTTATGCAGTTTCCAGCTTATACAGGTTTTACTGTTCTTTTTTCAAGAAGAAATTTAATTTGTGACTGGAAATAAAATTATAAATTACAAAAGCAACATCACAAAATTCAAATTCTGACAGACAAAACATAAAGTTTAGTTGTACCAGAAATGTACTTCTAATAAACATGTGGCTGTAATATCACAAAAATTTGATATAAAATTGTTGAAGTAAGGGGTAGGGGAAGGGAGTGGAATAGAAAATGGCTCAAAGGCAAAAACAAAAAATATTTAAGATCAAATGAATATAGAAGCAAAAATACCGAATGCTCAGTAAAGAAATCCAAATAGTATCATGTGTTGTGAAGCACTGGAACCATGTGAATTCACATTATGTAAGCCTAACAAGCCTTAATATTCAATGACAAAACCCAAGCAAAAAAAACTCTTGAAGCAAAGATTGTGAAGCTGATATCCGTCAGACACATTAAGATAGACAACAAACCATCTTGAAGAAATGACAATTTGTTCTTCACAATAGGTTTCCAAGAAACAACAGCAGAATACATGCACTCCAAAATTATTACAGTGGAAAACGATGTTTTAATTCTTAATGGAAAAAAACTCGGGCCTGTAATAAAATGGCTTAAGTCTTAAGCTAAGGTTGTTAAGCTGGGAATTTCTTGTAAGTTAACATAAAAAAAGCAAACATCATAGAAATGTGACAATATATTTCTGAAAAAGGAATTTCAACCATAACTTGAGTTTACTGTCTTCGGCTTGTTGCTATATCAACCTTTACTATCTCTCTTCAATGAGGTTAACTCCCATTATTCCTTATCCTAAAAGCTGAGTAAAACAATCATTTGTAAGTGATAAATAATGAAATATACTCATGTAAATTACTTTTTCATTTACATTGGCTTGTTTTAGTAAATAGCAAGCATTACTGATAAAGATATTCTATAACTACAGTAGTGCAAATCTTACTGTACTAATAACAAGGAACAGTATACAACTACATTACTGTTGCATTTCTATAAAATTTAAAACAAAAAATTTGATATTATTTTTTCATTATTAGGATGCAACATTACCATTCTGTAACAAAATTTGATACCCAGCAATTACTAAGAGGCTCTGAATGTTGGGCTGATGCTTTGGACCAGTATGAAGGTTGAATGTTTTGTGTCAACCACGAATATCCAGATATACAATGAAGAGAAAAAGTAGAGTCTATTTCAGGAGTTTCTGGAGAAGATAATTTTCCTTTTCCATAAGAACAAATGTCTATTCCTGAATTGTCCCTTCGAGGAGGGTATTTTGGTATACACCTACATCTGTAGGTTCTTCTTTTTCACCCTTGAGGTCTTCATCATCAGTGAGATACACCTGATAAAGTTTGAAAATGTAAGTTCATTATGAGACATTCCAATGTATTTGCAACTTACCTGGAGTATAAAGTTATAATTTTCCAGTACTGCTAATAAATCTGATAAGTATTTACCTTTTCTTACAAGGCTAGCTTTTCTTATCCAGCGGTGCTCATCTACATGTAAACATTTTCTTTATGCATACCACAAATTTCCAACTTCTTTCAACTGGAATCAACTGATTACAGCATGTCTCACATGTAAATCACTGTGCATCACTTCTCAACCAACAGGAGTGTGACATACTTGTATGACTCCCTCTGTACACTTGTACTGAATTATCACTTTGAAGTTTGGTAGAAAATATAAGTAACAGAGGAAAGTGGTGAGGAAGGGAGAGAAATGTGAGAGAGATAAGTACCTATCAGACTATGAGAAATACATTTTCAGTACAGGAAACTTATAACTTCCAATATGGCAATTCCTTCCTGTCACAAGATTATTTGGAAATTTCACGTTAAATAGGAGGTGGAACATTTACAGGGGAATGACAAGTAACATTCAATGGATACCCCTGAAAATGAGAATCAGATCCAAAGATCTCCTGATAGGAACAACAACTTCTGAACCAGGTATGCTCCACACCCAATATGCTCCGAAGTGTAGAATAACTAGAATGTGTATTTGGTAAGTTAAGTACATCGAAAATCCATGCCAATGGGAACTGACATTCACATGAAGGAAGAATATAGATTATAACATCTTCATCTCAAGTTCAAGAGATGGGTGGGTAACTAATACCACTTTGACTTCTTAGTATAACATGTGATATCTTAGATCTATCAACCAGGGCATGTGACTCCAGCATCAAAGGATGCTTATATAATAAAAATAAACTTCCCCCAACAGCAAAACTGACCAGAACAATCCCCCTCACCTCTACAGGTGACCAACAATACAGATGGAGTAAATATAATCATGGGAAGAATACAGACATCTATAAACATATTGAGAACTTATTTTAATTGATTCTATCTACATCTAACTCCTAGCCATGACGTACTGAAATCCATGTGGTGGTGGGGGTAGAATGAGGGATCCCAGATAAAGGGTGAACTGCAATTTGATGTCTCACTCTTTTTTGCTTGTCTAATCCATATTGGAGGATGCTACATAATGTACACCTGCAGAATACCATTGCTCTATTCTGTTCTGAGTAGTTATAGCCATCTTTGTGTGAAATCCATTCAGGAGGATGCCTCTCCACAGTAAACACAGCAAGGACTTCCGTCTTCCACTTAAAGGAAAGGTAGTGGGGATGGGACCACATTGAAGAGTCTGGAGGAACATCATCACCCGAGTTAGTTCAATGAATGATCACAAAACCCTATTTTGACAAACAGATGGTACCAATGTATTCAACATAAACCATGGCAGTAAAAAGAAGCTGTCTTCTTCTGTTTTACCCATTGCAGTCCATGGATAGTATGGTCTGGAATGGGCAAGTTTATAAAGCAAGAACATTATTAGGTCATTCATCTATGAGCAATCTTGCAGAATGCCCCACCTCAACTGTGAGCACTGTGAAGTAAAAGGTGTTAAAGCATGGGTCAACATAGTTATAAAGTGTGGATTTCTAAGAACAGAATAGCTGGTCAAGCACCACTCATTACAGAGCAAGATCCATATAGTTAAGAAATGAAGCAAGGACCCCTGAAAGAGAAAGAAAATACAAATACAAAGAAGAAATCACAATATGGCATAAATAATAGGAAACAAACACATTAGGCACAATCCAAATGCCTAACTATAGGATTTCCTCTGATAAAGATGAGAAGTGAAGTTGATACGTTGAACCTGATGAGAAGTCACCTTGAACTATTGCCAGTGGGAAGAAGACAAGAAGAAAAAAGCCAATTGAATTGAATGTTAAACTGAACTGGTGAAAACAGAAAAAGATAGAACGTGAAGAACAAGAGATAAAGAGTCAGGAACAGGTACATGGAATGAAGCCTTGCAGCAAAAAAACACAGGAGCGGGTACCATGGAAGGAAGTGTTGCAGCAATACAACACAGAAACAGGTACCATGGAAGGGAGCCTTGCAGCAATAAAACATAGGAACAGGTACCATAGAAGGAAGTCTTGCAGTGATACAACACAGGAACAGGGACCATGGAAGGAAGCCTTGCAGCAATACAACACAGGAGCAGGTACCATGGAATGAAGTCTTTAAGCAATACAACACAGGAACAGGTACCATGGAAGGAAGTCTTGCAGTGATACAACACAGGAACAAATACCATGGAAGGAAGTCTTGCTGTGATACAACAGAGGAACAGGTACCATGGAAGGAAACCTTGCAGTAATACAACACAGGAACAGGTACCATGGAAGGAAGTCTTGCAGTGATACAACATAGGAACAGGTACCATGGAAGGAAACCTTGCAGCAATACAACAACAAAGTCTATCCAGATTATGACAAGGGTATAGATGAGAAATAGAAGGGATATAGGTGAAAATGAGGAGATACCTTTTTTAGCTGCTTAGATCTTTGGGAGAATGGAACTATCCAGATAAAGGAAAAGACAAATAGGAAGGTAAAGTGTATGTGAAATGTCAATGGCAAATAAATCAGGCCATCAACATCCACAGATTATGAAAAGAAAGATATAAGTTTTAAAGGAAAAGTGAAACATGAAATACAAGGAAATAGGTTCAAACAAAGATAATGTGAAGAAGTGGAGTACTGTATTATGATCCCAGTTTGGAAGATGGCTATCTGGAGGAGGATGGTCAACCCAGAAGGAACTCATTAACATGGTAAGGACAGGAAAAGCCTAAAACTCAATGGTATTGGTAAAAACAAAAAAGTATTGGACAAGGCAGCGTAATAACATGAGAAAGAAGAGAATGAAAACCCCGTGTCAAAAAACTATGTGAAGAACTCAGTAACATGAGACACAGTAGGTCAGTCAGTGGAAAACCATTGTGTTACAGATCACCTGTAAAAGACTTTCCATTTATGCTGATACATCTCCACTGAAGAAAGATGTATGGAATGAGCTAAAGGTTAAGCTACACAATGGGAGAAACATAATCTCCTGATCAAATACCCATTAAAAACCAGATGCAAAGATGAGGGACAGAAATGGTTGGATATAGAACTGGTGACAGCGTTTGATGACGAAGAGGGGGAGAGAAGGGAAGTGGAACTGGAGAGAAGAATTTCAGTTGTTTTAATCTTGGAAATCATGGTTTAGAGTAAAATAAAGAATCAGTTTGAATACACTTGGAAGTAATTTAAATGAAAATCACTTCAGTGGTAATCAAGAGAAGAACATGAAACTTGAAACAAAGGAACACTTCCAAGCATAAGTGATAGTTTGGAAGAGGCATACAGAAGGAGTCAGATACATCATGTGAATGTATCATGCTCCTATTGGTGGAGAAAAGTCAAATGACGATCTTCATGAAAGACACATTGGAATAATTTGATTTGAATTGGGGGGAACAGAAGGCTTGTGGAACGTATAAAGAAAAAGGTTCATATATAGAGGGCAGCAGGAAGAGAATGGCTAATCTTGTAAAATGAGATAAATACTGCATCCGAATATACAATTTATATTCGGAAAACTATACATATGAAATTTATTACCATCCAAATCTTTCATTTTAAAACATGCAATAATGGAGGAAGTGTGTGTGTATCAATGTCATAAATACTTTTTATTCTCATTAAAATTGATACAACTAGAGTAAACTGCAGTTCTTTTTCAACATTTCTAAAAGTTGGTAATGTACAACAATACCACATATCAAGCAATCCAGGCTTTTGACAGTTTATAACATAACTTCTG
This sequence comes from Carcinoscorpius rotundicauda, assembly GCA_011833715.1. Taxonomy (NCBI): domain Eukaryota; kingdom Metazoa; phylum Arthropoda; class Merostomata; order Xiphosura; family Limulidae; genus Carcinoscorpius; species Carcinoscorpius rotundicauda. Next base: position 10,957,821 of record CM022398.1, on the reverse strand, counting down.
GTCCAGTAAGATACAATGTACAGCAACACTATAAAAATGCACTTCGTTATCACTGGCTTTCTAGCTTGAAAAATATTTTCAAATGCAATAGAAATTTGCATGATGATTATTATTAAATTAGTTGACCACAAACAGAAAAATATAATACTTTGTATACACAACAAAAATAAAATTGGACAATGACAAATGCAATGACCACCAAGGAATGCTGATTGTGAAATTTGCACACAAGGAACTGTATGAAACCAGCAGGTTGTCTGTTCATTGAAATTACTGTAGTTACAGCATTAAGATTCTTTTGATGGGGAAGGGGGGAATCATGCAATAATGAGACTTATTGGAAACTGATAAAAAAAGAAAGGTCAAATATTATGGGATGTTGATTCAATCTGCAATGATGCACCACATCATCCTTTGAAACTGTGGCAAAAGTCAGATAAACGATGGTTGTTATCAGAGAAGAAGATGCTTAAGAGAAATCTAGTAACTGGTCCAGTAGGAAACACACTAGATTCCTATAGTCAGTAGCAGGAAAGTTTCTGAGTCAGACATTGAGACTGTAACTCTATTGATTGGAGATTATCCTTGAATTGGTACAAGTATATGCACACAAATATTCAGGCTTTGCACTCCAATTCCTGGTTTCAAAAGAAAACACCAACATTGGTGTTTCCTAGCCTTCTTTCCTGTCCATAGAATTTCACAATAATGACAATAAAAAAAAGAATATTTGTATGTAAATCAGTGGCCCACAACAGGTTAGATAGATAATGAGCTGGTTTCTTGTTGAGAAATGCTGGTGAAGAGAACATGTTACGGAATGATGAGATTCACTCCATATTCTATGAACAGATTAAAAATCAGCAATAGTGTATCTTGAGATCAAAACATGTCTAAGTTTCTTTCATTGTAGTCTTTGAACAACATCATTACATGATGAGAAAGTGTACTGTAAGTTGAGTTTAAGAGCAGGTTTGTCAACTGATTTCAGTTCCTTGAAGTACCCATACATAATTTATGAAAGCAAATGCCCTCAATCCATTTCAAATCTGGTACACTCCTCCACTTCGGGGAAGCAAAATTCTAAACAAACCAGCTGTCAAGAGATTGCTTGGACATTTCCAGGAATTTGGAAATCAGCAGTAATTTTCAGTACACACATACAACATTCATAACTATCACAATCTACAGATCTCATTCATGCCAGTTTTGTTCGAGCTTAGAGGCTAGATTACGTCAGTGACTTACTATGACATGCCTGATACCTCAACAGTACTAAGATATATAACACCAAGTAAAGTGCAACTGTTAGAAATCAGAAAATATTGTTCAACTGCATATAACATTCTCTCAGAAACACAAACAACAACAGGATGGATGGTTGTCACATCAAACACTGTCGGGTTTATGAATTTATTGATCCACATCTTCTGGGAACATTTATTAAGTTTTTGAACCTTTTTTTTAAAGCCACCTTTAGGTAACCTTGGTTAATATAGGGGTGTGAATAATATTATGCCTAAATTACTATATAACATTATAAAGCAGACCAATTGTAATGAATACATAATAGATGTCTTTTGTTTTTATCAGTGGTAAAATTGAAAATACAATCTGTGATGTAGACCTAAACTGATTTATGTTGGTGATTAATAAGTCAAAAAGAACTTAAAGACTCCATAAATATTACATACAGATCATCATACTGAGAGGTCTAATGCATTCTTTGATTTGGTTTACCCTCTGCCATGGACTGGTAGTTTTGTCTATTTGTGATTCATCAACATAGAGTGAATGAGCAAACCAAAGCAATACATCTAGGCCTCTACATCAGAGATAGTATTTCTAATTCTATGTTTGATGAGGAAAATATGTGTGATATAACTCTCTGGAAATAATTATTTTCAATCAATGGAACTGTAACTTCAACCATTTTTTTCAGTTAACCATCAAATATAATATCATGAAAATTAGTATAGTAGTTTTAAAATTATGAATGCCAGAACTGGCAAAGTAATTTTATAATAAATCTATATACTAATACATTTAAAACAGAAAACATCAGTGTTTCAGGTAAGATGCATATTTCCATTAATATGCATTTTTTACATTAAACGATTATTAGTTATATAAATTGTACCAAGTATGCACAGTATTTGGTGGTATGCATGCCATTTAGTTATAAGTGTGTACTTGCCAGTTCAAAAGTAAAAAATCTTCATCTCTAACAAAACAAAGTGTAATATAAACTGATTGACAAGTCATACAGTGATAACCTTCTATATAGTATTAGTGTGGAACTGAAATTTAAACCAGTCTTATTTCACTGATTATCCTATTTATTGGTGTACAAGATGACTGAAAATTTTTTTCAAAGCTTATTCAGTGTATTTCTTCGAGGTTCGATGTATGGGACAATTTCTCTTGTCAAGAAAGTCTAGGGCATTACTTTCATAAAAAAAATTCTAGTTATTTCTGAGCTGTCCTAACCTGTACTCTTATGTAATCAATAAAATATATTTTGTTATGTTTTTTCAAATGCTACAGATAGTTCAGTGCAGCATAACTTAAAATCACAACAATGTAATAAACAACTTCGTGGTTCAACTCCTTATTCCAAAAAATATCTACAACAAAAATGTGTAAAATTTACAAAACTTAGAAAATTAGTGTAAGTTACATAAACTAACTTCTTTTGATATAATATTAACAATGTTTTAGTATGATGGATGAGATTCATACATTTCAAATAAAAAATGTCTTGATTAATTGTAATTAGAATGTGAGATAAAAAACTTCTAGTTACAAAGAATCGAGACAAATGGTACAATTACAAATATAATATTGTAATGCAGTCGAAGTCACAATATCAAAGTACTTACTCAAAAAACAACAACAATAAAAGTGTAAGTAACAATGCAGTTTTGATTGAATATGCAACTAACTGAAGAATTATTGTTCAAACTCTATATTTGAACCTATATACAACACAAGTGGTAAAATTAGGCATTGTTTTGAGAGTATCAAATATTGTCTTATTCACAAACAAATATGGTAACACCTATATAATGCTTAAGGTATTTAATTTATGCTGTAATTTCTTTGAGAGGTTCTTAATAGGACGTTAATACAGAACTACGACTAGTGGGGCACAACAAAAGAGAACCACGATATCAGATGTTCGGATGGGAAAGTCACCAAAATCTTAAAATATGTGTTTTCAGCAGTGACTTTCATTGTCAGTAAAACATTCATGATTTCAAACACCAACCTGAGGAACTGAAGCATTTTATAAAATAACTGGATAAAATGTTAAAGTAAACTGGAAATTTAGCAGTGTCCAATTTTATATGTTTCTTCTTACAGAAATAAATCTTTAGTTTGTGCACACTTTCTGATGTTTCTGAGAAAATGAATACAAATTCCATGTAGATGTGCTTTTAAAAGAAAACACTTATGTCAGATTAATGTGCCACTAAACAAATTACCATGAAATGTGGTAACTAAAGATATATTTTATAAAAAAACATCAAGAAACATACGTGTGAAAACTAACACTGTTTTAACACTACACTGAAAAAGAAATTAAAACCTTATAATGATCCATTTCTGTCAGTAATCAAGGGTTTTCTTTCCAAGATTTTCATCTCGTCAAAATATTTTACTTATTTTTACAGTTCATTATTTACGAACATCACGACAGCTGTCATTAACACATAATAAATTGTGTACATTTCAAACACAATAAGAGAAATTCTTTTTGTTTACCTCTGGGCTGTCAGAGAAATTTGACACTAATTCTTCACCCTCCAGCAAGTAGGTACCCCAATCAATATCTTCACTTTCATTAACTGCACCTTTAGGAATCATAGTCTTTCATATAGTTCAAAATACACACTTAACAAAACAGTAAAAGCTTTTCTTTCATATGGTCCATTTTTAACTCTATGTGAAACAAACAAAAAATACTGTTGTCATGAAAACAGAAATGTTGACATTTTAATTTAAAAAAAATATAAAAAGCAGTACTTTAAATAAAGTTTTGACCTAAACACTTCATGGTTTACAATGTTTTAAAGGCCTCTTTTACAAATTTTTTGAAATATTCGAGAAACTAATAGAAATAGTTTATTTCAATAAGCCATGATCAATGCATCATTGCTCTAAATGTATTATTATGTAAAACATACAACATAAAACAGTTATATATGAGATGATCTTGAAACACTTACACCATCAAATCTGAAAAACATTTTCAAGCTTTATTAAAGCATGTTTTTCTACCTTTTTTTGGAAACAAAGTGCAGTAAATGTTATTGAAGAAAATTCAATTGGTTTAGTTTGTTTTCACACAACGTTACATGAAAGCTATATGTGCTAGCCATCACTAATTTAACAGTGAAGGATTAGAGAAAAGGCAGCTAGTCATCACCACTCACTGCCAACTTTTGGGCTACTCTTTTACCAATGATTGGTGGGGTTGACCATCACATTATAATGTCCCCACAGCTGAAAGGACAAGCTTGTTTTGTGAGATTAGGATACAAACTTTTGGCCCTCAGACTGTGAGTTGAGCACCCTAACCACCTGGCCATGTCAGGCCAGAAAATACAAGAAGCAGAAAGTAAGTCTACTTATTATTAATAATGATTTTGGAATTATAAACTCCTAGCTATTAATAATAATTATATTAGAATTATTTCCACCAGCAAATATCTGGTTTCATGACAAATGAGCACATTCTATCAAATATCACTCATATTTTAGTACAAATTTTCTTTCTTAACAATTAAACTGAATCTAACTTTAATTTATTTTTAAAATGTTTAAAAATGATCTAGGGATAATTTACAATAGATATAAGAGTCATAAGTTACATTACATTTATCCTTGAACAGCAATCTTGGTGTATAATTGCAGTTCGCGGGAGACTCGGAAAGACATAGTAACAGAGAAAGGACAGAAAATCAACTGTTATCAAAGAGTCACATTTTACTACTTTCAGAACATTTTTTATACAGCATGAAATGTAGTCAGTCAAACACTGAATTTAATCCTAAATGTACAAACATTTTATTTTATTTACTATCGGCAATGATTCAATGGACTTTTACAGTCTAAATGGTACATCACTATGTGTATTAAGTAAATACTGGTTCTGGACAAAAGCTAGGTCTACTTTAAATACCGAAGAACATACGTACACTGACATTCTATACCATTTTAATATAGTAATACATTATCTACAGTTATGAAATAATCATTTGATCTCAGTAACTCTTTAATAATATCAAAATTATTATTCTGCATTTAAACTACAGTCTTCTGAATTGTGTTTAGAACACAAACTGAACACGGAACTAATCCTATAAATAATACACACAGTTTAATTATATAAACATAAGGTACTTCACTCGTATTTTATAAACAGCAATAAGTTAAATAAAAAAAGCCAAATGTGAAGATGAGAAATAAAATTTTTAAAGTTTCTCGTTTGCTGTATGATAAACTCACTGAATTAAACAAGAGATAAAAAAAATTAATTTCCTTTAAGAAAACCTGTGATGATTTATGTTTACAAAGTATGTTTACTGGTTGGAACTCATTGGGCTGTTTTCAAATATGCTACAAGCTGATCACACTAACTGTTAAAAAGTTGCATTTATGTTACAATTATTTATCCATAATTTGGAGTACTTCTGTCAGAATTATTTTCACAACATTAATAACTATCACCATACTTTGTAAAATATCAAACTTGTTAAAAATCAATGACAACATGGTTAGTTTTCAGCCACAGAAACATAAATATTATCAGACGTTGTCATCGCCTGATGGTAAAAATCGAGATTTTTGCCCACTTGGGTGTAAAAGAGTTAATGTAACTTCTACTCAACTGTTGCATGTTACATGCTAATTATAACAAATTACCGAATTATTGAAAGTATGTTAGAAGCAAATCACAGCAATGACAAATATATTGAATCATTTGAGGTGTGTACAATGAACATCAAAAACATTGTTTCTAATGATTACTATTTTTGATTCTCTAATTTAAGTCCTATGAGAAAAAAAAAGACATTATTTGAATATAATAATTTAATAAGTCTTAAAATTAATTATTTAAATTAACTATTAATCCAGCTCTAGTTACAAGCCTATTACACCAGTGGGCATTTTAGGAATGTCACCATTATTAAAGTTTTTGTTTTTATAGGCTGCATAATAAATGGGGGGGGGCAATATGATATGACTGGCAGATATCAGAATTCCTACTCTGATCTGAAATATACATGATTTTATCAAAAAATAAAGTTTATAAACAAGTACTTAACTTACAGAATACTATTAGCACAAAATTTAATTCCGAAATCAGTAGAGCTGTCAATAATATCAGATACATTGAATTTACACATTTTATATTATGATATACACAGAATAAAATACACCTGACTTAGGTGTAATATTCTCACACTATCCAGAAGTTGGGTGGTTAAGCTCTTAATGGATCTGGCTTTTTAATAGTGTCCATGAATGTGAAATTTTTCATACAGACTGAAAATTATTAGAACTCTTTCTGAAAATGACTTCAAATTGAGAAGCACATCCACTCTACATTTACAAAACAAATAACAATTGATAATATAATTATAGCATTGTTATTGTTTTGAATTAAGCAGAAAGCTACACATCGGGCTATCTGTGCTCTGCCCACCACGAGTATCGAAACCTGGTTTTTAGCGTCGTAAGTCCACAGACATACCGCTGAGCCATTGGGGGGCAATAATTATAGCAAGTACTTTTAATTTTCATACACTAACCAAATCATACACCAGAATTTGATTCTCTCTTTTCTCACGAAACAAAATAAATTAAGCGAGAAACTAGTAAGTTAAATGAAATGTCGATAAAACACTGTTCAGACTAAAAACTTTATTTCTTGGATTGTGATGTTTATCTTAGCTCAATAAGATTATGTACAACACTTAAGGATTGTAACCAAAAACATGACTAAAAATCAATATGGAAGTATGAGAAAAATTAAAAATAAATATCTATATCTTAACAGTAAACAGAGAACATGAAAACTCAGCACTTTAATAATAATGAAAGTTCTGAACCAGTTACATGTTAATAACAAGTCATGACAAAGTGAACATCAAATGTAACAATCATAAACAAAGTAGTCATGTAATAATAATATTTTGTGATTAATTTTCATGTAATAACATTCGTGATATTACTGTAACAACTTAAAACTATAGTTTTTAATTTCTAGGTTTTATATGAATAGTAACAGATGTGCAAGCAAATATAAGGCATCAGATTCAGTCTTAAATTTGGTTATAGACCAACAGTCATGAAAAATGCTATTAACTGTTGACCACAACAAAAATTCTGATGTACATCAGACATACAACGTGGCAAATATGTAACATCATCAAAACTCATGTACATAATCCAACAACCGGTGGCATCAGAATGTTGTTCACTGTAAACGCCACATAGGGATCACTTTAATGTTATTTTAAGCACCTAGGCACTATCCACTCAACATGATCAAGATGAAGTATTCTTATTGTGTTATAAATTGAACATGTTGAAAATGTTGCTTACTTTTGTATAGGTTATTATTATGTACACATGTGTAATGGTGTTAAATGTCATAATTTTTTGAATTATATCATGACTTACCCATCTATAGTCTTCTGTACTTGATGACTATTGACGTCTAAGAATCGATGATATTTGAAATTGAAATCAACAAACTCAGTACAAAGTTGAAAATTCAGGTCATTATCCTGAATACAAAATCTGTATTACAACACTAGGAACTTAATGATTTTAACATACTGTTTAGGGACAACAAAAGACTTATTGGACCTTCTATGCTGTCTTTGTTTCTAAACTAAAACTATTAAATAATAATAAAGAAAAATCAGTTAAAACTAGTATTCCCAATCATTACTGCTTCCAGTCATTTCAACAATTCAGTGGTCATTACTGTGTCATTATGAATTTTAATTAATTATAACTTGTTGAAGCAAGTCAATAAATTTCAATATTCAAAAAAATAATCAACAAATCAAAATCAGTGTTTCTGATTATTATTATTGATAATTATTCTAACCATTCATGTATCATGAGAGAATAACTGACCAGTTGAATGTTTTTGATTGATATGACCAATAACTTTCTAACACATTTATGATTGCCAAATTTTCAAACTGTCCACATAAGACTGAAGAACACAAAAATATAATTGCTCCAGAAACTGGGTAGATAGAAAAAATCAAAGGGTTGTTATTTATGTAGTTCACACAAAGTTGATTAGAGTCACAAGTGAGGTACTTCAGTTTTAAGACCTTTATTCTTTTTGATTTAATAAAATACACAGTTAAAGGGAAAGTCAACAAAATTATTTAAAACTTGTGATAAGATTATGACATAGTCTGTTAGTTGTGATGAGTATTGAAAAGAGAATGTTCATTTACACATGAATTTAGTTTATTTGGTGAGTTGAGAAATTAACAGGTGGATTTTCTATTAAAATACATACAAGGTGACGTATGTGAGAAAACACTAAAATCTACATCAACAGGATGGAGCTCACATTTTAAATATTCACTACATAACCAATATTACCCTTTTTTAAATTTTCGTACTCTAATAATCTACGAGCCTATATTTCAAAGGAGTTTTTGTCATTAAAATAGTCTAAACTTAACCATATTTCAATTACACCGCTATACAGTGTACCCTAATCTTCACTCTTATAACAAAATGAGTAATTTATTCGACCATTAAGGTACGTATTATATTACTATTAATACTGTCTATGAATTACAGTGTCACCTTCAAACCAGTTAATCTTTCAATAAGTTTCCGTGAAAATTTTTCTATTTTAGCATCTCTATTTCTTTTAAAATTCTCTCTTTTGGAAAACAACGGTGCCATATCTTAACCTGATAGACATTTAATGCAAAAAGATATTTAATTCGAGAAGACCGAATATCCTAATTTTATTGGAATGGTACCGCTACAGTTAAAATTTATTATTTAATTATTACTAAACATAACAACGAAAGGATCAAGAATCAATGGCATTTGGGTATTCTGCCCTGGAGGATCATTTTCTCTTTGACCTCTTCCTCCTTCCTGAAATTATTTTGCTTAACTGTTTGTATATTAGGTCCTTCTCAGGGTAATGTCCATATATGTGGCTCTTTTACAGTTTTAACTATTTATATTATTCACAGTAAGTCAAGTTAGCTGGTGGCATTTTTTTTAAAATACATAAATATGTAAACTATAAATATCAATATTTAAAGTTATATACATACATATTTTACTTTAATTTCTTTATCTTTATATTTAAAATATATGTTAATTGGGGAGAGATATTTAGGACTTTCTTCATCATGTATGAGGTACCTGTCTAGTTCGCATAGTAATTCATTTTTCATCCAGTTTTTATTAGAGTACCTAATTGTAATATGTAGGAGTCTATCTGATATGGTTGGTATGTTCGAGTATTTATGAATGAATTTAGATGATATTGATCTTGGGACTCTGCATGCAGTTGTGAGAAGTGTTAATATGTAGGAGTTAAATTAAATGTTTAAGTACAGATTCTGTTATTTCCGCGCGTTGGAATAAAGCGCGCACTCTACTAATACGTATCGTTTTGCCAAATTGTAAATAAAAATAATAAAACACAAAATAATGAACTACATCAATTACAATAATCTCTAAGACAGAATTTTTCAAGCATTATGATGTGAAATTCAGAAAATAAGTTTTTCGTTCAAAATACATCATAATCCTTTTAAAATAACTGATTTAGACAAATTTATCTGTAATGTGATGTGATTTTGATAAACAAAAATAGCTTCATGGTTGACAAAGCTTTTCTGCCTTTCGTTTTGGGTGTGTTATAACTTGGTCTTTGAGACTCGATGCTATGTTAAATTATGTTGTTTTGAATCTTGCGCAAAGCAACTCAAGGGCTATCTGTGCTAGCCGTTCCCAATTTAGAAGTGTAAGACTAGATGGAAGGCAACTAATCATCACTACCCACCGCCAACTCTTGAGCAACTCTTTTACCAATGAATAGTGGGATTGACCGTAAATTTATAACGTCCCCACGGCTGAAAGGGCTAGCATGTTTGGTGCGAACAGGATTCGAACCCTTGGATTACGAGTCGAACGCCTTAACATACCTGGCCATGCTGGTCCCGTTGAGGCTCTATCACCATTCGTTAGTAAAAGAATAACCCAAGAATTGGCAGTGATTGGTGACGACTAGCTCTTTTACACTTCTAACGGAGACAGCCCTCTATTAGCTTTGCGCGAAATTCAGAACAAACCACAAACCTTCCAAAAACTCGAATTTAAGTAAGCGAGTCATACAAAAGAAATCAAAGCTTGAAAGATATTAAAATCCGTATTGATTGTTAAAGATGATATTGAGTAAATGATAAGTATTAAGTAGACACACAATCTTAGAGCTTGTATTATATATTAGTTTAATGAGGTTTCATCACAGGTATTGTTTACTGCACAATAGGTTGTCTGTGCTATTCCCACCACGGGTATCTAAACTCTGTTTGAAGTGTTGTAAGGTTACAGGAATACTATTGTGCCACTGGGGAAAGGATCCCTTACAAATGTTCTCCTCATATGAGTGCATCGATTTTTGTTCAGTTCTGTTTTTGATCCATTCACATATATTTTTCTTTCCATAATCAGACCCACAGCAATGCGAGAGTAGATTTTGTGATAAGTAACATCAATATTATCGTAACCATTTAGGCACGAGAATGCATAACAATGGGAACATGATACAAAAGTAAATGCTGACGTGAAGCCTTTAATATCAGTGATTTATTATCACATTATGATTTTGTGCAAGAAGTACTTTTTCAGTGTTCTTAAAGAAACATTAAATTTCGCGATATAGCTTGATTTGGTGGTTAGGACGCTAGCCTCGCCACCTGTAAGTCAAGGGTTCGAATCTCTATAACCAAACATGTTCGCACTTTCAGAAGTAGAGGTGTTGAAACATAAAGGTCAGTCCCACTATTCGTAGATAAAATAATAGTTGAAAAGTTGGCAGTTAGATGTCTTCACTCCAATCTGTTGCTTCTAAATTACACATAACTAGCGCAAATATCCTTTGTGTAGTTTTCACGCAAATTTGAAAATTAATGAAACCATTGTTGCTGTTATTTCTGAATTAAGCACAACGCTATACAATGAGCTATCTGTGCTCTGCCCTTCACGGGTATCGAAACCCGGATTTTAGCCTATAAGTCCGCAGACATACCGCTGTAATGAAATCAACATTCAGTTTATATATTGGTGTGTGTGTGTGTGTGTGTGTGTATATATATATATATATATACGTAAAATAACATAATTTTTTCTTTCATCAGTTACTCCTCTAGTTTCGTTTCACCCCGAATTATTAAATAAAACTAAAAATATGTTATCGCTAACTTAGAAATCACAAACAACTAAATCAGTACATATCAATAATATACGATCATAACAGTGCCTCTGTAGCGTTATCACTTCTATGGCGATGTGCATTGTCCTTGACTTTTGATCTTAGTATAGCACGTGTGTATATATATATGTACAGAAGACGTGTTTTCTATCAGTGTGCTCTTTATGTTCTTCATTAGGAAGTTGTTTAACTATGGATCTTCCTGCATTACCATCCATCCTCCTTTGGTTTCTTTGCGCTGTTGCGGTAATCATCGGACTTTACAGGTGAATAAACAGTTTCTATATAATTTATGTTGAAACGTGAATTCAACAGCTTTATAGTACCGTTTTAAACAGTTTTATAAATTAAAATAGAATAAACTGCTTCGCTGAGTAATATCTTTTAAATGTCGGTGGTATTACTAACGGAGAGTTGATGTATAAAATACCAATTTCAAAAACCAATGTTTGAAGATGGTTAGTTAGTTTTTTTATATCTTATTATCCAGCTATCTCACCAGGAACTATGGCTTTTGGGAATCAAAAGGAATTCGTACCGCTAAAACGAAATTTCCTTTGGAGAATTTATGGAAAGGGTACAAAATGGTAAGTAGAAACACGTGATAACAAATTGTATGCAGATTATAAGTTACAAAGGGGTTACTTTATGTGTATTAAGGGGTTACCTGGTAAAGGGAGATAAAAAAATGTCATGAGGAACTGCAAATAGATTATTGAAACCAAATCTGGTACCGAATTTAAAGTTCCTGGCTCTTTCACATTACAATGTTTTCAACTGTAACGGTTGTTGTTGTTTGGAATTAAGCACAAAGCTACACCTAGGGCTATCTGAGCTCTGCTCACAACGGGTATCGAAACCCGGATTTTAGCGTGTAATTTTCGCAGACATACCGCTGAGCCACTGGGGGGCCAATTGTATCGAGAAGTGTAATGTAATATTGTTATTATAGAATAGAGATAACAATAAAAAATGAAATTAAACTTTCTGGTGAGGAAGTTTGTAAAAGTTCAAACGTACTATTTGGTAACACACGAGTGGTCGAAAGGTTGGCAGTCAGTGTTGTTGTCTGGGTTCCTTTATCTTTTGTGAAACTTCAACATTTCGGATGGCTGTGTGAAGTTGTATCTGTTCAAACTAAAGTACTTTTGATTAAGATTTATGAAAATTATTATTCTTGTTAATTACCACGTGGGTCATCTCTATCATCCGCTGGGTCGCCAAGAGACCCGCCCTCTCCAAATTAGAATAAAACGAGAGGATATATTTATCACCATGATATTACAATGTAATATAAATATGAGCTCCGTAGCAGCATCTAAATTTAACGATGTAACTGAGAAATAAAACAAAAGAAACAACAGCAATGGAAAACCTAAATCTGTGGTAAAATATATACATGTTGTTTTTCGCTGCATGGTTGTAGTCTTCTTGGTCTAAGATCTGAAAAGGAAATGTTTATAAAGATTAAGTGGTTGCATTTTACTAGCTTTATAGAGATATGTCTTGGTGTAAGATATGTGTCAATAGGTTGTTTTGACGTTTCTGAATAGTTCATACATGTATTTTTAACTGTTACACATTATCATGTTATCATATAGAATGGTATAGTTTTATCTTTGTCATATTTATTTTAAGCATGTAAGAAAAGTGATTATTTAGATCTAATCTTCTACTAAGAAGTGATTCTCAACAATTTAACAGAGTTAAGTCTAATAATATCTTTGTTTTTTATTTTTACGATTTATGAAACAAAGCCGTTTATGTTTGTTGCAGTGTTACGACTACACGCCAAGTGTTGCATCATTTTATCACACAGTTTAGAACAATGCTTTTCAAATACAGATCCGTGAATTGTCGACGAAAAGTCTAATAAAACATTTATCTGTTTGTTTTTACACACAAAATAACACAAAGAGCTATCTGTGCTCGACCAACCAGGACTATCTGTATCCTGTTTGTAGCGATTTGTCGTAGGCAGACATTCCGTTGTATCACTGGAGGACATTAAAAATAACAATTTTTGAAAATCATTAATCAGTTCTTATACGGCATATTATAATCGTATACCAATTTACAGTCTTATGTAAAGAATTACTGTCACTTTCTTGTTTCGTTAAGTTCATTTCATAAAGAAAACACTGGGTAACTGAATATATATCAACATAAATACATAGAAAAATAATATTCTGTCTGAAGTAATAACCAAACTTAAGATGGACTGGAACCCTTGTCTTTCACCTAAGTAAAAGGACGGTTATGATTTGTATCCATAACTTTCAAAACTGAAACTCAGTCATTACTTTATGAAGTTTATTTTGTATTTATATTTTCAGGAATATGGCGAGTTGTGATTTTCTATTAAAGTTGTTTAAGAAACTAAAACAACAACAAAGTATGGAATATTTTCATCTTGAGAATATTTTTAGCTCCTAGAATGAGAATACCTAATGCATTATTTGTAATAATTGTATTCTCAGTCTAGCTTTATATATTTTAATGTACCCTACCGGTTGCTCAGCTATAAATTAAACGACTTTCCACACTAAAAGCCGGATTTTGATAAGTGAGGTGAGCATTGCATAAATAGCCTCTTGTATAGCTTTACCCCAAACAACAATAAAAGTAGAAATAAATAACAACAACTTAAAATATCTTTTTGTTGTGCCTCGTTTTTACACAATGAGCTAAATGTGCTCTATTCTGAAGGGTATCTAACCCTGGTGTTTACTTTTGTTAGTCAATAGAAATATGGGTGTGTTACTTGTGAGCCGAAGTTAATGGACGTTACATTTGTAACTAGAAACAAATTACACTTCTACTGGAGTTTAAAATATCAATAACCATTTAATTAACTAAAAATTTAGTGCAAAACGACCGAATGATCAAAGCTACTTCTGTTTGTTTGAAAATAAAAAATACAATAGCCTGAGTTCTTTATTTTACTAAAAAATTACTTTATTGAATGAAACTTTAAAAGATCACTTAAACAATAAAACAACTGATATTTTTACACTTTAAGATAAAAACAAGAAAAAAGAATCACGATAATATTTTTTCAAGTAGTTTATGATCTCCTGACTGACACTCTGGGTAAAAAAAAATGTTGCCTTATCACTCAGGGCTTATATCTCTCGGAGTATAAGCTTACGATAAATGTTACTAATATTATGATTTGAAACTTAACCTTCGATATCACAAGATAAAAATATCTATAGGTCTACCACAAAGCACATACTAGAAAAAACATTGCCACTTTACATTGGTTATCACCCCACTACCCAGTGACACAGCAGTATGATTTTGGACTTGGATCACAAGAAACTGGGTTTCAACATTCTTGGTGGGTAGACCACAGATAACCCATTGTGCATGTTTGAATAGCCCATTGTAAAGCTTTGTCACTGACGAAATTATCTAAGCTTGTCAATACAAATGTATTTGCAAGGAAAATTTGTTCCTGGGTTGAATTAACTGGGCTCGTTTACATGGCAATCATGTAGCTTTCTAATAAATTCCAAACAACCCCAATTAAATAAAATCCTTCCCAAAAAGGACCAAAGTTCCTTAACAGAACAATACCAATTGGAAATTCTAATATATTTAATTTCATTGTAACCTCTGGCTGTTGTAACTTGGTTTGTTTAATCAAGTATCCAAAATTATTTTCATATAAAATGCTCCAATGTGTATTGCTGAAGCTTTTTGGTCTTTTCAATTGAAATTTACATTTGTAGACAATCAATGAATTACAATAACACGATGTTCCGAAAAACTGTCTTTACTGCAATCACTAAATAGTATTTCTGAATGACATAATAATTATACCGACTTATGTATGAACAGATAGATGTTAACAGATGACATCATGTTTACTTAACTAGCTAGTAAGTGCACCCATAAATAAGACTTATTATACATCATGTCATTACATGGAGTTTTTAAAAATAATAATTATCAAAAGGAGTATTAATATTACGTTAATGATTATTCTTTACAAAGAATGTCTGCTACTAAAGTAATTTAATGCTTTAACTACTGGTAGTGTCATGGTGACCCTAATGACCTGTTGAACTCAATATTCCACTTCCATTATCATACAAAGTAGTTTTTACCTCTTTGAAACAATCGATGACGTATGCAACATTGTATTGTGGTAACAAATTTAACATTTTTTATTTTAATTTAAACCCTAAATCATGTTTTTTCTCTAGTGCCCTGTAGTAGGATGTTCCCCAGTCCCGGCAGCTTGCTTGACGACAGACTGCTGAGCAGTGAATAATAAACACAATATACGAAAATAAGATGTTTTGTTTCGTTTCTTTACTCTTGGTTGGTTTGTTTCACCTTCTTATTTCTTTGACTGACAGCGTTTTATTTCTTCTCTACATTTTATTTCGGGATCTTCTGTTCCTGTGAATAATTTTAAATTTATTTTCTGTGTATCATTGTGACTCCAAACAAACCAAATCTTTATGTGAGTACCCAGTAAATGCAATCTTAATTCGTCTTAGATTTAATGATCATCCATTAGTATTATTCAAGAGAAGAATTTTACTTTTTCTTTCAGGTTCTATGATGGAACAAAACCAGTACTATCTCTTGCAGAACCTCATTTACTGAAGACCATGTTAGTAAAAGATTTCCACATTTTCACAAACCGAAGAGTAAGTTACATAGTTTTATTTCAATCTTGTATAAACATACACACGATTCCATACATATTTTAATAACAGTTTTATATTATAGTGATACATTCACTGAATAATTTGGATTCACATGAAAGACAACAAATTTTTGTTCTTGAGAAAAGTAGAAAGAAAATAAAACAAACAAAATATTAGTCTTCCAAAACGACAAATCATGTATATAATAATAATATGAAAATAATAATATTTCATTCGATACAAATTATTCATTGTTTTTCTACGCTCTTTCTCCTGTTAGGCTCAGGGGTTATTTTCTAAAGTTTTTGTTTTATTAATATTGTTATATACTTATTAAGTGTTGAAGAATCCTGTACTTATATAAATCTATTATTCTTTTACACATACGTGTATTGCTTGATATCGCAATAACCAATGAGTAAAAATAATAACAAATCCAAACTTGACAAAAGTAAGAATATTTTACACAGGTAAATTTCAAATTTTCATCAGAAATTCCGTAACAAACGACATCAAAACATTTGGCTGTTCTTTCGAATTTTATGAACTTTTAAAATCAGTTGTAAATGTCTTTCGCATTTACGTGATATTATAACACCAGCAAACTTACTATAGTTTAAAGATACATAATTTACTTAGACTGAAGATTGCTTTTGATCACTTTGAAGTTCCAGAGTATCGCAAAGTATGTTGATTGTTAGCGTCACCTGATAAACAGGAAAAGTTTATTTCGCTGCTTATTAGGAAATGAAATGACAGACTTTAAAAAATTAAAACGTTTTAATGGTATTCCGGTTTTCAAAAGTTAAGTTGTTTCATACATGCTAGTTACATAAATTCTGTGGTAAAAATGGATTATTTAACAAATTAATTTATACAGATTTCTTCCTAATAGTTATGAGTGGGTCAGGTGATATGTACAATTAACACAACAAAATCAGTCGTACATTATATGAACGATGTTCCATTTCCCGTGATGCCCTTAGAAATACTTATGACCATGGTATCTCGCTATAAAATGTTACAAACTTCTGCGAAGAATCATGAAGTCTGTCTTGCACACTAAAGATTGACAAAATATCTGTATATCATCTTATTGCAGAAAATCATCGGCTTATAAGACCGCATTTAACCAACTATCGGACACAAAAGTCGTGTGGTGTTGCATTGAAGAACTTTAAGTGTCCGTGGACAACTGTGTTTTTTACTTCGGATATCGTTCTTAACAAAACAATCGTTGATTTAGAATTGTGGTTGGAATTTTTGTTAGTCTTTGTTAACTAGCAGATGTTGTGTGTACTATAATAAAATTTAGAACTTAAATAATGTATATTGATAACTTACGGAATTTCAAAGGCTTTACACACCCATATCAATATTGTCTATACACAGTGTTGTTTTTGGACTAGGACTTACACTTCGGACACTCGATAGCAGACAACATGCTTTTCTCTTTAAAAGGAGATTCTTGGAAGCGAGTCCGAACCATCATTACACCTGCTTTCACTTCGGGGAATATGCGTAAGGTATGGTATTTTATATTTATGGAAAAACTGTTTATGTTAGGTTTCTCTGTCCCTATTTTGGATCTTCCCACCAGAGGGAAGATAGCCATTTAGAAGCATCTATCATTTACGTTTAGGAACTGACTGCCACTGTTGTAACGCAGCTATAGCTAATAGTTTTTATTTCATTTTTAAAAAAACTCGAACCTACTTGCATGCTTACCTGCATTTTGCTCCCTTTTGATACTAAGGAGCATAGCTGACAGTGTTTTAGGTGTAACATCATATCATTACAAGTGTTTTATTTTACACCTGATTTGAAGCCCAGTCTTCATGAATAAACAAATATAAAATTGGAAGTAACTGTTTAGTATATGGGGACTTTTCTCGAAGAAGTCTTGGAGTAATATTTTACAAAAGTAGCACTCATAAAAAGGACATTGTTTCAAAAGTCTTTTCCGTCGGAACTAAAGACGGAAGAGAGAGATCACGCTAAACTAGACGCTTGTTGACAATTTCACCTTTGTATGTTCGTTACAAAATGATTTTTTTCAGTATGAGGTGGTTAAGGCAATAAACTCGTTATCTAAGGGTCAAGATTTCGAATCCCTATTACCTCAAACATGCTCGCCCTTTCAGTCGTGAGAGCATTATTGTGTTCCAATAAATTGCACAATTCGTTCGTAAAAGTTTTATCCCTGTAATTTTATACTTCTGGAAAAATACGGAAAATATTATTTCAGTATTGAGTTAAAGGTTTCAACAAAACAAGTGATCTCGTGAGTGTTTATATGCTTGGCAAAATATAATTTTATTGTAATCAACATATTTGTTATGTACTCCTTTTATATTATATCATCATCTTTTTTGCTTTGACCTCAGGACAAATGTTTGGCATCTGCAAGATAAAAAGGCGCTTTTTATTTTATGATATATTTCCTTCAATTGAAATTGATCTCGACAGCCGACACTCATGACTGGTGTTCTATGAACTGATACAAAAAACTGTTAGACCATAGCGCCACCTAATAAGACGTTTTTTAATTGTTAGAAGTACTCGTTGGATAAATACTGAGTTTACAGAAAGGTTAGGCCATTAAAATATAATGGTCTTGAATTTTCTTAAAGTAATTATTTGTTTTAGTGCATTCGGGTTGCTCGTTCTTATGACATTTTTACCTTTTTCTGTTTTTGTCAACATAAATACTAAACAAAAAACATTGCAACGCTATTTCTTTTCCACCAATTATTTACTTCAAGCATGCAAAAATTCCATTTTAAACTCAATTTTTGGAAGGTTTACATACTAGAAGTTTCATCCGTAAAAGAGCCGGGTGTGGCCAATTAGTTAACGCGCCAACTTGTAGTGCTTAGGGCTCGATATTTTGATTAGAATAGGACAAGAGTTGATGATAAAAGCTGTAAACTTGGTGTCTATGTTTTAGTATATCATTTCAAAATTAAGACGGCTAGCGCATGTAATTTTTGTGGCTTTGAATGAAGTGCGTTAAATGTAATTAGAAAGATGTAAATACTAAATCTCTGGTATATACTGGTGACAACTATTATTGTTACTGATACTGACAGTGTAAATCAAATATTGGATTTGTCGCTTACAAGAGTCAAAGTTTATCTTCTTAAAGGTTTTACCACTTTGCTATGATAAAACTATTCCAGTACTAATTATTTAAATTTTTGAATCCTTTAATATGATTTAAATCATATAATTTAAAATTGCCAAGTGATTAAAACAAAAACTGAACTGTTTAAAGTGGTTAACTGTATGTAATGAGCTTACAGTTTCTAACACAATACTTGTGAAGAGTTATTACATAAGACTCGGAATGGCCAAACGCGTAAGGCGCGGGTCTCGTAATCCGAGGATTGCTGGTTCGATCCCGCGTCGTGCTAAACATGCTCGCCCTTCCAGCCGTGTGGGCGTTATCATGTGACGATCAATCCCATTATTCGTTTGTTATAAAGTAGCCCAAGAGTTGGCTAAATTATGGACGGCTAGCACAGATAGCCCTCGAGTAGTTTTGTGCGAAATTCAAAAAAACAAACAAGATATTACATCGTAATAAAAATTCTGTAACCTTTTATTAACTCTGCGAATTCTTATACAAGCACTTATTAAAGGTAATAATTAATATAATTATTCGTCCATTATACAAGCACTTATTAAAGGTAATAATTAATATAATTTATGAGTAATGCGACATGTATGAGTCATAATTAACTATATGTCTCAGAGAAAGTGACGGTAAAATAAATATTTATGTACGTCGAGCACACAATGTACAAGTTTGAAGATATGTTTAAGGTTATATTATTATTGTCAGAAGGTAAAATTGGCAATGAAAGATAATTATTAAACTTGTAATAATGTAAAACAACTTTGATGTTTTTATATTAGATATAATTAGTATTAGAAATGTATTACTGTAAATATAGTTGTTTAGTTTACCGTATTTGTTTCTTTATAGATGCAAAGTTTAGTTCTTGAGTGTGCTGACACATTAACTGAAAACTTTCTAAAGGTTGCAGAAGATGGAAAAGCTGTTGACTGTAAAGGGTAAGGTGTTGGAGATAACTATCAACTGAAGATAATTTATTGTTCGCACTTTATCTTTAAGTGTTATAATTGTTAAAATGTACACATTTGTACCATAAACTTTAACAATCTTTGTATACATTTAAACATACAATTGATTGTGTACATAAAATGAAAACACTTTTGTAAATTCATGTGATCAGGTCTAGTCATGCTTCATCTAATAACCACACCCCTTGATAGCAACCATGCAGATCAGTTTCCACATTAATACGTTCAGTAGTGAGGGTGTCATGTTCTAAGCTCACCATTCCTCTCTAATTGCTTTGCATAATCCATGTTGGTGGAGAGTTTTACGTACACGTTTTAAAATTCAGGTCGCTCTGAAATGTATAGATGTTTCGTCCATTAACTTATACTGATTGTTCCTGCAAAAATAGCTTGAATACCGGTTTCTTTGTCTCTCTTTTTTAAGGCACGCAACTGTTGAAATGATGTGAGTAGGGAACGACTAATGCACATACAACTTGACAAGCTTGAAATGAATATATGGAATGACCAAATATTTTTCAGTTCTTATTCCAATTAAACATTGACCGTTGCTACTTTGGTTCAGTTTAATATTTAAGAAACGTACGGAAGCTAAACTACATTTAGAATAGGTATGCATGACAATTAAACTGTAGAATACACTGACCATTCAGATAATTATTATTTATTTACTATTTTACATTATATTTTCCATTGAACATTATATTTTATTTACCATTTTCTCCAATTACAGTGGAAACAATGAACTACAAGTTTCAGAGAGTTTGTATTTTTCGGAATATATTAGTTATTTATTTTCAAAAGTCATAGGTGCTGTGCAATATTGAACAATAGATGGCTCACTTCTCCCAATAATTGTGAGTAGGTTTCACACAGAACCCCATATACCTTGAAAATACATTGTTTAAAACTATATATATACACGCACACAAAATAACATGATGATCTGTGTCTGTGTTGATTATAAGAATTCATTAATATATTGGCTGTGGCTGTACGATAGAAGAATTTTCATTTACAAATTAGAAGAGGAAGTGGTGATTTAGAAAAATATTGTACCAATCATTCTGAATGACATTTGTAGCATGAGTAAGTTTAGTGCCAGTTGTGTTCCAAAAATGTTGTCGTCATAGCGAAGATGGTCCAGAGTTTTGTTTAGCGAATTTCTATTAAATACGTTTTATTATTTTGTCGTTAGTGTTATAACTGCGGATTGAACGTGGATTCAATACTTTAATCAAGATAGAAAAATTCAAAGTTTGCAATGGAGTCCCTCAAGTTCATCTACCTTCTCTGCAAGGAAGGTAATGTCATCAATTATTTGGGATGTCAAACGTTTTATTAGTTGATTATTTGGAAACTTCATATTCACAAATAATTAAAGTTTTTTTGTTCTCTTTTTCGTACAGTTACTTTGGAGCATTCACCATGGATGTGACTGCCAGCTGTGCTTTTGGAACTAAAACAAATGCTTTGAGAAATCCTGACTGTGTTTTTACTAAAACTACCAAAGAAGCTTTTAGTTCTTCCAACAGATGGCGAACTTTACTTGCGTGTGAGTAGCGTGTTGGTGTAGTTTAAGAATTGTTGTTGTTGTTTTGAATTAAGCACAAAGCTACACAATGGGCTATCTGTGCTCTGCCCACCACGGGTATCGAAACCCGGCATTTAGCGTGTAAGTCCGCAGACATACCGCTGAGCCACTGAGGGGCAGTTTAAGAATTAACTTTGTGTTACGCATAGCTTTTAAAGAGGATCACTTTTTCAATTAAAATCACTTTAGTGACACGGATAGCATGTAAAATTGCCGTGATTTATTGGACTTGGCAGCCGTTATAATGTGAACGGTCAATCTCACTATTCGCTGATAAAAGAGTAGCCCAAGAGTTGGCGATGGGTTGTGATGATTAGCTGCCTTTCTTCTGGTCTTCCACTGATATTTAACATTTACTGGCCTGAAAAATAAACAACACATTTCATCGTGTTCCGGGAGATTTACAGTTTTCTTAAATGCGCAACACTCCCTTCGATATTACTTTCAAAATTCTTACTAAGTAATACTCAAAATCTATTAGAGGTATATTTTTAATTGTTAAATAAAACTTTTATGAAACTATATGTATGTTTTGAAATATATTAAAATAGTATATTGCTCAAGTTACACAATAACATTCTAAAGAATTACTTTTCTTCTTTTAGTTACCTTCCCTAGCATCATGAAACTGTTCAAAATACCCGTGATTGACCCATCAGGTATGGAGTTTTTCAAAAAGTTGACTCTCAAGATAATTGACCAACGTAAACACAGTCCAGAGGTAATTAATATTTAATATCTGTTTTGTAGGGGTGTTTAAGAGTATTATTGTGTGTCTTAAAATATAAATGATAAAGAATTACATTTATTCAACATTAGTTATTAATGTCACATGTTTTTTCTTCAATAACGAAAGGTTTCCGATGATTTCAGAGAAAGCGAATAGACTTCCTTCAGTTGCTACTGGAGACCATGGACAACAAACTGCAGAACTCAAAAGAGGACGTTAAAAATGTCAACAATCATGGATACGAAGAAGAAAACTTAAAATTCTTCAACAACAAGTGACAAAATAAATGTGAGAAAATTTAAAAATGTGTTAAGACTTGACTCAGAAGATTAAATGTGATAATTTGAGTTTTGTTTTCACGTGTTCTGAAATATACATCGACAACTTTTACAACTGTTATTTGTATGATCTAACTGACGATTGTAATAATTTACCGAAAGTCTGAAATCTTTATGGCTAAGTCACTGCTCCACTAAATTTGTCGCAACAGTAAACATTTAGTAATCATGGAAATCTCTGCAAACTATTTATAAAGATGCTAAGCATGTCGCTTGTGATACTAATATCTTAACTGTTTCGCGTATTTTGTTATTAACCTTGTGTATAACTTCTGTTATAGTAACGTGAAGAAGGTTTTACTGTGATTGTGAAACTCACAACCTTATCTTATGTTATACAAATCTGAAGAAGGTTGTAATTTATTTGTGTAATCGATTAATTTGACTTCTCCTATATTGTACAAAGGATATTTTAACAATTTAATTGTACAATGTTGTGATATACTATTGATAACTATTGATTATATTGTAATTTGTTTAGGTTTCATTTAGGTACATTCTTTTTTACTTTTTCTTTTACGGAATAGTTTGTTAATAAACATAAAGCTACACAACTGATTCATCAAACCCTGAATGTTGGCATTATAAGTCTTTAAAAATAGTATTTATATTATAAATCAAATTCTACACCATGAGTAGCTATCTAATCCTTTATCCAGCTGGACAAGCTCGAGCTAATTTAGTTAAACTTTTGCTGATTGATTGAATTTATTAATTTTACGCGTGCGAGAAAGTTCGAAATTTTTTCGATTTATTTATATATCTTTATGCTATTGAATTTCTTTTCGAACATAAACAAATACACTTTATATTATATAATTGCTGTTCCAGATTTGACCGAAGACGAACTTGTAGCTCAATGTGTTATATTCTTCCTGGCTGGTTACGAATCTACGGCTGGTGCTTTATCATACATTGTTTATCTGTTGGCTTTAAATCAGGATTGCCAAAATAAATTATATCAGGAAATAGATGAAGCTATACCTTCAGAGGTAAGCCTAAAATTTATTTTGAAGGCAGTAATGATAGGAAATATATAATAAATAAAGCATGTTGTGTGCATAAAACACCAAGTTAGTGAAAAGATAAATATTTCAGTAAAAAAAATGTTTATCGAATTAGAAAAGTATAATGAAAACACAGGACAAGATTACTACATAAACCATTAGAGAAAAGATCCGTTAGTTTATCCTGTAGTGTGAATCTTGTTAAATTATGATCATTGAAAGTTGTATTATGGTAAGAGTGTGATAAAAGTTCAACATTTGTTTAATACAAATGTGGTTTGGTGAGGAATGTATTCCTTATATTTTAGAAACTGTCGAAAATAATTTGTTTCATAATTTAGAATTAACGCATAATTTATTTCTCTAATCAGATATAATGCAGAAACGTTGTCGTATGTCACGGACAAGAATTTTAACTGAATTAAACTCTTGTAATATTTGTATGGTACAGGAACACGAGACTTACGAAGCTGTCAGCTCTATGAAATACTTGGATGCAGTTGTATGTGAAACTATTCGAATCTACCCTCCTGCAACACTGTGAGTAACAGCTAATATCGTAACAGAGATTCTACATATATTTGATATAACACGTTAGTGTCTGTATGTTAGCATCAGTTTGTTGTACACAGTGCTTTTCTAATAGAAAAAGATCTCTTAGAAATGGTGGAAATTGATTATTGCATGTTATTAAGTAGTATACTCTTACATTCATGACAATCACCAAATATGTATCTTAGATATTACATTGTTTATTTGTTTATCATCTACTCAACATTTTCAAATTTCATGAACTATCAGTTTTCAAATTATATTTAAAACTAGTACCGTTACTGATCTTTGCTAAGTTTTGTTTCGTTTTTGAAATTCGCTCAAAGTTACAACAAGGATATCTGCACGAGCCGTTCCTAATTTAAGAGAGTGAGACTAGAGAAACTTTTCGAATTTTCTACCGTGTACCATACAAACTAATATTCTAATATTAGGTTACATGGAAAATAACAATACATTTTCATTTTATTTTCAAACTAAGTTATCAAACTTTACAAAAACTAACGGAATTTAGCACTGGAAGAAAAGAATTAATATAAAAAAGAGATGTTCCACTCCATCTGGAGTTCCAAAGAAGATGTAACACTGATTTTTGATGACAGAAGTTACTTCTGTTTGATATTTGTTTGCAATTATAATTTTCTTGACTTTGTAACATAACTATTTAAAACACCGTACAAGAACATTTATTCCAGTTAAAATACATTTGATTTTAGGTTTAACTTCGGTTTAATTGTTTCATTCTGTTTAACAAATTATATCTTTCTGTAATATCAGTCCGAGTGACTCGTCTGAAAAACAAATACAAAAGACACGCATTAAGTCATAATAATTTATCTATATAATTTCATTTTTCTGACCTAATTTTACATATTGTCTTAAGACCATTAGGTTCAAATTATGTATATGTGAGAAGAGCTCTCTTCTATGAATTAAAACAAAAAGTCAAGAAATATATTGGATAACTTTTATAAGATCAAATACAAGTTTTAAAGACCATTCGTTGTTTAATTGTTACATATTACAATTTCAAATATCCTGATTCTACAACTTTAGTGAATAATCTGGAATTTCGCAATGCATATTTAATAGTATAAGTTAAATGCATTTTTAATATAAAATTTAACTTTTAAGAAACGTTAATATTAAAATAAATACACATTGTTTAATGTGATTTCATTGGTAAAATCTTAATTTTTATAAAATAAATTACTAGTTCTTATTGTTTAAATATTACATGGAGCTCATTTAATTTTTCCTTGACAGTGGGGAAAGATGTCCTGTGGAAGATTATACGTTTGATGACATTGGACTGACTATACCTAAAGACACACCAGTGAGGTTCCCAATACACGCCATGCACCATGACCCTAAAAACTTTCCAGACCCGGAGAAATTTGATCCAGACAGGTAACAGCATACTTTATTTTACACAGAAAGATACCAGCTGGACTTACGTTCAACAGCTGTTTCTTTATATTGTCCAAACAAGTAAGAGTTAGTTTTATTCCAACTGGTTGGACAACAGTTATTTCATTTTGCTCTAAAAAGTGACAAGTATTGTTTTTTATGACAAATAACACTTCTTTTCAAGTTGTTCCGAAAAGTAACTGTTTGCTTCATGTGACACAGACAGGTAACACGTGATTGTTATTTAATAACATGGTTATGTCGCTTTACCTTTTAATTTAATTGATCAATTACTACATATTTAGATATTTTGAAAAAAAAATACTTATGTTAGAACTCCAGTTGAAATTAAAGCGTCGGTTAAATACAAGAGTTACTTCTTTAGATAGAGACCAAATTCCATTACAGACAACATTCTGATGTCTGACGTTATAAGTCAGAACATTGTATAAAGAGTATAAACCGGGATGTTTTGTTTATAGTTTCTTAACTTTATTAAAACAGATTTATTTCACTATGAAGTTATACACTAATAAAATGTAATATAGTTATATGTGTTGGAAATACTGGTTGAATCTGTCTATTACTGTGTGTTAACAATAATTATGGAACCTCACTATTAATGTGTGTTAACAATACTTATGGAACCTCATTATAAATCTGTGTGAACAATACTTATGGAACCTTACTATTAATGTGTGTGTTAACAATACTTATGGATTCTCACCATTAATGTGTGTGTTAACAATACATTTGAGTTTCAATCTTGTTGAGTGCCATGGTTATTCTAAATTTTTCAATTTTGTTGTTATTTTGATATTCTACAAATATAATACAGCTGACTACAAACAGAGATAATCTTCATATCTTTAACTTCGTGTACATATTTCTTTAGTGAGATGTGTACACATTTTAGACACCTGGATACGAATTTACATATTTTGTTTTTACATTAATTTGTGGACAAAATCATTTTCCTTGATTTCCTTACTTTTCCTCACAGTTGAGGTAAGAGGCCAGGTTGATTGTGTCTTACAGAAAATAGTTTAGAATAAA
The DNA here is from genome assembly GCA_011833715.1 of Carcinoscorpius rotundicauda. Taxonomy (NCBI): domain Eukaryota; kingdom Metazoa; phylum Arthropoda; class Merostomata; order Xiphosura; family Limulidae; genus Carcinoscorpius; species Carcinoscorpius rotundicauda. Next base: position 10,930,845 of record CM022398.1, on the reverse strand, counting down.
TATTGCGTGAGGAAAATAAATGGTTGAACATTCTAATTACATGTTCAAGAAATTCATTTCGTAATTTATCCATTATTATTAACAATTTGTTTTAGAAAATTTCAAATAAACTTTTTGTACATACAGATTTCTTCCTGAAAACAAATCCAACATTATACCATACACCTACATGCCATTCGGGGCTGGTCCCAGGAACTGTATAGGAATGCGATTTGCTCTAATGGAAATAAAATTATGTTTAGTCCACATCCTACGTCATTTGCGTTTTGTACCTTGTTCTGAAACTAAGGTAAAGACGAGATTTCTTTATTTTACATAAAACGATCCTTCATTTTTGTACATCGAGAAATTAAGAAAGTAGCTACATGTAAATAAAATATATTTTTTACTGACGTAATTGAGATATATCGATTAAGAGAACGGTTACTACAGTGATTAAAAGTTGTTATTTTTTTACAGATGTATTACATCAATTTAGACACTACTACTTAATTTTGAGTCTTTGGAATTGATAGTTAATTTACAAAAGTATCGAAGTATTGTCTGAAAATAATGACATATCCAAACTTGATTACGTTCAGTTTGATTTACCTTCATAACTTAAAATCACTCAGCAATAGCTGATAATCCGACAACTTCAAAACTTAACATCAATTATAGGTGTATTCAGATTGACAGTAAGTTTCCAGAATACAGAAAATCCTTTATATTAACCAAACCTTGATTATTCTTATATTTATTATGTGTTAAATTGTTGTTGTTTTTCTCCAATTTCTACAAGTTATCTAATTTAAAGTTGTATCATAAATGTTAAATTTAATGTAAATACTATTACCATAATGGATATTGCCCGAAGGCCTTACGTATTATCAAAGTACTTTATATATTCTTACAGCCTGTCTCCCGACTTATTTTTTATGGTAATATTTTTATGGTATCAGGACTTGTAAGCATTTTCGTCAAATTGTTTCTTGTAAATTTGTCCACTCACGGTGAACTTTGTAAACAGTGTGAGTTGTATTTCTTAACTTAATGGTGTATTGTGTGTGGGACTACTTAGATCTGTCTCCTGTCTGGGATTGTGTAGTATTATCTGTATGACATTACTTGGGTGTGTACTCTCTATAGGACTATTTCGATATATACATTTTCTTGGACTGTTAATGTACGTAATCTGTATATGACATATTTGATCTTCAGGTTTTATGTGATAGCTTGAATATATTCTCTATATGGAGCTTCGCTTTAATGGCATTACATGTATCTGTAGTCAGTATGAGATTACTTTGATCTGTATTCTGTGTGAGACTGCGTACGACCACCGTTCTTAGGAAAACCATTGAAAACGTTTTCTGTTACATTGATAACTTTATTTTACAGAATATATGCTATAAGTAAATAAAATGTTGATATGTTGTAGCTCTTTAGTACATGTGAGTAAATAACACTTCCTCTGTTACATGTATGTTTCTTTTGAACTTCAATTTGTGAGCATCTATGACAAACTATAGCTCAGCTTTGTATCAACAAGTAATTGTACAGATAAAGAAAACGTATTCCATGATGACTACTGTATTCACAAAAAACTTGAAATTAATTACAACACTTAAAAGAAATTAATAATCACGTCATATATTAAATTAAAAACTTGTACAAGTAAGCCAGGGGTTTCTTATTTTTTTTAATACAACTTAATGTTGTTTTGTAGACACTAAAGTTAAGTATTTCGCTCAAAAATAATCGGTTGTAAAACTAATGTTTCGTTGCTTTTATGGGCAATAACATTTTAGACGTTAAAGGTTCGATCAAGTAATTTATAATCTAAAGTACCTATTTGTCCTCAAGTGGGGATCACTTGTAGTAGTTGTACAGGTCGAATAATTAGAGACAGGAATCACTTGTAGATCTTGTACGAGTACAATCTCTGAAGACCGTTGTAAAGTAAACACAGTAATAATTGTAAATATCTGTAATTGTTACGGATTAAACGGACCCTGTGTCACACAGGTAAACGACACTAACTGTGTCACGTGCGATCCACTGTATAGCACACTACAAGTTAACATGACCCCTATCTTTTTTCTATTCTCCACATGAATTCTACAGTTGATCTGTGTTTGCCTTTGCTTTTGCAAAGAAGCACTTCATTGCAAAAGTTTCTTGTATTCTGAATTATCAACTGTGTCTTAGGAAATCCCATCTATACAGGAAAATTCCTTCAATATGTGAGTTTTTTTTACCTACACCGTATATTTACATATATCAATATTTGAAGTAATGCTCGATTAACTGATGAATTGTGAAAACTCTCGATTGTTTTTTGTTGTTTTATAGGTTATTTTTATACAGAGATTTAAAATTTAATATTTATATCCCACAGGTTCCTTTGGAGTTTCTTCCAACAGCAGGAATAATCCAAGCCTCTGACGTCACTCTCAAGGTTGAATGTAGAAACGGACATTCATATTAAAAGATAGCACCTGACCATCCAATAAGGACAACGTGTTTTGTAGTTCAGACTCTTAGCTGTTGATTGACAGTGAGGTTCTTGTTGTGTTAGTTACAACCAATATAAATATTTCTTATAATGACACTACCAGCTTACTTCTGTTATTAAATATAAATGATTGTTACTTTTGGTTGTCAATGTTGGTAGGCATAATATTCTATAAAATTCTGTATATTTCTTTATGATATACAAATATATATATTAAGGATGTTATTATAAATGATAAATGAAGTAGTTAACTATGATAAAGTTCATAAAAAACAAGTGATAAACTAATGTTTATGTATTTGTGACAAACATTATGTTGACAGCTTTCTGAATAAACTCTTCTGAGATGATAATAAAAAGTTTCTATAAATTGTGATTTATTATCTCACATAAAACATATAATTAACACAGATTCTGTACTATTGTAGTTTCTCAGTTCACTTTTTGTAATAAATAAATTTTGAAAATTACAAGAAAAACCTGTTGAAGTTAGACATGAATATGTGAAGTTTTCACTCAATTTACATTTTTAGTTAACCACACAAAAGGAACACTTGTCGACTGAGATATATTTTTTTGTAAAGGTTAAAACTAAATTTCATTTTAAACAATGTTGGTACTGTGAGTGTTCAACCAACCTTTAAAAGTATTAGTTGTCCAATCATGTTTATAAGTTAATAGAATCTTCATACTACGATAAAATACTGAATTTATGAACACAGCAAAACTGTCACAAGACCCAAATGAACAAATAGTCTTTACTGAAATAGTATTGAAGCTACTTATCTTACACTCTTAACACTGATCTAAAACTTGACATCAATCATAAACACTAACGTTTGCAGTTGTGCCTTAGCGGAGCTTTTTATGGTATTTTATTGGTTAAAAACATTTTTAGTAGTTTCTCATTGGTTAGAAATATATGTAAGGAGGAGTGTTTTAAGTTTCCTTCACACATGGTAACATCATGTTGCATAATTAACATTACATTAGTTTTTGAAGCTGACGGATGGTTGTTTTGTATAACGTAAATACGGTATAAACTGTTGTTTTTTTATTATAATTTTAATTGACATTATTGGTTAACACTTTTAACATAGAGAATTATATTACCTTTTCGCTGTACTTTTATTTTAGTGATTATTTTACATTATTAGCCTACGGTGTATGGATTTAGGACCAACCTAAATCATCTGAACGAAACATCGTTAAATCTAATGGTACCAAACTGATAAAGTAATGGACTATACCCTTTAGAAGTAAGATAGTAAAAGACATATATTTAATTAACTATTTTCTTTACCAGGTTAACGTTTTATCTTTTCCTAATTAGGTAGCGCGCTCTGATCACAAGCCAATATAGACAGTATAAAAACATGCAATATTTACAGCCATCAAATAGTCTTTATTTCTAATGCTTCTTGACGATTGATCTATTATTTACCAGTATCTTAAAGCTTATATAAAGAATGCTGTCTGATTGAAATATGATTGATCAAATTTGCGCTCTGTAGCTAAAAATAAATAACAGAAAATGATCACGAGATCAGTGGGGCTACCAATAATATCAGATACATTGAATTTAAACATTTTATAATATGATACACACAGAACAAAATATAAAGAAAACATGGATATTTGATATCAATGTGGTATTCTCACATTAACCACAAGCTGGGTAGTTAAGCTCTTTATGGATCTGGCTTTTTGATTGTGTCCACGAATGAGAAACTTTTCAAATACTTTAAAAATTAGTAAAACTCTTTTTCAAAATGACTTCAAACTGAGAAGCACATCCATTTTATATTTAGAATACAAATAATAGCCTATAATTATAACAAGTATTTTTTTTTCAATTTTCACGCACTAACCAAATAATAAACCCGAATTTGTTCTCTATGTGCAGAGAAAAATATAATAAGATAGAAATCAATAACTGAAGTAACATAACTTTTGAACACTGTTTAGACTAAAAATGTTTATTTCTTTGATCGTGATGTTTATCTTAGCTCAATAAAATTATGTATAACTCATAAGCATTGTGACCAAAACATGACCAATGTTTTACATAAAACTGTGAGAAAAATTCGAAATATTTTTTTTTATGAAAATAAATTTGTAGAGCGTTATTAATCTGTTTTATTACGTCATATACTGGCACTATGTAATGGATTCTTATTCTTTCTAGCTTCTTTCGATAAAGTTAAAAACAGTTTACGGTATAGCATGAAATTGAATTCGGACTCTAGGTTTGATCAGCATTTTTATTTAGGCAGACCTCTTTTGACCTGACCTTGGTAAAAGTAGATGGGAATTTTAAAAAATGACAAGTACATTCAGACTGGTTCCTCCAGTTTTCAACAGAGGTCAGTGAAGTGTTACAGTAGTGTTGAAATTCATTGTAAGTAATAGCATGGAAAAAAATAGCACCATGAAATGTAAGTGATGAAGAACTGTTTTCTTGTCCTAACATTCCAATGCAGCTCTGTAGTATGGGATGATAAGAACTCATGTGGTTGATGATTACTCTCTGAAGAGATGACCTTATGTTTATATACATAGTTATTAACTTTCTTAGTGTCCATTCAACTTCAGTATATTGAAAATTACTCCTTACAGTCATGTGAAAAAGTTAGGACACCCTATGAAAGCCTGTGTATTTGTGTAACGTTTTGGATAAATAGACATTTAATCTCAATTTCAATAATACTGAGGCATTATAAGAATATAACTAAAAATTAAAACTGAAGAAAAGACTTTTCAAAATCGTCTGTAAATGTACTTCTACAAAAACGGATATTCTAACTGAAGAAAAAGTTAAGACACCCTACTCCCTAATAACTAGTGTTACCCCTTTGGCTGAAATAACTGCAGTGAGACGCTTCTTGTAGCCATCTACCGGTCTCTGACATCGGTCTGAAGAAAGTTTGCCCCACTCCTTAATGCAGAATTCTTTCAGCTGTGAGATGTTTGAGGGATTTCTTGCACGTACAGCCCGTTTCAAGTCACCCGACAGCATCTCAATGGGATTAAAATAAGTTTTCAGCCAGTCCTTGATAGTTTTACTGGTATGTTTTGGGTCATTGTCGTGTTGTAGAGTCCATTTCTGCTTCAGCTTTAATTTTCGTACAGATGGTCTCACACGATCCTCAAGCACCCTCTGATACACAGTAGAATTCATGGTGGATTCTATGACTGTGAGCTGTCCAGGTTCTGCTGCAGCAAAGCAGCCCCAAACCACCACACTGATACCTCCATGCTTCACAGTTGGTATGAGGTTATTTTCCTCGAACACTGTATTTGGTTTACGCCAAACATGTTCTCTGTTCTGGTGTCCAATTAATTCAGTTTTGGACTCATCTGTCCAAAGAACATTATTCCAGAAGTCCTAGTTTTTGTCTACATTCTCTCTGGAAAACTTCAGTCTAGCTTTGATGTTTCTCTTAGAGAGCAAAGTTTTCCTCCTTGCACACCTCCCATGAAAGTTAAACTTGTGCAGTCTCTTTTTGATTGTAGAGGCAAGCACTTTCACATCAACAGTAGTCAGAGTCTGCTGTAGGTCCCGTTATAACATGTTAGGGACAGCTCTTTTGCTCTCACCATGGTGCTCACTCTCACTTCAATAGTCAGGAGCACACCAAACTAAATATCTGAAGTTTAAATAAGGCAAACCTCATTCCAAATACTGAGTAACGATCTTCTAATCATGTGCACCTGGTGTGATACACCTATGTGTGAGTTTAGCCATTTTAAGTGGGAATAAATCTGAGGGTGTCCTAACTTTTTCCTTAGTTGGAATATGCATTTTTGTAGAATTACATCTACAGAATATCTTGAAGAGTCTTTTCTTTAGTTTTAATTGTTTAGTTATATTCCTATAATCTCTCAGTTCTATTAAAATTGAGATTAAATATCTATGTATACAAAAAATGTTACAAAAATATTTTTTTCACATGACAGCACACAGATCATTTACCATCTCGTAAAAAACAGAGCCACTGTACTTTACTTCCTTTACACATGCTTGTCAGGTTGAATAAATAAAGTGTCATTGTTTTACTTCATAATAATTCTTCATATGATTTTCATCCACTCCGTATTTCCTTTTGTTTATTATTTTTATACTTTGAGTTATCTTAGCTTCTGAGAAAGATTGTTTTCCAATTCTTCTGAGTCAGGATATCTATTAAATAAACTATACTTTCTCGAGTAAAATCTACGTATTGAGAAAGCACACATTTTTTAAAACTTGTTTTAAACATTAGTTGTACAAGGTTTTCTGACAGATCGTGTTTGTTAGTTTGGAGTTAAACAGAAGCTACACAATGGACCATCTGTGCTCTTCCCACCACGGGTATCTAAACACGGTTTGTGGGGCTTTCACAGGTCTTTTTATATGAGTGCATCGATTTTGTTCAGTTTCTATTTCAGTCCATTTACATACATTTTTATCAGTAAACAGACCTTCAGCAATACGATTATAAATTTTATGGTAAGTAAGAGAAATATTATAGTAAATGTATATGGAAGAGAATGTGTATTAATAGAATAATAATATAAAAGTAATTATTGGCGAACAGCCTTTAATATAACTGTTTTATTATCACATTGAGATAATGTACTGGATGTACTTGTTCTAGTGTCTTTAAAAGAACAGTAAATTAGGTGACCTAGCGTGGCTTGGTTGTATGTAAGATCGACTAGGTTGTAGGTCATAGTTTCGAATCTCCGTCATCGTAAATGTTTACAGTTTTACTAGTGTGGATGTTGTAATGTGATGGCCACTTCCACTATTCGTTGATAAAAGTTCAAGAATTGGCTGCTAGATGCCTACGCTCTTGTCAACTGCTATTAACTTAAGGATAACTAAAGTAAATATCTCGTGTGGTTTAAGTAAAATTTAAGACTAATCAAACCAATTTCAGTTTGTATATTCGTATATATATAAATGTATAATTTTATTGTTAATTATTTTTCTGGGTTTCACCAATGACTCCTCCAGTTTATCTAGACGAGGAATTAGTACATAAAACTAAAAATATATTATCACTCATTTTGATATCACTAAGAATAAAGTGTGTAGAGGTCAGTGTTATGTGAGCTCAAAGGCGCTTGGGTGACGTTACCACTTCTTTGACATTGTGTTTTGTCCTTGACCTTTTATACTAGTGTAGAAAATCTAAGAATATATTTGTACAAAGGTTTTTTAATCTGTCAGTGTGATCTTTATGTTGTTCATTACAAAGTTGTTTAACTATGGATCTTCCTGCATTACAATCCATCCTCCCTTGGTTTCTTTGTGCTGTTGCAGTAATCATCGGACTTCACAGGCGAACAAACAGTTTCTATATAACTTTTGTTGAGACGTGAATTCAACAGATTAATACTGCCGTTTTAAACAGTTTTATATATTAAAATAGAATAAAATATATCTCGGTAGTATTACTTACATATCGTTGATATTTAAAATACTAGTTCTAAAAACCAGTGTCTCTAAATGGTTAGTTAGTTTCTTTTATATCTTATTATCTAGCTATCTGACCAAAAAATATGGCTTTTGGAACAAAAAGGAATTCCTGTCTCTTGAACCAACTGAGGGAAATCCAACCACTGATTTTAACATCGTAAATCCGTAGACTTTCCGTTGTACTAGCTGGGAGCTTAAGGTGAAGAAAGATACTGGCTATGTTAAAACCATCTTATGAATGTCTGGGTCAATGTCCGACTATTTCAAATAAGATCCGGCTCCAAATTTATTTTATTTACATACATCCAGTTTATTTGGTCAGTCCAAACATAAATCAACTGAAAACGGTGACAAGCACACAAAAATTTTACATGATTGAATTAATATTAATTAAAATTATTAATTTGTGATTTACATATTTTACTATATTACTTTGATAGTGTTTCAGTATTTATTGTATTCTATCAGTAATTAGTAATTTCATTATAATTTATGAACGCAGTTCACAGTTTAAAAACCTTTGTTTCAGTTCAGATATGCACGTATACACGTAAATATTTTACCATACATTTTATAATTCACACTAAACTACACAAGACTATTCTCCTGAATTCATCCATAACTTTCAAGTCAAAGACTAAAAGGAAAACAGCTATTCAGCATCGATAACTGAAGGCCTACCCTTGTAAGAATAAATCGTTGAATTTGACAGTTACTCTTATAACGTGCCCAAAGTAACTTGTGTTTTTTTAATGGGAGGTACTAACTGGATTTATATATAAAATGTATATTATTTAAAACAAATTTACACAACTATTCTTCTCCCAATATCACAACGAGATGACATAACAGTGATGTTAAATACTTAAAATCAACATTCACTTTTCTATAATGCACTTATTATTATATTTTATTAATTCTTTGCCCTACATTTCCCGTGAAGCTACACAAGAGCTATCTGCGCTGGATGTCCATAATTTAGCGGTGTAATACTAGAGGGACAGCAGCTAGTCATCATCACCCACCGCCAACTCTTGTGCTACTCTTTTATCAACGAATAGTGGAACTGATCGTTACATTACAACGCCACCAATGTGTTAGTTAATAACAACTTTAGTAACCACCACCCATAAATGTGTCACTACAATAGTTCACAGCCTTTTTTGCTTACGCAGGTATATTTATAAATGTGTCTGTCAAACCTTTCTATTTGATTAGGGTATTTCTTGAGTTAGAAACTGTTGCTACTGACAAGCTGTATTATCCTCCATTCTTTGAGTTCAATGCTAGGAGACAATTAGTGGAAATGCACCTTTTAAGGCTTTAAACCAATATCTGGAATGAATAACGTTTTTCAGTTGTTATTCCCACTAAACAATGACTGTTTATACTTTGATTCTGTTTAATGTTCAAAGAACGTACAGAAACTAAAATTTATTTGCAGTAGGTACCTGTTACAATTAAGTTGTAAAATACACTGACCATTTAGATAAATATTATTTATTTATCACTTTACCTCTTTGGACACTATATTTTCCTTACCATTTTTCCATCACAGTAAATTGAATTAACAACAGTGAGTTTGTATTTATTAAAACTTTTTTGTTATTTATTTACAGAAGTAAAAAATAACTTGTAATATTGGACAATAGATGGCTCGATTAACCCAATAAGTACCAATGGGCTCCCCACAGTGTCCCATACATCTTGAAATTACATTTAAAAAACAAGAACTATATATACACCAAATAGCTTTACGACCTATGACCGTATTGATTAGAAGAAGATTATAATCTATTGACTGAACTAAACACTAAAATCTCGTGGAATTTTCTCAAACCGTACATCGTATATCGATCTGAACATCGTATTCAACTTTTAATTTCACAAATTACTGTTCTCTTTAGGCCCAGCATGGCCACGCGTGTAAAGGCGTGCGACTCGTAAGCTAAGGATCGCGGGTTCGCACCCCCGTCGCGCAAAACATTCTCGCCCTTTCAGCCGTGGGGACGTAATAATGTGAAGGTCAATCCCACTATTCGTTGGTAAAAGAGTAGCCCAAGAGTTGGCGGTGGGTGGTGATGACTCGCTGCCTTCCCTCTAGTTTTACACTGCTAAATTAGGGACGGCTAGCGCATATAGCCCTCGTGTAGCTTTGTGCGAAATTAAAAACAAACAAACAAACTGTTCTGTTTCCATTGTTCGATGGTTGTCCAAAAAGTTTGTGGTTTGATGTAAAAGAAACAAGTAAATTGAGTTTTGTTCTGATAAATATTAACCGTGAAACTTCTTGTGAGTGAATATAAATTCACTAAGGTATTCATTAAGACGTTAAGGTAACATTATGAAATGTCAATACAACATATTAAATAGAGAAGCGTGATGAACAAACATTAAAGTGTTGTTTGTACAAGTCTGTAGACTTACTAGTAGGTTACGTTGAAAAATAAATCAGAGTAGAACTGATATCTTTTTGTAGGTCACGATTCCTTTCGAACAGTCCTCGAATATTAAATTCCAAACGTGTGATCTCACTCAGTTAATTTGTTCAGTTCTCTAAAACAAAAGCTCAAATAGAACAACACCAACAGACATTACCCAATGTGACTCAATCTCACTGGCAGCAAAAGGTAATTTAATAGTTAAAAACAGCTTTAATAACTTATTATATTTTTTCTATAACAGTATCAATTTATTTGCCTTAAAAAGTTCACATTCACAAACAACTAAAGTTTCATTGTGTTTTCTTATTCATACAGTTATTTTGGACCATTCATCTTTGCGACTGTGTTTAGAAGTACATAAACACAAGGTTATCTCGACAGAGAGTATTCATAAATCACTATGTGTATAAACACAAGGTCATCTCGACAGACAGTATTCATTAATCACTACGTATATAAACACAAGGTCATCTCGACAAAGAGTATTCATTACCCATGTGAGTTCTAATCATCCCATAGCACAATGCTGTATAGGAATGTAAGTACAAGAAAACAGTTCTTCGTTATGAATATTTCACTGCTATTACATAGAATGAATTTCAACACTCCTTTAGCGCTGCGCTGACTTTGAGAACTGAAGAAACCAGTCTGAATGTTTTTATCATTATTTAAAATTCCCGTGTATGTTTACCAGGTCAGGTCGTAAGAAGTCTGCTCAAATGAACATACTGATCAAACATAGGATCTGAAATAAATGTCCTGGCACTCGTGCAGTGTTTTAACTATATAGAAATAAGTTAACATATGGTGCCGGTATATGCTGATAGAAATCAATTGACAAAAAATGTTTTGCATTTTGCTCACATTGGTCATCTTTTTGGTTACAATTCTTATTACAATATATTATTTAATTTACTAATTTCTAGCTTAGATTATTTTCTCTACATATAGAAAACAAATTCTGGTATATCATTTGACCAGTGGGAGTAAATTATAAATACATTCTATAATTATAGACTATAATTTGTATTGTAAACGTAAAGTGGATATACTTCTTAGTTTGAAGACATTTCAGGTTAGTGTTAAATCCACACAGCGTGAGCTAACAAAAGAAAAAAATTCTTACAATAAAAGTATAGCGAAAAATAATAAAATTCGCTATGTTAAACATTTAACCAATAGTATCAATAAAATTGATTATTAAGAAACAATCGATGACACTAATTATTATGTAATACAAAACAATCATCCGTTATCTTCAAGTACTAATGAATTAATTATCGAACGTGATGTTACCGAATATAAACAAAACTTTCAATACCACTTCCTAAAAATGTTTTTAATCGAAGAAATACAATAAAGTGTTCTGTAAAGGCACAACTACAAACGTGACTGTTTAGATATGGTGCCATCCTTAATATATATATATATATCATATAGTAATATACTGAATTACATAAAATATAAAGCCAACCCACACTGGCAACCAGAAGTAACAATCATTTATATTTAATAACAGAATTAAGCTATAAGTGTCACTATAAGAAATATTTCTATTGGTTGTAACTAACATAACAAGAACTTCACTGTCAATCAACAGCTGAGAGTCTGAACTACAAAACCCGTTGTCCTTATAGGAGGGTCACGTGCTATCTTTTAATATGAATGTCCGTTTCTACGTTCAACCTTGAGAGTGACGTCAGAGACTTGTGTTATTAATACTGATGGAAGAAAATTCAAAGGAACCTGGAGGATACAAATATTTAATTTAAAATCTATGTTAAAAAGTAACTAATAAAACAACTGGTAAACAATCGAGAGTTTTCATAATTCTTCAGTTAATCAAACATTATTTCAAATATTGATACGTGGTATATATACTGTGTATCTAAAAAACTCACATAATTTTATTTACCACATATACTAAAGAGCTACAACACATGAACATTTTATTTACTCATAGCATATATTCTGCAAAATAAAGATCTCAATGTATCACACAAATGTTTCGATAATTTTCCTGAGAATGATGGTTGTACGAAAACCCACAAAGAATAAAGATCAAAGCATTCTCATAATGAGTACAGATCCATGTAATGCCATGAAAGCCAAGCTCCATATAGAGAATATATTCAAGCTATCACATTAAAACTGCATAATAAATACAAGAATAATCAAGATTTGGTTATCTAAAGGATTTTCTGGATTCTGACAATTTATTGTCAATCGTAATCCAAATAAACTACACCTGACAGAGAACAACACTTTAAAAACTGTTAATTTTCGAAGTTGTAGAATTATCAATTAGTGCTGTGTGGTTTTAAGTAATGAAGCTAAGACAAACTGAAAGTAATCAAGTTTGTATATATTGTTATTATGAGACAATATCTTGATATCTTTCTAAATAAACTATCAAACCCAAATATTCAAAATAAAGCACACTGTGTAAAATATTTATTTCTAAATAAAACTCTTAATCACTAAAGTAATAGTACTTTAAATCGAATTTTAAATCTTTATAATAAACAAACAACATTTAATCACTGAGTGTTCTAAATTGATATCAAGCATATGTAAAGAACAATAACAACTTTTAGTAACTAAAGTAATTGTGTTGTATATTGATATAAGATACGTGTAAAAATATCAAATTCAGTTGTTACTACAGAAGTTGTGTTCATAAACCTTAAGGCTCAACAAAATCAATGAAAATATTTTTTTATTTATATATAGCTTTTTCCTTAAGTTCTCGATGTACAAAAATGAAGGATAGTTTTATGTAAAATAAAGAAAACTCGTCTTTACCTTAGTTTCAGAACAACGTACAAAACGCAAATGACGTAGTATGTGGACTAAACATAATTTTATTTCCATTAGAGCAAATCGCATTCCTATACAGTTCCTGGGACCAGCCCCGAATGGCATGTAGGTGTATGGTATAATGTTGGATTTGTTTTCAGGAAGAAATCTGTACGTACAAAAAGTTTATTTGAAATTTTCTAAAACAAATTGTTAATAATAATGGATAAATTAGGAAATGAATTTCTTAAACATGTAATTAAAATGTTCAACCATTTATTTTCCTCACGCAATATTTATTCAAAATTATTTTCTGTAAGATACAATCAACCTGACATCTTACCTCAATTGTGAAGAAAAGTAAGGAAATCAAGGAAAATGATTTTGTTCACAAGGTTAATGTAAAAACAAAATATGTATCCAGGTGTCTAAAATATATACATATCTCACTAAAGAAATATGTACACGAAGTTAAAGATATGAAAATTATCTCTGTTTGTAGTCAGCTGTGTTACAATTGCAGAATATGAAGTGGAAAATTAACAACAAAATTAAAAAATTTAGAATAACCATGGCACTCAACAAGATTGAAACTCAAGTATTCTTAACACACACATTAATAGTGAGGTTCCAAAAGAATTGTTAACACACATTAACAGTCAAGTTCAACAACTGTTGTTCACACATTAATAGGGAACTTGGACAAGTATTGTTAACACACATTAATAGTCAGATTCAACCAGTATTTCCAACCCATATAACTATATTACATTTTACTGATGCATAACTTCAGAGTGAAATAAATCTGTTTTCGTCAAGATAAGAACCAATAAAGAAAACGTCTCTGTTTACGCTCTTTATATGATGTTCTTATTCATAACGTCAGACATCAGAATGTTGTATATAATGGAATTTGGTCTTTATCTAAAGAAGTAACTCTTGTATTTAACCGATGCTTTAATTTCAACTGGAATTCTAACGTAAGTATTTTTTTAAATATCTAAATACGTAGTAATTGATCAACAGACCAATTAAATTAAAAAGTAAAACGACATAACCATGTTATTAAGTAACAATCACCTGTTACCTGTCTATGTAACATGAAGCAAACAGTTACTTTTCGGAACCACCTGAAAAGACATATTACTTTTCATAATAAACAACATCTGTCACATATCTAGAGAAAAATAAAATAGCTGTTTTCAGCCAGTTCGGGTAAAACTGATTCATAATTGTTTGGACAACATAAAAAACAGCTTTTACACGTATGTCCAGCTGTTATCTTTCTGTCTTAAATAAAATGTGCCGTTACCTGTCTGGATCAAATTTCTCCGGGTCTGGAAAGTTTTTAGGGTCATGGTGCATGGCGTGTATTGGGAACCTCACTGGCGTGTCTTTAGGTATAGTCAGCCCAATGTCATCAAACGTATAATCTTCCAAAGCTCGTCTTTCCCCACTGTAAAAAAAAATTAAATAAGCTCCATGTAATATTTAAACAATAAGAACAAGTAATTTATTTCATAAAAATTAAGATGTTACTAATCAAATAACGCTAAATATTGTGCATTTATTTTAATACTAACGTTTGTTAAAGTTAAATTTATATTTAGAAATGCATTTAACTCATGCTGTTAAATATGCATTGCGAAATTCCAGACTATTCACTAAAGTTATAGAATCAGGATATTTTAAATTGTAATACGTAACAACATAACAATGAATGGTCTTTAAAACTTGTATTTGATCTTATAAAAGCTATCCGATATATTTCTTGACTTTCTATTTTAATTCAAAATTAGCACAACATGAACCTAATGTTCTTAAGCCAATATGTAAATTGAGGTCAGCAAAATTAAATTTGCAGTTAAATTATTATGACTTAATGAGTATTTTTATATTTGCTTTTGAGAGAACCCCCCAGTGGCTCAGCAGTATGTCTGTGGACTTACAACGTTAAAAACCGTGTTTCGATACCCGTGGTGGGCAGAGCACAGATAGCCTCTTGTGTAGCATATGAATATAAAACAACAACAACAATGATTTTGAAAGAAGTCAACTGGTGTTACAAAACGATATAATTTGTTAAGGAGAATAAAACAATTAAATATAATTTAAACCTAAAATCAACTGTATTTTAACTAGAATAGATGTTTTTATAGCTTGAATTGAATAATTATATAATAAAGTCCAGAAAATAAGAATTGCAAAGAAACATAAACGATATGTAACAGAAGTGATTCCTGTCAATACTCATTGAAAATCAGTGTTAGTTCTTCTTTAGAACTCCAGATGAATTGAAACTTTTCTTTTTTTATATATGAATTTCCTAGAATTATTTCCCTGGAAATTAGCACTGTATTACTTTAATTTTGTAAAGTTTCATAACTTAGTTTGAATAGTTGATGAAAATATACCGTTATCTTCCAAGTAACCTGATATTAGAATATTTGTTTATGTGGTGCACTGTAGTAAGTTCGAAGAGTTTCTGTACGAGTCCTAGGAAAGACAGGCCATTAAGGCCTGTTGATTAAAACACTCAAGGGTCGTACGTTCGAATCCAATTTGCACCAATCATCCTCGCCCTTTCAGCCGTCCACTTGTTATAATGTGACGGTCAATCCCATTATTCGGTGGTGAAAGAGTAGCTCTATAGTTGGTGGTGACTACTTTCCTTCCCTCTTGTCTTACCCAGTTAAATTAGGGACGGCTAGTGCAGGTACCCTTCATGTAGCTTTGAGCGAAATTCAGAAATAAAACCAAACATAGCAAAGATCAGTAACTGTACTAGTTTTAAATATAATTTGACCACTGATATTTCAGGAAATTTAAAAATGCTGAGGTAAATACAGTAAAGAGTCAGGATAAGAAACAGATAAACAATTAAAAGAGTGATGTAATGAAATCTAAGATAAATATTTAGTGATTCCTCTGAAGGTAAGAGTAGAGTATTTATTTTCACCATTTGTGCGAGTTCCAGGGTACAACTATCTGATGGTTATTTACAAACACTATCGTCTCGTGTTATATCAAGTATTCATAGAATATCTATTACGATATTAGTTGTTACTTACATTGCAGAAGGAGGGTAGATTCGAATACTTTCACACACAACTGCATCCAAGTATTTCATAGAACTGACAGCTTCGTAAATCTCTTGTTCCTATACCATACAGAGTTTAATTCAGTTGAAATTCTTGTCCGTAACATACGACAACGTTTCTGCATTATATCCGTATATAAACAGTCTGATTAAAAATAAATTATGTGTTAATTATAAATTATGAAAGATATTAAATTCGACAGTTTCTAATATTTAAGGAATACATTCCTCACTATACCACACTTGTATTAAACAAATGTTGAAATTTTATCACACTCTTACCATAATACCACTTTCAATCATAATAATTTAACAGGATTCACACTTCAAAGTGAACCGACGAAACTTTCTCTAATGGTTTATGTAGAAATGTTGTTCTGTGTCATCAGTATGCTTTTAAACTTCGATAAACATTTTATACTGGAATATTTCTCGGGTTACTAGCTTGGCGTTTTATACACACAATATGTTTTATTTATAATATACTTTTCGAGAAAAGAAACGCAAAAGGCAAAATATAAGACAAACTTTTAATAAGTTTATTTCGGGTAGTTATGTATGACAAGTGTGAAACTTTGCACATTCACTGCTGAACATCAAATGTCTGCAAAGGCGAAGTCCATGCTCACTGGTTAAAGTTTGACGTCACTCAACGTCAATAACGAGTATGCCCCCTATGAGCATCAATAGCTGCTTGGCATCTCCTGCCCATGGAAGCGATGAGATGACGAATTACATCCTGTGGAATGGCTGTCTACTCAACCTGCAAAGCTGCTGCAAGCTGAGGTAGAGTCTGCGGTCGAGGTTGTCGCAGTCGCAGACGTCGGTCCAACTCGTCCCAAAGATGTTCGATGGGGTTTAAATCTGGTGATCTGGACGGCCAGAAAAGAACGTTGATGTTTTAATGTTTCAAAAAGACGGTGATGAGTCGGGCTGTGTGAGTACGGGCGTTGTCATGTTGAAAAACGTCGTAGATGTTCACCATGATGGGTTGCATATGGGGCCTAAGAAACTCGTCGACGTATCATTGAGCCGTAAGATTCCCTCGAATGTGCAAAAGGTCTGTTCTGGCATTATAGGCGATGACAGCCCACATCATGACGCTGTCACCACCAAATCTGTCAACATCCTGCACACGAGGTTTGCCAGATCGTGAATGGTCATGAGTCGATCCATGTTGTTGATGATGATTCCATAGCATTGTGATGGTTCTTGGGTCAACATTCACAGCTCTGGTAACATCTAATCGAGATTCGCCTGCTTCCAACGACCAATGGCGTTGTTGCGTTGTGCTTCAGACAGTCTTGGCGTAACTGTATTGCGTGTCGGTGGCTTAACACTGAGCTATGGAAACCGAGATCTCGTTACTTTAATAGAAATTTTGCACATGTTGCAATTGCAGAACATGCAGATCTCTTAACCAAATTTATTGGACACGCATGCGTTTTGGCGAAAAATCCGATGTTTTCCTCCGTTTTGAAAGTGCACATCTTTTATTGTCATTTTGGGCTGACAATCAGTGCCTTTAAAATAAAAACATGTAACTCTTTGCGTTTCTTGTTTTGAAGAGTGTATATTCCTGTTATTACTGCCTTGAAAAAAAAATTAGGCTTACCTGTGAATGTAAGGTTTCATTAATTTCCTGATATAATTTATTTTGGCAATCTTGATTTAAAGCCAACAGATACACAATGTATGATAAAACACCACCCGTAGTCTCGTAACCAGCCAAGAAGAACATAACGCATTGAGCTACAAGTTCGTCTTGGGTCAAATCTAGAAGAGTAATTATACAATATAAAGAGTATTTGTTCATGCTCGATAAGAAATTCAATAACATAAAGATATATAAATAAATCGAATTACTTTTGAACTTTCTCTCACGCGTAAAACGAATAAATTCAATCAATCAGTAAGAACTTAACTAAATTAACTAGAACTTGTACAGCTGGAAACATGATTAGTTAACTACTCATGGTGTAAAATTCGTTACATAATATAAATACTTTTCTTAAAGGCTTATAATGCTAACATTCAGAATTTCATAACTCATCGTGTAGCTTTGTGTTTACCAATAAACTATTCCGTTAAAGAAAAGAGTAAAAAACAGTGTACCTAACTAAAACCTAAACAAATTACAATATAATCAATAGTTATCAATATTATGTCATAACATTTGTACAATTAAATTATTAAAACATCCTTTGTATCAAAAGTTAAAATTTAAGAAGGTTTATATTCCTTTCGCTAACAATGCTCTATATCTTTCGAAACTATTTTCACTCAACGTAAAATTTGGATCCTCGAAGATTAACACGTACACATTTTAAACTATTCAATCCAAAACCTCACAAATAAGTTTTACTTATTTTAAACTTGCTTCCGTTTTATTTCGTTTCACACTGGATTCAAGACGGTTTCTAATTATTTAAACATGTCTTTGATTTGTTGTCATTAAAGTTTATATTATTTTCTCTTCCTGAATATAAAAAACACGAAAAATTATGTATGTTTTAAAAAATTAATAAATTCCGAGATGTTTCAGTTTGTTTAAAATTCAATCAGATCAGTGTGACCCTAAACATTATAGGAAAATTATGAAAATCTGGAACATCATACTTCTCTTAAATATTATTTAATATCTTCAGAGGGTTTACATTAAAAACAAAGTATGGGTGTTAGAGCACAATGATCTTAAGGTTCATATAACAGAAGTTAATGGAGACAGTTTCACAATTAAAGTAATACGTTTTTTTATATTCATTAAGTAAAAGTTAAAGTGTCAGTTTCACTGTTACAATAAAACCTGATTTAGATTCACATAACTAAACATAATTGTGATTTCCATGACTAATAAATGTTTACTGTCGTCACAAATTCAGTGAAACAGTGAAGTCATGACGATTTCAGACTTTTGGTAAGTTATAAAAATCGTCAGTTAAATCGTACAAGTAACAGCTGTAACGGTTGTCAAAATGTGTTTTAGAAATCGTGAAAACAAAATTCAAACTATTACATTTGATTTTCTACGTCAAGTCTGAACACATTTTTTTAAAAATTTTCTCACATTTATT
This sequence comes from Carcinoscorpius rotundicauda, assembly GCA_011833715.1. Classification (NCBI taxonomy): domain Eukaryota; kingdom Metazoa; phylum Arthropoda; class Merostomata; order Xiphosura; family Limulidae; genus Carcinoscorpius; species Carcinoscorpius rotundicauda. Next base: position 10,911,464 of record CM022398.1, on the reverse strand, counting down.
TTGTAACTTGTTGTTGAAGAATTTAAAGTTTTCTTCTTCGTATCCATAATTGTTGATATTTTTCATGTCCTCTTTGGAGTTCTGCAGTTTGTTGCCCATGGTCTCTAGTAGCAACTGAAGGAAGTCTATTCGCTTTGTCTGCAATCACCAGAAACCTTTCGTTATTGAAGAAAAACATGTGAAATTAATAACTAATGTTGAAAAAATGTAATTTTTTATCATTTTTTAAGACAAAAATACTATTAAACGCCCCTGCAAAACAGAAATTAAATATTAATTACCTCTGGACTGTGTTTACGTTGGTCAATTATCTTGAGAGTCAACTCCTTGAAAAACTCTATACCTGATGGGTCTATCATGGAGATTTTGAACTGTTTCATGATGCTAGGAAAGGCAACTTAAAGAAAAAGAAGTAATTGTTTAGAACGTTATTGTGTAACTTGGAAAATATATTAGTTTAATGTATTTCAAAGTATAGTTTTATATATAGTTTTATAAAAGTACATAATTATAAAAGCTATTTTTAACAATTAAAAAATACATACAGCATATTTTGAGTATTACTTAGTAAGGATTTTGAATGTAATATCAAAGGGAGTGTTGCACATTTCAGAAAACTGCAAATCTCCCGGAACACGAGGAAATGTGTTTCGTTTTTTTTCAGGCCAGAAAATGTTAACTAGCAGTGGAAGACTAGAAGAAAGGCAGCTCATCATCACTACCCATCCCAGTGAAAAGTGGGATTCACCTTTCACGTTATAATGGCCCCCAAATCCAATAAATTACAACATTTATATGTTAATTCTTTCTCAAACTGTACCAACACGCTACTCACATGCAAGTAAAAATCGCCATCTGTTGGCGGAACTAAAAGCTTCTTTGGCAAATTGAGTAAAAACACTGTCAGGGTTTCTTAGAGCATTTGTTTTAGTTCCAAAAGCACAGCTTGCAATCACATCCATGGTGAATGCTCCAAAATAACTGGATGAAAAACAAAACACAAAAATGTTTAATTATTTGTGAATATGAACTTTTTCAAGGCAAATAAATTAATAATGATAACACAAAAATATATAAGAAGCTATTGAAGCTGTTTTTACCCCCAAAATTACCTTTCACAGCCAGTGAGTAAAAGCCGGGTCCATCTTTGCTCTGACGACAACATTTTTGAAACCCAACTGGTACTAAATTTACTCATGCTACAAATGTCACTCAGAATAATTGGTACAAGTCTTTTCTAAATCACCACTTCCTCTGCTAATTTCTAAATGAAAATTCTTCTATCGTACAGCCACAGCTAACGGATTAATGAATTCTTGTAATCAACACAGTCATCGATCATCAAAATATTTTATGTATGTGTTTATATACAGTTTTAAACAATATAATTTCAAGATCTATGGGGTTCTGTGTGAAACCTATTGTTCAATATTGCACAGCACTTATGACTTATGAAAATAAATCACTAAAAAATTCTGATAAATACAAACTGTCTGAAAGGTGCTGTTCATTTCTTTAACTGTTATGGGAAAAAAGTTCAAGGAACACATAATGTTGAAATTCGTAAAATTGTGTTGAACTTGTAGACCAGAGACAAAAGCAGCTAGCTTTTAATACTCCAGAAAAACTCGAATCAAATAGTAAGATTCCACAGACACATTTTAAAACATATATGAATGAATGTGACATCGTTTTATAAACAATATAAAAAAGGGTAGCTGACCACCTCACCCCCAGGAAACCACCCACTACATTCATCTTTGGATCCACAGTCAGGTTTTGTTTCAAGTTTGTAAATAATAATAATAACAAAACAAAATATAACAGTATAGTGAAAGTGTATAGTCGATGTAAGAGAATTCGATATGTATATTACATACTATTAATCAAACAAAAGTTTAACGTTTAGATTACTATATATTGGGAACAAAAGAGGTCATTACTTTTCTTATTTAAGAAGTTAAAGTATTAAGCACTGCATGGTACTTATGATTCTCAAACATGTATTAATGAGAACATGTCAATTATTAACAGTAATTTGACGGGGATTAGTGTTATGTGAAACTTGTACAACTTATAGGTGGTTGTAAGTTGTTTTTTACTTTTAAGATAATAAAATGTCACTTCTGAAATGTGTATTACAATTTAGAAGTTACGGTGTTTTTACAGTTAACCTGGAGACGAGTTAGTATAGATTATATTGTAGTATTTGGATGTACATTAAGATGTTTAATCATTGATCAACCATGTCACATTTTTAAAGAAGATGTATTTTACTACATTCGGTGCATACAAGTCCATAAGAACTGTGAGCTAAATGCATTCTTGTAGTTCAGAGTTTTTTTCATGACATATATTTAATATTACGTGCAGGGTATTAAAACTAAATTTTTAGAATCTCATCCCTGCTTACTTTCAGCTGAGCCAGTAGATTAGCTCGGGTATTGAGCATTTTCAAAACAGTAATATACCTTGTTCATAATGAAAATAAAAAATAAAGCAATATGGGTCAACTTAGGACACCAAAACTATCGAGAAAAATACAACAATAACAAGTCGTATCATTGATCAGAATACATGAATATAATGGTAAGTATCAGATGCTAAGACACCCCAGAAATTTTACACGAAATAATAAATTAGGACTTAAGTTTCAGAAAGTGACATAAGTCACGAAAACAAAAGCTACATTCACATTACATTCATTCTACAGTTGTGCACCTGAAACAGACAGAGAAAGAAACCAGAATTCATAATATTTTTGAAGGAACAATCTGTCTAAGTTACTATCTATATATTTCAGAGCAATTTGAATATTCAAACCTGTACTTTAAACTCTCCTCCTACATAGATTATGCAAAGCAGTTAGAGAGGAATGGTGAGCTTAGGACATGACACTCTTACTACTGAACGTATTAATGTAGAAACTGATCTCCAAAGTTGCTATCGAGGGGTCATTAGATAAAGCATGACAAGACGTGATGACATGGACTGTATGGTGAATTTCCAAAACTGTTTTCATTTTATGTTCACAGTCATTTCTTCTTTTCAAATGTATTCAAACAAAATTATATCTAACACCTTACACTTTACAGTCAACAGATTTTCCATCTTCTGAGGCCTTTAGAAAGTTTTCACTTAATGTGTCAGCACACTCAAGAACTAAACTTTGCATCTATAAAGAAACAAATACCGTAAACTAAAGAACTATATTTACACTAATACATTTCTAATAATTATTATATCAAGTGTTAACCACATCAAAGTTGTTTAACATTATTATAAGTTCAACAATTATCTTTCATTGCCATTGTTACCTTCTGACAATAATAATAGAACCTTATAACTTATTAATTATATTAATTAGTACTTGTATTAAGCACACAATAACGCTATCGTGACTGATAGGGCAAAAATGAATGAGGAAACACGGATTCGAACTCATGTCCCTTAGATCACGAGTCTATTGCCTTAACCACAGCGCCATGTTTGAACCATAATGAAAAAAAATATTCTTTCGTAACAAACAACCGAAGGTGAAATTATCAGAAAGTGTTTAGTTTAGCGTGATCTGTATCTTCCAACTTTAGTTTCGACTTTTGAAACAAAGTTCTTTTTATAGGTGTTACTTTTGCAGATTATTCCTCAATACTTCCACCATAAGAGTCACGCTGTACTAAACAGTTACTACCAATTTCATCTTTATTTATTCTTTATAAAGACAGGGCTTAAAATCGATTATAAAATAAAACCTTTGTAATGATAGAATTTTACACCTAAAACACTGTTAGCGTTGTTGGTCAATATCAAAAGGGAGCAAAATACCTTTGCACTGGTTTCTAACTTGGTGATCGGGTTCGATTTTCTGTAATAAAGCAAAATATTTCATACTCTATGAGCTATAGCTGTGTTATAACAATGACAGTCAATTCCTTAACGTAAATAATAGGTGCTTCTAAGTTGCTCTCTTCCCTCTGGTTGTTAGTCATAAAATAAAGACGGCGGCAGCTAATCTAAACAGTTTTACCATATATATAAGATACCATACCTTACGCATTTTCCCCGAAGTGAAAGCAGGCGTAATAATGGTTCGGACTCGCTTCCAGGAATATCCTTCTAAAGCAAAAAGCATGTTGTCTGTTATCGAGTGTCCGAAGTGTAAGTCCTAGTCCAAAAACAACATTGTGTATAGACAATATTGATATGGGTGTATAAAGCACTTGAAAGTCCAAAACTTATCAATGTACATAATTAAAGTTCTGCATTTTATGATGGTATTCACAAAATGTACAGGTTAACAAAGGTTAACAAAGTTTCAGCCACAATTCTACATCAAAAGATTGCTTTGTTAAGAACGATATCCGAAGTAAAAAAATCACAGTTTTCCACGGACATTTACAGTTTTTAAATGCAACGTCATTAACCTTTTGTGTCCTATAGTTGGTTAAATGGCGTCTTATAAGCTGATGATCTCGTGTAGTAAGATGATCTACGGTTATTTTGTCAATCTGTGGTGCCAAGACATAAGCCTACGATCCTTCGCAGAAGTTTGTATCTTTTTATAGCGATAGGTCAAGGTTTTCATAATTATTTCTAAGGACATCACGGGAAATGGAACATCGTTCTGATAATGTAGGACTGATTTTATTGTATTGTTTGTACGTATCAGCTGACCCATTAATAACTTATAGGAAGAAAGCTGTACATATAAACTTGTCAAATAATGCGTTGTTACCACAAAATTTATGTAACTAACATACATACAACAACTTAACTTTTGAACAGCAGAATACCATTAAAACGTTTTAAATTTCTATGCCAGCAGCAAAATAATGTCTTCCTGTTTATCAGATGGCACAAACAAACCACTCACTTTGCGATGCTCTGACACATCAGAGTAGTCAATAGCAGTCTTCATTCCAAGTATGTATCTTAAAACTATAGTAAATTTGCTTGTGTTGTAATATGACGTAAATGCAAATAAGATTTACAATTGCTTAATAACTAATTTCAAAAATTTATAAAATTTGTAAAAACTGCCAAACGTGTGGTGTCGTCTGTTACGGAATTTCTTATGAAAATTTAACTGTGTAAAACATTCTTAATTTGCATTCATTCTTATTTTCACTAATTGGTTATTACGATATCTTGCAACATATGTGTGTGTGAAAAGAAATATTATTGTTTTAATATTATTATTATAAACATGATTTGTTGTTTTGTAAGACGAATTGTTTGTTTCTTTTGTTTATGTATTCTGTTTATTTTAGTCAAGAATAAAAATTTGTTGTTTTTAATGTAAATCCAAATTATTCATTGAATATATCACTATAATATAATATTGCTATTAAAATTAGAATGGAATCGTGTGTATGTTTATACAAGATTGAAATAAAACAATGTAACTTACTCTTCGGTCTGCGAAAATGTGGAAATCTTTCACTAACATGATTTTCAGTAAATGTGGTTCTGCTAGATATAGAACTGTTTGTGTTCCCTCATAGAACCTGAAATGAATAGTAAGTTTCTTCTAATATGTAACACTAATGGATGATTATTAACCTTAAGACGTATTAAGATTGCATTTACAGGGTACTCACAGAAATTTTTGGTTTCTTTGGAGTCACAACGATGAGCGGCATATAAATTTAAAATTATCCATAAGAACAGAAATTTCGGAAATATTATACAGAGAAGAAATAGAACACTGATAATAAAAGAAATAAAAAGATAAAACAAACCAACTAAGACTAAAGAAACCAAACAAAATCTCTTATTTCTTCTTATTGTGTTCATGATTTACTTAGTTGTTTGATTTCAAGCAAGCTTCCGGGGTACGATACAAAGACAAAAAACATGATTTACGTTTTAAATTCAGATGAAAATGTCAAAGTTTGTTACAATAACACAATGCAGCATACGTCATCGTCTGTTTTAAATAGCATTTACAAAAATAAAAACACTTTGTATAATAAGGGAAGTGGAATAGTGAGTTCATTGGGGTCACCATGACACTACCAGTAGTTAAAGCATTAAATTACTTTAGTAACCGAATTTCTATGTAAAGAATAATCATTAACGTAATATTAATACTGCTTTAGACAATAATTATTTTTAAAAACTTTATTTAATGACATGTTGTATAATAAGTCTTATTTCTGGGAGCACTAACCAGTAAGTCAATAAAACATGATGTCATCTGACAACATCTATGGATGTTGGTAAGTCGATATAATTATTATGTCATTCAGAAATTCTGGTTAGTGCTTGCAGTAAAGACAGTTGTTTGGAATATTATGTTATTGAAATTCATTGGTTGCCTACAAATGTAAATTTCACATGAAAAGGCAGAAAAGCTCCAATAATACACGTTGGAGCATCTTATATTAAAATCATTTTGGATACTCGATTAAACAAACCAAGTTACAAGAGCCAGAAGTTACAATGAAATGAAATGTATTAGAATTTTCATTTGCTATTGTTCTGTTAAGGAACTTTGGTCTTTTTTGGGAAGGATTTTATTTGATTGAGATTGTTTGCAATTTATCAGAAAGCAACGTGTGAGCTATGTGAACGATTCCAGTCAATTGGATTCACCATCAAATTTTCCTTGTAAATATATCTATATTGCAAAGCTTCGACAAATCAATTACGTCAATGATAAAGCTTCACAATGGGTTATCCAAAGCGGCACAATGTGTTATCTGTGGTCTGCCCACCAAGAGTGTCGAAACCTAGTTTCTTGTGTTCTTAGTCCAAAGTCGTACTGCTGTGTCACTGAGTAGTAAGAGTGAAAACCATTGTAAAGTGATAATGTTTTCACAAGTGTGTGCTCTGTGTTCGACCTGTAGATATTTCTAAATTGTAATAACCTCATACTCCGAAAGAGATAAGCCCTGAGCGTCAAGACCACATTTTTTTTCTATCCAGAGTGTCAATCAGGACATCATCAAGTGCTTTAAAAAATCGTATCGTATTTCTTTTATCTCGATTTTTTGTTTACATGTAAATGGAAAACATCTGTTCTTTAATTGTTTAGGTGATGTTTATAAGTTTCATTCAATAAAGCAGGATTTGTTTAGTAAAATAAAGAATTCAGGCTATTGTGTTTTGTAATTTGAAACAAACACAAGGCCCGGTTTGACTAGGTGGGTTAAGGCTAATAATCTGAGGGTCGCGTGTTCGCACTCCCGTCGCACCAAAATCTCCCTTTTTCAACCGAGGGGTGTTATAACATGAAGGTCAATCACACTATTCGTTTGTAAAAGAGAAGCCCAAGAGTAGGCGGTGAATGGTGATGATTAGCTGCCTTCCCTCTAGTCTTACACTTCTAAATTAAGGACGGCTAGCGCAGATAGCCTTGTTGTAGCTTTGCGCGAAATTCCAAAACAAACAAACAAAAACAAATCGGGCGTTTTTCACTAAATTAAGTGGTTGTTGATAATTTAAACACAAGTAGTAGTGTAATTCGTTTCAAGTTAAAAATTTAACCTAGATTAATTTCGGATCATTAGAAACATGTTAACTTGCAATGGTAAAAACCAGGTTTAGATACCCATCAGGGTGGAGCACATTCAGCCCATTGTATAGAAACCAGGCAGAACGAAAAAATAAGTTGTTGTTATTTGTTTTATTTTTTATTGTTGTTCGATGTAGAGCCACACAAAAAAGCTATTTGTGCTCTTGTGTCCCAGTTATCAAAACCCGGCTTTTAGTGTGGAAATTTAAAGCTGAGCAACCGGTCGGGTACAATAAAATATATTAAACTACATTGAAAATAGAATTATGACAAATAATGGATTAGGTATTCTCATTCTAAGATTTAAAAAAATATTTTCAGTACAAAAATATTTCATTATCTGATGTTATTTTTTGTTTTTTATAAAAACTTTAATAAAAATATCATATCTCGTCATTTTCCTGAAAATCGTGAATACAAAATAAGCTTCATAAACAAATGACTAAATTTCAGTTTTGAATGTGAGGGACACAAACCATAGCCATCCTTTCACTAAGGTGAGAGACAAGAGTTCCAGTTCATATAAAGTTCTGTTATTACTTTGGGTAGAATATTATTTTTATATATATTTATACTGATATGTGATCAGTGACCCAGTATTGTTTACAGTAATTGTTTACATAAGATTGTAAATTGGTATACGTTTAGAGTATGCCGTATATAAACTGAATAATGATTGTCAAAAACAAACAAACAAAAAACGAAATGACTGTCTGTGTGCAAGTTTGCTTGAAGACGTTACGAAACGTCCTTATTTCAACAAGAGCGACTTCTGTAGATTAGTTAACCAGGACTTTCTTATCAAGTGTAACTACAAACTAATCACTTGCTGTCCATTTCAACTTTATCCGTTCACCATGTCCTGTAAAAATATCTTTACATTTTTGTGTTTTTTAGGGTGGGTGGGTATACATGGATTTTATTTATAATGCAAGAGACAACTTCGAAAAAATACAGTTCATGACATCAATATAAAATATCGGAAATAATAGACCCAGGAAACAGACCTGTAACCTTCCTCAAAAGCAACAGTTGTGTAACAAAAGCACATAGTTCATATTTGTGATGTATAGAAAGTCTTGTGTTTCCCGGAAAACATTTCAGGAAGGTTTAACTAACTGTGTTTGGCCTAAAAGCCAATGTCGTTTGGAAAACATTTTATGGACAACTTTAATGTCTCAGTACTATTCATTATTTTAGCTATTTTTGTTAAAATTACTAAGGTGTATCCTAAAGTGAGAGTGGGTGACCGTGTGTGTTTTCTTGTAGCAAAGCACATCGGGCTCTCTGCTGAATCCACTGAGGAGAATCGAACCGCTGATTATATCGTTGTAAATCCGCAGACTTACCGCTGTACTAGTGCAGTACATGTTTCTCCTTATGGACTCAACAAACCTTCGTCCAAAATTTGATGAAGATCCATAAACGGTAAGTGAAGTGGTGAGGAAAAAATCCCGCAAAAACATTAATGAAACCGAGGAATGAAAAACATGAAGACCTATGTGTATTTCAACCTGCATTTAATGATTCTCCACGTCAATTTCAATGAAGATTTATCCACTCTCTTCGAAGTATACAACATGGGCATACAAGACAAAGAACTATTATATTTATATAGATGGAGCTAGTGCATTAGATCTTCGTCTGACGTATTTAAGACGTCATATCTGCACACTGAGAATTGAAAAATATAAATCTCTCAGTAATAAACCCCAGAGGAGAAATGGAAAATTTGTGACCCATATTGCAAATCTATATTCATACAGAATAAAAATTCATGAAGTGTAAATTTGTACATCGCGAAATAAAACAAAAAATTCCGTATAACATAAGAAAGATTTATATTATAGTATGATTACTCATATAAATACTTACCCGTATATTCGTCCATATTTCACATAATTCTCTTGTTCTAAAATATGGAGAGGCTAGAAAAACAAAAGTAATATAATGTTCTACTTAAAGTTTTCAGTGTTCAGAAAAATAAATAATTTTCATAAATCTTAATCAAAAGTACTTTAGTTTGAACAGATACAACTTCACACAGCCATCCAAAATGTTGAAGTTTCACAAACGATAAAGGAACCCAGACAACAACACTGACTGTCAACACCTTGGCCACTCGGGTTTAACCGAATAATACGTTTCACCTTTTACGAACTTCCTCACCAGAAAGTTTAATTTCATTTTCTATTGTTATTTCTATTCTATAATAGCAATATTACATTACACTTCCCGTTACAATTAAAAACAATATAGTGTAACAGAGACATAAAGATTAAATTTGGTTTTAGTAATCCGTTGGTAGATCCCCATGACAACTTTTATCTTTCTTTACCAGGCAACCCCTTTATACAAATGAAGTAACCCCCCTGGTAACTCCTAATCTGCATACAATTTGTTGTCACATGTATCCACTTACCATTTTGTACTTTTTCCATAAATTTTCCAAAGGAAATTTTGTTTTAACGGTAGGAATTCCTTTTGATTCCCAAAAGCCATAGTTCCTGGTGAGATAGCTGGATAATAATATATAAAAAAACTAACTAACCATCTACAGATACTGGTTTTTAGAACAAGAAGTTTATACACCAACTACATGTTAGTAATACTGCTGACACTTAAAATATATTACTCAGGAAACAGTGAAACAGTTTTGTTTGTTTTAATTTCTAAAACTGTTTAAAACCATGGTATAAATCTGTTTAATTCACGCTTCAACATAAGTTATATAGAAACTATTTATTCACCTGTAAAGTCCGATGATTACTGCAACAGCACAAAGAAACCAAGGGAGGATGGATGGTAATGTTGGAACTTCCATAGTTAAACAACTTCCTAACGAACAACATAAAGTGCAGATTGATAGAAAAACATTCGTTAGGTACAAATTTATATATATGTATATACACACGTGTTACACTGCGCATACGACAATGCGCATCACCATTAAAAGTGATAACGTCCCACAGGCTCTGTTGCGATCGTATATTATTGATCTGTACTAATTTAGTTGTTTGTAAGTTCTAACTTAGGGATAACATATTTTTAGTTTTATTTAATAATTCAGAGTGAAAATAAACTAGAGGAGTGAGTGATGAATGAAAAAATTATAAAGAACAATGATAATTATGTTATTATACGTATACATACACCAATATATATACTGAATGTTGTTTTCATTAATTTTAAAATTTGTATAAAGCTACACAGGATATTTGCGCTAATTATATGTAATATAGAAGCAACAGACGAAAGTGAAGACATCTAGCTGCCATATTATTTTATATATGAATAGTGAAGCTGACCTTCACGTTACAACACTGTTACACCCACACTTCGAAAGTGCGAACATGTTTGGTTACCTGTCTTACAGGTTAAAAGTTTAGCGTCCTAACCACCAAGTTAAGCCATGTCGCGAAATTTATTATTTCTTTAAAGAGAATGGAAAATGTATTTCTAGTACAAAATCACACTGTGATAATAAATCACTAATGTTAAATGCTTTATGTCAATGTTTACCTTTGTATCATGTTCCCATTTTTATACATTGTCGTGCCTAAGTGGTTACGATAACATTGATGTTACTTTGCAATTTAAAATACAAGGACTTTTCGAAAACCTCGGGATCCAACATAAAAACTAAATACTATTTCACATATGATTTGTTTTCAACATAACCTTGTGAGTCTGTAGACTCGTGCTAATGAGGCTTTGAAGTCTGTACGTCCTTTCAAAAGACTTTGTCATCGACCCGTGATTTAACAGCACGTATCAGATCATTAATAATCTGAATTCTTTTACATTTCAGAGAGATTTTAAGGTTACCTAATAGAAAAAATGAAACTTGAAGCTACATTCGGTGGCTAAAAGAATAGTGTACGAGATGGGGAATTGTCCTCATAAGATAAGTTTGTGGTGTCGAAGAGAACAATGTTCTGACGGAACAGTCGATTCTCCTCTTGGAAAACAACATTGTCCTGATGGGACATTACACCTATTTATCAGCAATCGTCTTCTATTTTTTTATGTCTCTTAATAGTTGTTGATTTACCCTATACAATAATCTACTATGAAAAATTTAGATATCTCCAAATAATCAACTACTAAAACGTTTGGCGTCCCAAAGAATTGACGACTTTTTCTTCCTTACAAAGGAGGTCTATGAACTTCTTATCAATACAGTCATAGATCATGTATATATATATAGATTTAAACAATGTAAGTTCAAGAGCTGTGGAGTTCTGTCTTAAGCCTACTCAGAATTATTGGAAGAAACGAGCCATCTATTATTCAATATTGCACAGTTATTGTTTCTTCTGAAATAAAATCACTAAAATTTCCAATAAATACAAACTCTTTGAAACTTGTTGTTCATTGTTTTTTCTGTAATGGTAAGGAAAATATAATGTTCAAATTTGTAAAACTGTAAATAAATAATATTTATCTAAATGGTCAGTGTATTCAACAGTTATCATAGATACCTATTCTAAATGTAGTTTAGCTTACGTACGTTTCTTAATCATTAAACTGAACCAAAGTATAAACAATCATTCTTTAATTGGAATAATAAATGAAAAACATTTGATTATTTCATATATTTATTTCAAGCTTCTCAAGTTGTTCATGTGTTAGTCGTTCCCTGGTGTTAAACTTGTAGACTAGAGACAAAAGCAGCTAGCTTTTAACAGTCCAGAAACACCCGAATCAAATAGTAAGATTTTAAAACATACCTTCAAAAATGTGACAATGTTTCAAAAATAATATAAAAGAGGGTGGATAACCAGCCCCATCCCCAGTAAATCACCCTCTACATTGATCTTTGTACCCACAGTCAGGTTTTGTTTCAATTTTGTAAAAAAATAATTATAACCAAAACATTTAAGTAAGGTAAAAGTATATAGTCGTTCTAAAATTATTCAACATGTATATTAAATAATTTTAATTAAATACAAACTTAACGTTTAGATTGCTACTAATTGGGTCATTGTTTTCCTTATTTGTGAAGTTAAAGTATTAAGCACTACATGGTACATATGATCCTCGAACATGTGTTGTGAAGAACATTTCAAAGATTAACAGTGACTTCACGGCGGTTACTGTGATGACAAATTAGAATAGCTTATAGGTGTTTTTGTTTTTCAATTTTAAGAAAATAAAATGTCACTTTTGAATTGTATATCACAATTTACGAGTTACGGTGTTTGTACAATTAACATGGAGACGAGTTACTATAGATTATATTGTAGTATTTGGATGTACATTAAGATGTTTAAATTGATCGACTACATCACATCTTTAAACAAGTGTCAAATTAGATGTATTCTACTAAATTCGGTGCATACAAGTCCCTAAGAATTATGAGCTAAATGCATTCTCATAGTTCAAAGTTACTTTGAGTTTCTAAAGTTTAACACATAAGTAGCTTCAATATTACTTCAATAAAGACTGTTTACTCAGGTTTTGAATTTATTTAAGTCTTGAACAGTTTTACTGTGTAGTTCCATAAAACGTTGTTCATAAATTCAGTATTTTACCGTGGTATGAATATTCTATTAACTTGTACAAAACATGGTTGGACAACTGATACTTTTAAAGGTTGGTTGAACAATCACAGTATCAACATTGTTTAAAATGAAATTTAGTTTTAACCTTCAGAAAGAACATTTCTTATTCGACAAGTGTTCGTTTTGTGTGGTTAACTAAAAATGTAAATTGAGTGAAAACTTTAAATATTCATGTCTAACTTCGACAGGTTTTTCTTGTGATTTTCAAAATTTCTTTATTACAAGAATAAAACTGAGAAACTACAATAGCATAGAATCTGTGTTAATTATAAGTTTTATGTGAGATAATAAATCACAATTTGGAGAAACGTATTATTATTGTCTAAGAAGAGTTTATTTAGAAAACTATCAACATAATAATTGTCACAAATACATAAACATCAGTTTATCACTTGTTTACTACAAACCTTACCATACTTTAATTTTTTCATTTATGATTTATAATAACATCCTTTATATATACATATCATAGAGTAAGATACTGAATTACATAAAATATTAAGCCTACCCACACTGGTAACCAAAATTAACAATCATTTATATTTAATAACAGAAGTAAGCTTGAAGTGTCACTATAAGAAATATTTCTATTGGTTGTAACTAACACAACAAGAACCTCACTGTCAATCAACAGCTAAGAGTCTGAACTACAAAACACGTTGTCCTTATTGGATGGTCAGGTGCTATCTTTTAATATGTATGTTCGTTTCTACGTTCAACCTTGAGAGTGACGTCAGAGACTTGGATTATTCCTGCTGTTGGAAGAAACTTCAAAGAAACCTGTGGGATATAAATATTAAATATCAAATCTCTGTATAAAAATAACTTGTAAAAAACATAAAACAATCGAGAGTTTTCATAATTCATCAGTTAATCGAGCATTATTTCAAATATTGATATATGTATATATACGGTGTAGCTAAAAAGAAACTTACCTATTGAGGGAATTTTCCTGTGTAGATGGGATCCCCAAAGACAGAGTTGATAATTCAGAATACAAAAAAATTTTGTAATGAAGTGCTTTTTTGCTAAAGCAAAGGCAAACACAGATCCACTGTAGAATCCATGTGTTGAATAGAATAAAGATATTGGTCATGTTAACTTGTAGAGTTTACAGTAGTTTTCATGGAATAAATTTCCTTTATTTGTACAATTACTTGTTGACACTAAGCTGAGTTAGAGTTTGACAACTTGAAGGTCAACTAAAATGGTATATTCAAAAGAAACATAACAGAGAAATTATATTTACCACATATACCAGAGAGCTTCAGAGTATATACTTTGATAGTCCCAAAAATGAATTTACCTAAATAGTCCAATAGAGATTAGAGATTCCAGTAGCTCAACACAGAGTACACATCCAAGTAATCTCACACAGAGTGGAAATCCATTAATTCTTTTCACAGAACAGGTATACGCAATCCCAGACAGAATACAGATCTACGTAGACCCACACACAACACACCATCCAGTTAAGAAATACAACTCGCACCGTTAATATTCGAAGTTGTAGGACTATCGACTGGTGCTAAGTGGTTTTAAGTTATGAAGTTAAGACAAACTGTAAGTAATCAAGTTTGAATATGTTCTTATTATGAGCCAATATCTTGATATCTTTTTAAATAATCTATCAAATCAAAAGACTCAAAATAATCTGCAGTGCATAAAATATTTATTTAAACAAAAAAATTTTGATCACTAAAGTTGTTGTTGTTGTTTTGAATTAAGCACAAAGCTACACAATGGGCTATCTATGCTCTGCCCACCACGGGTATCGAAACCCGGATTTTAACATGTAAGTCCGCAGACATACCGCTGGGCCACTGTGGGGCATGTCACTAACGTAATAGAACTTTAAATCTTTATAATAAATAACAACTTTTAGTCACTTAAGTAATAGTGCTGCAAATTTACATAAAGCATCTATAAAGAAAAACAACAAATTGAGTTTCTAAAGTCTCATTGCTCATAATCGATATGGATCAACAAAATCAATGAAAATATTTTTTTATTTACATATATCTACTTTCTTAATTTCTCGATGTACAAAAATAAAGAATTGTTTGATATAAAGTAAAGAAAACTTATCTTTACCTTAGTTTCAGAACAAGGTACAAAACGCAAATGACGTAGGATGTGGACTAAACATAATTTTATTTCCATAAGAGCAAATCGCATTCCTATACAGTTCCTGGGACCAGCCGCGAATGGCATGTAGGTGTATGGTATAATGTTTGATTTGTTTTCAGGAAGAAATCTGCGTTTACAAGAAGTTTATTTCGACTTTCAATATTTGTCTTTTGCGAAATTCAAAAAATTGAAATTTTCCAAAACAAAATATAAATAACAATGGACAAATTACTCAATGAATTTCTTAAACAAGTAATTGAAATGTTTAACCATTTACTTTCTTCACGCAATATTTATTCTAAATTATTTTGTAGAAGATACAATCAGCCTGGCCTGGTACCTTGATTGTAAAAAAAATTGAAATAATCGTAAATCATTTTGTTCACAAGGCTAATGTAAAAACACAATCTGCAAGTTAGTGTCCAGGTCTTTAAAATGTGTAAACATATGACCATAAAAATATGCACACGTAGTTAAAGATATGAATATTATCTTTGTTTCTTGGTAGCTGTGTTACAATTGTAGAGTTTGAAGTGCAAAAAATAACAACAAAATTGAAAACTTCAGAATAACCCTGGCACTCAACAACATTGAAATTCAAAAGCATTCTTAACACACACATTAATAGTGAGATTTTACAAGTATTGTTAACTCACATTAACAGTCAGGCTCAATAATTGTTGTTCACAAATTAATTGTGAACTTCGACAAGTATTGTTAATAGTCACATTCATCCAGTATTTCCAACACATATCACTATATTACATTTTACTATTGTGTAAATATATAATAAAATAAATCTTTTCTCATCATGTTAAGAAAGAATATACAAAACGCCCCTGTTTACTGTCTTCAAACAATCATCTTACTTATAACATCAGACATCAGAATGTTGTCTATAATAGACTTTGGCCTTTATCTTAAGAACCGACTCTTGTATGTAACCATTGCTTTAATTTACACTGAAGTTCTAAAAATAAGTGATTTTCTTTTAAATAATTAACAAATAAGTAAATGTTCAACAAAAAAACTTATTGTAAAAGTAAAACCACACCAACATGTTATTAAATGACAATCACCTGTTAACTCTCTATGTGACATAAAGCCAAATGTTACCTTTCGGAATCTCTTGAAAACAAATGTTACTTGTGATAAAAAATATTTGTCACTTTTGAGAGCAAAATGAAATAACTGGTGTCCAACCAGTATGAATAAAACTAACTCTTACTTGTTTGGACAATATAAAGAAACAGCTGTTGAACGTAAGTCCAGCTGTTATCTTTCTGTGTAAAATAAAGTATGCTGTTACCTGTCTGGATCAAATTTCTTCGGGTCTGGAAAGTTTTTAGGGTCATGGTGAATGGCGTGTATTGGGAACCTCACTGGTGTGTCTTTAGGTATAGTCAGCCCAATGTCATCAAACGTATAATCTTCCAAAGCTCGTCTTTCCCCACTGTAAAAGAAAAATTAAATAAGCTCTATGTAATAGTTAAACAACAAGAACAAGTAATTTATTTTATAACAATTAAGATAATACCAATCAAATCAAAATAAACATTGTGTATTTATTTTAATATTAACGTTTCTTAAAAGTTAAATTTTATATTAAAATGCATTTAACTTATACTGTTAAATATGAATTGCGAAATTTTTAGCTACTCACTAAAGTTCTAGAATAAGGATATTTGAAATTATAGTAATACGTAACAACATAACAATAAATGGTCTTTAAAACTTGTATTTGATCAAATAAAAATTATCCAGTATATTTTTTAACTTTTTGTTTTAAATCATTAAAGGCAGCTCTTCTCACATTAACATCATTAAAACTAATGTTTTTAAGACAAAGACGAATTATTTCGACTTAACGTTTTTTGTATTTGGTTTTGAGACAAGTATTTCGAACTGATATTAGAGAAAGATATAATTTGTTAAACAGAATGAAACATTTAAACCTAGTTTAAAACTAATAACAAATGTATTTTAACTAGAAAAGGTGTTTTTAGAGATTCAATTGAATAATTATGTAATAAAGTCCAAAAACTTGAATTGCAAACAGATATAAACGATATGTAACAGAATTCATTTCTGTCAGTGCTCATCGAAAATCAGTGTTAAATCTTCTTTGGAACTCCAGATGGAGTGGAACTTCTATTTTTTTATTAATTCTTTTTCTCCTGGAAACCAATACTGAGTTCTGTTAGTTTTTGTAAGGTTTAATAACTTAGTTTAAAAATAAAATAAAAATCTGCCAATATCTTTCAAGTAACCAGATGTCAGAATATTAGTTTATGTGGTGCACGGTAGTAAATTAGAAGAGTTTCTCTTCGAGTCTTATCCAAGAGAAGCTGTTATGGTCAGCGTAAACCAAGCTGTGTGATCGTGATAATTTAACGGTCAATCTCACTATTCATTAGTAAAACAGTAGCCCAAGAGTTATCGGTAGTGGTAATGACTACCTGCCTTTCCTCAAGTCTTACACTGTTAAATTAGAGACAGCTCGTGCAGATATTCTTGTTGTAACTTTGAGAGAATTTCAAAAACGAAACAAATCCTGGCAAAGATCTGTATTTCATTGGTTGTCTACAAATGTAAATTTCACATGAAAAGGCCATAAAGCTCCAATAATACACGTTGGAGCATCTTATATTAAAATCATTTCGATACGCGATAAAACAAATCAAGTTACAACAACCAGAAGTTAAAATGAAATCTAACATATCAGTATTTTTAATTGGCTTTGTTCTGTTAATAAACTTTGGTCTCTTTTTGCACAGGATTTTATTTGATTTGGGTTGTTTGGAATTTATCAAAAAGCTACATGAGGGCTGTGTAAATGAGCCCAGTTAAAGTGATTCGCGAAAAAATTTTGGTTGCAAATATATTTGTATTGCCAAGTTTTTACAAATCAATTTCGTCAACGACAAAGCTTTACAAGAGACAATGTTTTTACTCGTGTATTTTCCGTGTTCGATTTATAGATATTTTATCTTGTAATAACCTTGTACTCCGAGAGAGATAAGCCCTGAGTGACAAGGACACTTTTTTTTTAATCCAGGGGGTCAGTCAGGAGATCATCAACTGCTTCAAAAAATCGTATCGTATTCCTTTTATCTCGTTTTTGGTTAATGTCTGAATGGAAAATATCAGTTATTTTATTGTTTAAGTGATTTTTTGAAGTTTGATTTAATAAAGCAGTTGTTTCTTAGTAAAATAAAGAACTCAGGATATTGTGTTTTGTAATTTGAAACAAACACAACAAACTTTGATCATTCGGGCGTTTTGTACTAAATGGTTAATTAAATGGTTGTTGATATTTTAAACCCCAGTAAAAGTGTAATTTATTTCAAGTTAAAAATTTAACGTTCATTAACTTCGGCCCACTTGTAACACACCCATATATCTGTTGACTTACAATAGTAAAAATCATGTTTGGATACCCCTCAGGGTAGAGAACATTTAGCCCTTTGTATAGAATTAAGGCAGAACAAAATGATATTTTAATGTTGTTATATGTTTCTATTTTTATTGTTGTTTGGTGTAAAGCTATACAAGAGACTATATGTGCTATGGTCATCTTAAATATCAAAACCCGGCTTTTAGTGTGGAAGGACCTCAAATTCAGAGCTGAGCAACCGGTAGGGTACATTAAAATCTATAAAACTACCCTGAGAATACAATTATTTCAAATAATGGATTAGGTATTCTCATTCTAAGATTAAAAAAAATATTTTCAACATAAAATATTCCATCCTTTGTTGTTGTTTTTATTATTTTTTTATAACAACTTTAATAGAAAATCACAACTCGCCATTTTCCTAAAAATGTAAATACAAAATAAACTTCATAAAGTACTTACTGAGTTTTCGTTTTGAATGTTATGGATACAAATCATAACTGTCCTTTTACTAAGGTAAGAGAAAAGGGTTGCAGTCCATATTAAGTTTGGTTATTACTTCAGACAGAATATTATTTTTCTATGTATTTATACTGATATGTGATCAGTTACCAGGGTTTTCTTGATAAAATAAGCTTAACCCAACAAGAAAGTGACAGTAATTGTTTACATCATATTCTAAATTGGTTTGCGATTACAGTACGCCGTATATCATCTAAATAATGATTTTCAAAAACAACCAAACAAATACTAAACGAATTGATTTCTGGGTGCAAGTTTGTTTGAAGACGTTGCGAAGAGCAACTTCTGTAGACTAGGTAACCAGAACTTTCTTATTAAGTGTCACTCAGAACTGAGCCCTTGTTGCCCATTCCAACTTTATTTTTTCAAATTGTCCTGTAAATGAATTACAGGCTTACACTTTTGTGGTTTTTTTGGGGGGGGTATATATGGATTTTAATTATAATGCAAAAACAACTTCGAATAAATAGAGTTTGATGACACTATTTTAAAATTTCTAAAATAATGAGACACAAGAAACAAACCTGTAACCTTGCTCAGAATTAACTGCAGTGTAACAAAATCACATGGTTCATTATATGATGGACAGAAAGATTTGTGTTTCCCAAGAAACATTTCAGAAACGTTTAATTTCCTGTGTTTTGCGTAAAAGCTAATGTTGTTTTGAAAACATTTTATGGGCAACTTTAATGTCTCAGTTCTATTCATTATTTTAGCTATTTTTGTTCAAATAACTAAGGTGTATCCTAACGTGAGAGTGGGTGACCGTGTGTGTTTTCTTGTAGCAAAGCACATCGGGCTATCAGCTGAATTTACCGAGGAGAATCGAATACCTTATTATAGCATTGTAAATCCGTAGGCTTTACTGGTGGGGTACATGTTTCTTTTCATGGACTCAGTAAACCTTCGTCCAAAATTTGATAAAGATCCATAAATGGTAAGTGAAGTGGTGAGGAAAAAGTCCCACAAAAACCTCAATGAAACCAAGAAATGAAAAACATGAAGACCTTTGTGTATTTCAACCTGCATTTAATGATCCTCCACATCAATTTTAGTGAAGATCCATCCACTCTCTGCCAAGTATTTACATTGGCATACAAGACAAAGAACTATTATATTTACATAGAAGGGGCTAGTGCATTAGTTCCGTGTTTGAAGTATTCATTACGTCATATCTGCACACTGAAAATTTTTAAATATAAAGTTCTCCGTAATAAGAACCAGAGGAAAAATGGAAAATTTGTGACCCATATTGCGAATCTACATACATACAGAATAAAAATTCGTGAAGTGTAAATTTGCACATAGAGTATTAAAAAGAACTTTTTCGTTTAACATAAGCAAGATTTTTATTATAGTATGATTACTAATATAAATACTTACCCGTATATTCGTCCATATTTCACATAATTCTCTTGTTCTAAAATATGGAGAGGCTAGAAAAACAAAAGTAATATAATGTTCGACTTAAAGTTTTCAGTGTTCAGAAAAATAAATAATTTTTCTTAATCAAAATCTTAATCAAAAGTACTTTAGTTTGAGCAGATACAACTTCACACAGCCATCCAAAATGTTGAAGTTTCACAAAAGATAAAGTAACCTAGACAACAACACTAAATCTCAACACTTCGACCACTCGTGTGTAACCGAATACTACGTTTGACCTTTTACAAACTTCCTCACCTGAAAGTTTAAATTTCATATTTTATTGTTATCTCTATTCTATAATAGCGATATTACATTACATTTGCCGTTACAAGTGAAAACATTGTAGTGTAAAAAGAGACAAAAACATTAAATTCGGCACCAGATTTGGTTTCAGTAATCTCTTGGTAGATTCCCATGATATCTTTTATCTCCCTTTACCAGGCAACCCTTAATACAAATAAAGTAACCCCCTGGTAACTTCTAATCTGCATACAATTTGTTGCCACGTGTTTCTACTTACCATTTTGTACCCTTTCCATAAATTTTCCAAAGGATATTTTGTTTTAACGGTAGGAATTCCTTTTGATTCCCAAAAGCCATAGTTCCTGGTGAGATAGCTGGATAAGAAGATATAAAAAACTAACTAACCATCTATTGATACTGGTTTTTGGAACTAGAAGTTTATACATCAACTCAATGCTTGTAATATTAACTACATTTAAAATATATTACTCAGTAAAAAGTGTAACAATTTATACTATTTTAATTTATAAAACTGTTTAAAACAATAGTATAAATCTGTTGAATTCATGTTTTAACATAAGTAATATAGAAACTGTTTATTCACCTGTAGAGTCCGATGACTACTGCAACAGCACAAAGAAACCAAGGGAGGATGGATGGTAATGTTGGAAAATCCATAGTTAAACAACTTTATAATGAACAACATAAAGAGCACACTGATAGAAAAACATTCCTTAGGTACAAATATATATATATATATATATATACACGTGCTACACTAGGATCAAAAGTCAATGACAATACGCATCACGTGATAACGTTACACAGGCTCTGTTGTGATCGTATGTTGTTGATCTGTGCTGGTTTAGTGGTTTGTGATTTCTAAGTAAGCAATAACATATTTTTATTTTTATTTAATGATTCGGAGTGAAAAGAAACTGGAGGAGTGACACACACAAAAATATTTTACGAAGAATTTTTACACATGTTACATGCAATGTAGTAGTAACACACTAGAGTGAAGACATCTAGTTGCCAACTTTTCAACGATTATTTTATCTACATGTAGTGGGACTTACCTTCACGTAACAACACCCACATTTGTGAAAGTGCAAACATGTTCGGTTACAGAGATTCGATCCCTTGAATTACAGGTTGCGAATCTATCGTCCTAACCACCAAGTTAAGCCAAGTCGCGAAATTTTATATTTCTTTACAGACACTGGAAAAAGTACTTCTTGCACAAAATCACACTGTGATAATAAATCACTAATACTGAAGGCTTTACCTCAATATTTACCTTTGTATCATGTTCCCATTGTTATACATTCTCGTGCCTAAGTGGTTACGATAACATTGATGTTACTTGTCATGAAATTTACTCTCGTATTGCTGTGGGTCTGATTATGGAAAGAAAATATGTGAATGAATGAAAATGAAAAGCTGAACAAAAATGGATGCACTCATATAAGGAAAACGTTCGTGAGAAATCCCTTGCCCAGTGGCACAATAGTATTACTGTAAACTTACAACACTAGAAATATGGTTTAGAGACCTGTAGAGGGAAGAGGACAGACAACCAGTTGTGTAAAATAACATACTCTTCCCAATTCTCATAACATCAAACAAACTAAACCCTTATGTCAACAGCAGTTTTAAATAAGTTTGTTTACCTTCCCTTCACCTGTGTACTTTATGTAAATAAAAAAGAACAGAGGTCTTAAAACAGAAGTACCTCACATGTGACATTAATCAACTTTGTGATTGTTTGTTTGTTTGTATTTTGAATTTCGCAAAAAGCTCCTCGAGGGCTATCTGTGCTAGCCGTCACTAATTTTGTAGCATTGAGTAATTTTGTGGTCATCACCACCCACCGTCAACTCTTGGGCTACTGTTTTACCAACGAACAATTTGTGTTTATATAACAACTGAAGCTCAGTTTTTGTCCAAATCTATTATCCTATATTTCACAATAAACTGACATATTTCAACAAGAAAATATATTTCACTATAAGATAGACAAAATTGTTTTGATTGCTTGTTTCTATTTATGGCAAAGTTACACAATGGATATCTGCGCAAGCCATACCTAATTAACATTGTAAGGCAGCTAGTCATCACCACCCACCGCCATCTCTGAGGATCACGGGTTCGAATCCCCGCCGTACCAAACATGTTCGCCCTTTCAGGTGTGGGAGCGTTATAATGTTACGGTCAATCCTACTATTAGTTGGTAAAAGAGTAGTTTAAGAGTTGGCATTGGATCGTGATGGCTTGCTGCCTTCCCCCTAGTCTTGCATTGCTAAATTATGGACGGCTAGCGCAGATAGCTCTCATGTCGGTTCACGGGAAATGTAGGGCAAAGAATCAATAAGATATAATAATAAGTACATTATAAAAAGTGAATGTTAATTTTAAGTATTTAACATAACTGTTTTGTCATCTCGTTGTGATATTGGGAGAAAAATAGTTGTGTCAATTTGTTTTAAATAAGGGTAGGCTTTCAGTTATCGATGCTGAATAGCTGTTTTCCTTTTAGTCTTTGACTTGAAAGTTATGGATGAATTCAGGAGAATAGTCTTGGGCCGTTTAGTGTGAATTATAAAATGTATGGTAAAATATTTACGTGTATTCGTGCATATCTGAACTGAAACAGGCCTGGCATGGCCGAGAGCGTTAAGGCGTGCACTCGAAATTCGCGGGTTCGCGCCCGCGTCGCGCTAAACATGCTTGCCCTCCCAGCCGTGGGGGTGTATAAAGTGACGGTCAATCCCATTATTCGTTGGTAAAAGAGTAGCCCAAGACTTGGCGGTGATGACTAGCTGCCTTCCCTCTAGTCTTACATTCCAAGATTAGGGACGGCTAGCACAGATAGCCCTCGAGTAGCTTTGTGCGAAATTCCAAAACAAACAAACAAACAAAGATTATAATGAAATTACTAATTACTGATAGAATACAATAAATACTGAAACTCTATCAAGGTAATTTAGTGTAATATGTAAATCACAAATTGATAATTTTAATTAATATTAATTTAATCATGTAAATTTATTGTGTGCTTGTCAACGTTTCCAGCTGATTTCTGTTTGGACTGACCACATAAACTGGATGTATGTAAATAAAATAAATTTGGAGCTGAATCTTATTTGAAACCGTCAGACATTGACCCAGACATTCGTAAGATGGTTTTAACATAGCAGTATCTTCCTTCACATTAAGCTCCCAGCAGGTACAACGAAAAGTCTACGATCCTTCTGTCATCATTACAGGACTTTTAGACCTTGAACTTTAAGTAAGTCATCACTCGATCATCACTTAAGACTTTTCTCGTCTTACATATCTCTTTACATTTAAAACAAATTTAGTTTACGCACTCGAAGCTCAACTGTTTTGTATTATATCTACAAGTTTCCGTTTACTCCTTAACGTAATAACAAATTCAACGAGTCATTAATTATACTGTAGTTTTAGGTAAAACAATATCTGTATTATATTTTGATTTCGCTAAAGATGGAATAAATGTATTTGAAAACGTTGGAACATGATAAAAAATGTTTTGTTTTGACAGTCTCTTCATCTTCATTATTAGCTTGTTTCATTTTCGTCTGTTCACGACATACGTCCAATAGAGCTGCCCCACTTCACCAACCTTCATCGTTTTTCTATTATTTTTCTTCTGGTTAATTACAACCTAGGTGATCTCTACTATCCGCTAGGTGGCCAGTAGACCCCCCCTCTCCTTTAAAAAAAAGGAAACAAAAAATCTCCAAATTAGAATAAAACGAGATGCTTTATTTATTACTATGATATTACAATGTAACACAAAGATTAACTTCTCGATAACAACTACATTTAACGATGGATCCGAGAAATAAAACTAAAGATATAGCAATAGTGGAAAACACAAATCTGTGGTAAAATATATACACGTTGTTTTTCGTTGCATGGTTCTAGTCTTCTTGGTCTGGAATCTGTAAAGGAAATATTTATAAAGCTTAAGTGGTTGCATTTTTACTAGCTTTATGAAGACGTGTCTTGGTGTAAGATATGTGTCATTAGGTTGTTTTGACGTTTCTGAATTGTTCATACTAAAAGACGTTATACATGTATTTTTAAGTGTTACACATTATCATGTTATCATATAGAATAGTATAGTTTTATCTTTGTCGTATTTATCTTAAGCATATCAGAAAAGTGATTATTTAGATCTAATCTTCTACTGAGAAGTTATTCTCAACAATTTAACAGAGTTAAGTTTAATAATAACTTCGTTTGTTATTTCATCAATTTAAGAAACAGATTCGTTTATGTTTGTTGCAGTGTTACGAATACAAACCAGGTGGTGCACCATTTTATCACATTGTTTAGAACAATGCTTTTCAAACACAGATCCGTGAAATGTCGACGGTGGTTCTAAAAACATTTGTCTGTTTGTTTTTACGCACAAAGTAACACAAAGAGCTACCTGTGTTCTACCAACCAGGGTTTTCTTTATCCGGTTTGTAGCGTTTTAAGTCCGTAAACATTCCTTTGTATCACTGTAGGACCTTACAAAAATAACAATAAATATTGGTTTTGATTGTTTAGTTATTGAGTGTTAATCAGTCAAAGACCAAATGTACTTTTGAAAATCATTATTTACACGGCGTACTGTAATCCCATACAAAATTACAATTTTATGTGAACAATTACTGTCACTTTCTTGTTTTGTTAAGTTCATTTCAAAAACTTATCATATATCAGTATAAATAGATAGACAAATAATATTCTGCCTCAGGTAATAACCAAACTTAATATGCACTGGAACCCTTGTCTCTCACCTAAGTGAAAAGACGGTTATGATTTGTATCCAAAACTTTCAAAACTGAAATTCAATCAGTACCTTACGAAGATAATTTTGTATTTATATTTTCATAGTTTTATAAATTTGAATTCTGTCTACCGGTTGTTCAGTTTTAAATTTGAGGGCTTTCTAGGTTTTGATAACTGTGAAGAGCATTGCACAAGTAGCCTTTTATGTAGCTTTACACCAAACAACAACAAAATAACAACATCTTAAAATATCTTTTTTGTTCTGCCTCATTTCTACACAAAGGGATAAATGTGGTCTGCTCTGATGGTCATCCAAACAACATGGTTTTTACTATTCTAAGTCAACAAATATATGGTTCTGTAACTAGTGGGGCGAAGTTAATGGATGTTAAATATTTATATTGAAACAAATTACACTTCTACTGAAGTTTAAAATATCAACAACCATTTAATTCACTAAAATTTTCAGTGTAAAACGCTCTATTTGTTTTTATATTTTACGCAAAGTTACTCAATGGGTATCTGATCTAGCCATCTCTAATTTAGCAGTGGAAGGCAGCTAGTCTTCACCATCCACTGCCAACACCTGAGCTAAACATTAAACAACGAATAGTCGGATTAACCAAAATATTCTAACGCCCCTACGGCTGAAAAGGTGAGCATGTTTGGTGCAACGGGGATGCGAATCCGCGACCCGCAGATTAGGCGCCGCACACCTGAACCCACCTGGCCATGCCGCACCGAAACGCCCGAATGGTCAAAGTTAGTTGTGTTCGTTTCAAATTACAAAACACAAAACCTGGGTTCCTTATTTTACTAAAAAAACTACTTTATTGAATAAAACTTAAAAAATCACTTAAACAACAGAAGAACTGATATTTTTCATTTATACTTTAACAAAAAACGAGAAAGAAGAGATACGATAAGAATGTTTATAGTATTTGATGATCTCGTGACTGAGACACTGGATAAAAACAAATGTGGCCTTGTTACTCAAGGCTTATCTCTCTCGGTGTTTAAAACAAACGTAGCCTTGTCACTCAGGGCTTATCTCTTTCAATGTATAAAACAAATGTGGCCTTGTCACTCAGGGCTTATCTCACTCGGTGTTTAAAACAAATGTAACCTTGTCACTCAGGGCTTATCTCTCTCGGTGTATAAGCTTACGATAATGTTACTAATATAAAGATTTGAAACTTTACCTTCGATATTACAAGATAAAAATATCTATAGGTCGACCACAAAGCATACACGAGTGAAAAAATTGTCACTTTACATTGGTTATTACTCCCACTGCCCAGTGACATAGCAGTACGACTCTGGACTTAGAACACAGGAAACTGGGTTTCGACATCCTTGGTGGGTAGATTACAGATAACCCATTATGCAGCATTAGCTATCCAAGCTTGGTAATACAGATGTAATTTCAAGTAAAATTTCTTCGTGAATCGATTTAACGGGGCTCAATTTCATAACCCATATATGGTTTTGTAATAAATTCCAAACAACCCTAATCAAATAAAATCTTTCCCAAGAAAAGACCAAAGTTCGTTAAGAGTACAAAACCAATTGAAAATTCTGATATAGGTATTTCATTTTATTGCAACTTCATTTAAATTTGTAGACAACCAATAAATTACAATGACACAATGTCCCAAACAACTGTTTTTACTGCAAGCACAAACTAGAATTTATGAATAATATAATAATTGTACCGACTTACAAACATCCATAGATGTTAACAGATGACATCATGTTTAATTAACTTGCTAGTTAGTGCACCCAGAAACAATACTTATTATACATCATGTCATTAAATGGAGTTTTTTTTTCATAATAATTGTCTAAAGGAGTATTAATATTACGTTAATGATTATTCTTTACAAAGAATGTCGGTTACTAAAGTAATTTAATGCTTTAACTACTGGTAGTGTCATGATGACCCTAATGAGCTGTTAAACTCACTATTCCACTTCCCTTATTATACAAAGTAGTTTTTACCTATTTAAATGCTATTTGAAGCAGTCGATGACGTATGCAACATTGTATTGTGGTAACAAATTTAACATTTTTATTTTAATTTGAAACGTAAATCATGATTTCTGAGTGTGTCTCGTGCCCAGTAGTAGGAATTTCTCCAATCCCTGCAACTTTCTTGAGGTCAGACTACTGAGAAGTAGTTGTTGTTTTGAATTAAGCACAGAGCTACACAATGGCCTTTTTTTACCACCGGCGAAAAACCCGGTTTTTAAATGTTTTAAGTCCACAGACATAGCGCTGAACCACTGGGGGGCACTGAAAAGTAAATCATAAACATATTACAAAGGGAATAACAGATTTTATTTCGTTTCTTTTAGGTTGGTTTGTTTTACCTTTTTATTTCTTTGGCTGTCAGCATTCAATTTCTCTTGTACATAATATTTCCGGAACCTCACGATTAATAATTATCCGTTAGTATTATTTGATAGAACAACCTTACTATTCATTTCAGGTTCTATGAAGGAACACAACCAGTTCTATCTCTTGGAGAACCACATTTACTGAAGACCATGTTAGTGAAAGATTTCCACATTTTCTCAGACCGAAGAGTAAGTCACATAGTTTTATTTCAATCTTGTATGAACATACACACAATTCCATTCTGATTTTAATAACAATATTATATTATAGTGATACATTCACTGAATAATTTGGATTTAATTCAAAATAACAAATTTTTGTTCTTAACAAAAGCAGAAAGAAGTCAAAACAAACAAACAATTCGTCTTACAAAATAACAAATCATGTTTTTGATAATAATATGAAAATTGTAATATTTCTTTTCACACATACATATATTGCAAATTATCGTTATAATCAATTAGTAAAAATAAGAATAAATGCAAAGTTAGAATGTTTTACGCAGTTAAATTTTCAAAATATTCGTAAGAAATTCCGTAACAGACGATATCAAAAATTTGGCTGTTTTTACAAATTTTACAAACTTTTGTAATCAGTTTTATAGTTTTAAGTTGAAAACTTTACTGAGACTGAAGATTGCTATTAATTGTTGTGAAATATTTTAAACAAAGCAAAGAATGAGGGCATTTAGCGCCATCTGTTAAACAGGAAAATATTATTTCGCTGATGGTAAAAAAATGAAACAAAAGACTGCACAAAATTTAAAACGTTTAAATGGTATTCTGGTTTTAAAAAGTTAAGTTGTTGTATGTATGTTAGTTACATAACTTCTGTAGTTACAACGCATTAATTGACAAGTTAATATATACAGCTTTCTTCCTATTAGTTATCAATGGGTCAGCTGATACGTACGAATATTACAATAAAATCAGTCCTACGTTATAACAACGATGTTCCATTTCCCGTGATGCCATTAAAAATACTTACGATAACCTTGACCTCTCGCTATAAGAAGTGACAAACTTTTGTGAAGAACCATAAAGTCTGTCTTGGGCATTACAGATTGAGAAAATTTCTGTAGATTATCTTATTGCACGAGATCATCAGCTTGTATGAACACATTAAACCAACTATACATTGAAGAATTTCAAATGTCCGTGGACAACTGTGATTTGTTTACTTCGGATATCGTTCTTAACAAAACAATCGTTGATTTAGAATTGTGGCTGGAACTTTGTTAGTCTTTGTAAACTAGCAGATGTAGTGACTACTATCATGATGTGCAGAACTAAAATGATGTGTACCAATAACCTTCAGACTTTCAAGTACTTTCACTACCTCTATACACCCACATCAATGTTTTCTTACACATCGTTGTTTATGTCTTTTTGGAATAGGAATTTCACTTTGTACTCTCGATAGCAGACAACATGCTTTTCGTTTTACAAATAGATTCCTGGAAGCGAGTCCGAACCATCATTACACCTGCTTTCACTTCGGGGAAAATGCGTAAGGTATGGTATTTTATATTTATGAAAAAAACTGTTTAGATTAGGTACCTCTGTCCCTATTTTGGATCTACACACCAGTAGAAAAATAGCAATTTTGAAGCATCTATCATCCCAGTTTAAGAAATTGACAGCCTTTCTTATAACGCAGCTGTAGCTTATAGAGTGGGAAATATTTTTATTTTTATTTGAGCTACTCGGACCTGTTCACATGGTTCGATAACAGTACAGAGGAATTTTGTCTCCTTTTGATATTAAGCAACACAGTTGATAGTGGTTAAGGCAACAGATCTGTATTCAAATTGACAGGAGTTCTATATCCTGTTTTTTCAAACATGTTTGCCGTATCAGTGATGAGGGTGTTATTCACTTCCAGTCAATCCACTATTCGTTCATAAAAGTGTAACAACTGCGTTGGCAGTGTGTTATGACGATTATCTGTCTTCCCTCTATTCTTACACTTCTGGTAAAATAAGGAAAATATTATTTCAATATTGAGTTAAAGGACCGATCTGTAAGGTTTGAACAGAAGATATGATCCAATAAGTGTGTATGTGCTTTGCGACAAACAATATTTGTTTCATTTTAACCAACATATTTGTTACGCACTGCTTTTATATTATTTCAAAATTTCTGTCGTATTACCCTCAGGAAGTACTTTTCGTATCTGACAAATAAAAGAGACACATTTTATTTTATTATATATTTCCTGGCATTGAATTTGATCCAGAGAGCTGACACTCAAAACTGGAGTTCAATCAACTGACACAAAGGGCTAGTAAACTACAGCGCCATCTAGTAAGGCATTTGTTATTTTTTAGAAGTAATAGAAGAAAGGTAAGACCATAAAGACTGGATTTTTTAAAAAATATATTTGTTTTGTGCATTCAGATTGCTCGTTCTTATGACATTTTTACGTGTTTTTTTTTTCGCAACGCTGTTTCTTTTCCACCAATCATATCTTTACGGTACTTGTTTCTTTATAGATGAAAAGTTTAGTTCTTGAGTGTGCTGACACATTAACTGAAAACTTTCTAAAGATTGCAGAAGATAGAAAATATATTGACTGCAAAAGGTGAGAAATTGTATATAAATATCTACTAAAGATATTGTAATGTTTGTACTTGATCTTCATGTGCTGTAATTATTTTTATTTTGGAATTTCGCACAAAGCTACTCGAGGGCTATCTGTGCTAGTCGTCCCTAATTTAGCAGTGTAAGACTAGAGGGACGGCAGCTAGTCATCATCATTTACCGCCAACTTTTGGGCTACTCTTTTATAAACGAATAGTGAAATTTATCGTTACATTATAACGCCCCCACGGCTGAAAGGGCGAGCATGTTTGGCACGACCGGGATGCAAACCCGCGACTCTCAGATTAGGAGTCGCAGGTCTTAACGCGCTTGGCCATGACGAGCCGAGCTATAATTATTAAAATGTACACATTTTACCACGAATTTAACTCTGTTTGCATACATTTAAGCATACAAACGATTGTGTGCATTATATGAAAACAATTTTGGAAAATCACCAATCATTCCAGGTCATCAAGTCTAGTGATGCTTTATCTTATAACCACACCACTCGATAGCAACCTTGCTGACCACTTTTCACATAAACACGTTCAGAAAAAAGGCTGTCATGTTCTAAGCTCACCATTCCTCTCTTATTTCTTTGCATAATCCATGTAGGAGGGTAATTTTAATTACACGTTTGAAAGTTCAGATCGTTCCGAAATGTGAAGATGTTTCGTCTAGTAATTTAAACGTATTGTTCCTGCATAAATATCATGAATACCGGTGTTTTTCTCCATCTCTTTAAGGCACGTAACTGTTGAATAGATGTGACGTGAATGCAACTTTTGTACTTATGACGGAAATCTTTATTTATTATATCGCATACCGTTTTCTGGAGCGTGTGAACATCTGCTACTTACCCATGTATTCTCATCTATGATACGGCTTGTTACAAATGTATTTTTCCCGATGGTTTTGATTTCCCAAATGATCCCTATTGCTTCATTTTTCATTTCCATTATGAACAAGGTATATTACTGTTTTGTAAATTCTAAATACCCGATCTAATCTGGTGGCTCGGCTGAAAGTAAGCAGGCATAGGATTTTTGAATTCTAGTTTTGATACCCTGCACATCAAAGAAATGATACGAAAATAACTTTGAACTATAAGAATGCATTTAGCTCGTAATTCTTTTGAACATGCATGCACCGAATGTAGTAGAATGCATCTCATTTGAAATGTGTTTAAAGATGTGACATGGTCGATCAATGTTTAAATATCCTAATGTACATCCAAATACTACAATATAATCTATACTAACTCGTCTCCATGTTAACTGTATAAACACCGTAACTTCTAAATTTTGACACACATTTTAGAAGTGACATTTTACTAACTTAAAAGTAAAAAAACACACAACCACCTATAAGCAATACTAGTTTGTAATAACTCTAACCACTGTCAAATTTCTCTTCATTTATGACATGTTATTTATAACACGTTTGAAAATCGTAAGTAACACACAGTGCTTAACACTTCACAAATTAGGAAAACAATCACCTCTTTTGTTCTGAATTAATAGCAATCTAAACGTTAAGTTTGTTCAATTAAAATTATGTAATATACGTATAGAATTATTTTACGTCGACTATAGACTTTCACTATACTGATATATTAGGTTTTCTTATTATTATTATTCACAAAATTTCAACAAAACCAGACTGTGGGTCCGAAGATCAATGTAATGAGTGATTCAACGAGGGTGGGGTTGGTTTGCCACCCTCTTTTATATTGTTTTTAAAAATTATCTCATTCATTCATGTATGTTTTAAAATGTGTCTGTGGAATCTTACTCTTTGATTCGGGTTTTTCTGGAGTGTTAAAAGTTAGCTGCTTTTGTCTCTATTCTACCAGTTCAAAACTAGGGAACGACTAACACATGAACAACTTGAGATGCTTGAAATAAATATATGAAATGACCAAATGTTTTCAGTTGTTATTCCAATTAAACAATGACTGTTTATACTTTGGTTCTGTTTAATGTTTAAGGAACGTACGTAAGCTAAACTACATTTAGAATAGGTATCTGTGACAACTGTAGAATACACTGACCATTTAGATAAATATTATTTATTTAGAAATTTACGAATTTGATCATTATATTTTCCTTAACATTACAGAAGAAATAATGAACAACAAGTTTGAAAGAGAGTTTGTATTTATCGGAATTTTTTAGTGGTGTATTGTCAGAAGTCTTAGGTGCTGTGCAATATTGAACAATAGTGACTCGTTCTCCCAATAATTATGAGTAGGTTTCACACAGAACCTCGTATATCTTAAAACTACATTGTTTAACAATATAAATAAACACACACACAAAATAACTTGATGATCCATGACTGTGTTGATTACAAGAAGACATTAATCCATTGGCTGTGGCTGTACGATAGAAGAAATTTAGAAATTAGCAGAGGAAGTGGTGATTCAGAAGTCTTGTACCAATTATTCTGAGTGACATTTGTAGCATGAGTAAGTTTAGTGCCAGTTGGGTTTCAGAAATGTTGTCGTTAGAGCGAAGATTGACCCGAGTTCTATTTAGCCAATTCCTATTCAAATACGTTTCATCATTTTGTCGTTAGTGTTATAACTGTGAATTGAACGTGGATTCAATACTTTAATCCAGATAGAAAATTCAAATTTCAGAATGGAGTCCTTCTAGTTCATCTACTTCCTCTGCAAGGAAAGAAATGTAATCAATTCTCAGAAACCCTGACAATGTTTTTATTTTGACAATTTGCCAAAATGCTTTTAGTTCTGCCAACATATGGCGACTTTAACTTACATGTGAGTAGCGTGTTGGTACAGTTTGAAAAAGAATTAAATCTTTGTCATGCATAGCTTTCAAAGAGGATTTCTTTCTCAATCAGAATCATTTTAATGGCATGGACAGCATGTAAAATTGCCGTGATTTATTGATCTTGGCCGCTATTATAATGTGAAATGTCAATCTCGCTATTCGTTGGTAAAACAGTAGCCCAAGAGTTGGCGATGGGTTGTGATGATTAGCTGTCCTTCTTCTGGTCTTCTTCTATTTAATATTTACTGGCCTGAAAATAAACAACACAGTTTATCGTGCTCAGGAAATTTGCAATTTTCTAAAATGTGCAACACTGTCTTGGATATTACATTCAAAATCCTTACCAAGTAATACTCAAAACCTAAGAGAGGAATATTGTTAAAAGAGTTCATGTAGATTCTGAAATATATTAAAATAATATATTGTCCAAGTTACACAATACAATTCTGAAGAATTACGTTTCTTGTTTTAGTTGCCTTGTCTAACATCATGAAACTGATCAAAATTTCCATGATTGACCCATCAGGTATGGAGTTTTTCAAGGAGTTGACTATCAAGATAATTGACCAACGTAAACACAGTCCTGAAGAAATTAATATTTAATCTCTCTTTTCGAGGAGTGTTTAAGAGTATCATTATGTGTCTTAAAACAATAATAATAAAAAATTACATTTATTCAACATTAGTTATTAATGTCACATGTTTTTCTTCAATAACGAAAGGTTTCCGATGATTTCAGACAAGGCGAATAGACTTCCTTCAGTTGCTACTGGAGATGCCCATGCCCCCCAGTGGCTCAGTGGTATGTCTGCGGACTTACACGCTAAAATCCGGGTTTCGATACCCGTGGTGGGCAGAGCACAGATAGCCCACTGTGTAGCTTTGTGCTTAATTCAAAACAAACAAACAAACAAAGCTACTGGAGACCATGAACAACAAACTGCAGAAATCCAAAGAGGACGTTAAAAATGTCAATAATTATGGATACGAAAAAGAAAACTTAAAATTCTTCAACAACAAGTTATAAAATAAATGTGAGAAAATTTTAAAATGTGTTTAGACTTGACGTAGAAGATCAAATGTAGTAGTTTGAGTTTTGTTTTCACGAGTTTTAAATCACATTTGACAAATGTTATTTGTACGATAATACTGACGATTGTAATAATTTAGCAACTGAAAGTCTAAAATCGTTATGACTAAGTCACTACTTCACTGAATTTGTGGCGACAGTAAACATTTAGTAGTCATGGAAATCACCGTAAACTAATAATATAGATGCTAAACATGTTTGTCGTGATATTATTATCTTAACATACGCAATTGGTTCATGTAACTTGT
Organism: Carcinoscorpius rotundicauda; assembly: GCA_011833715.1. Taxonomy (NCBI): domain Eukaryota; kingdom Metazoa; phylum Arthropoda; class Merostomata; order Xiphosura; family Limulidae; genus Carcinoscorpius; species Carcinoscorpius rotundicauda. Next base: position 10,876,725 of record CM022398.1, on the reverse strand, counting down.
GATTAACCTTGTGTATAATTTTTGGTTAATGAATCTAAAGATTTTTTTTCTTTTGTGAAACTAGCGACTTTAACTTTTGCAGCCTATACAACACTTTCAGAACATAATTACACATAAAACATAAAAATATATATATACATGTTTCTTACAGTAGTGTTTAACATGCCAACAATAAAATAAATGCCATAATTATTTCTAAAGTTGAAAAAAAACTAATAATAATAATAAAAAACAAATAAATAGCTGATGAAGTGAACATTTATGAAAAATACAACAAGCTGAGAGAAAATACTCCGTATTGTATTAAAGAATACCTGAGTTACGTGAGACAACTGCACACCTTCTTGTACACAGAATTTATCTTTCCATACAAATAAAAAAAGGTCTTGAACACCCATCAGCATCCTGTGAAAAATAACGAAGTAGGAAAAAACAACAACAAAAACAAATGAAAGAAGAGGAAACAATAAAAAATGCATTATGAAAGCATGTAAAACTAAATATTATAGGTTACGGTTTTCTATCATCTTTTCATTTTTTATTATTATCATAATAATTTGTTTTCTTAATTTTGCACAAAGCTACACGAGGGCTATCTGCTCTAGTTGTTCCTAATTTAGCAGTGTAAGATTAGACAGAGGCAGCTAGTCATAACCACCTACCGCCCACTCTTGGGCTACTCTTTTACCAACGAATAGTGAGATTGACTGTCACGTTATAACGCCCCCACGGCTGGGAGGGCAAGCATGTCTGGTGCGATGAGGATTCAAACACGTGACTTTCAGATTACGGGTCAAACACTTTAACCCACCTGGCCATGTCAGGCGCTAATAATGTGTGAAGTGATAAATCCAGGAACAATATTTCAAAATCTCTGGCAGCTAATATTGAAACAAGAATACTAAATAAGAATTTATTCAGTATAATACATAAGAGATTTTCTTTAACAGGTATATACTCAACATAAACTAACTGGATCAGTAGATAGTTGCAAAATTTACAGTTTTGATTTCAAAATTTTTCATTTTCTTCTATCAGTAAGATAAAGCTACATTAGTGCAAGGTGGAAGGGATATTTGTCTAAACGTTGCAACAAAGTTTATCCTGAACCTCACTAAGTAAACCCACAGAACATAAATTTAAATTGTATGAATAGTTTGATACTGACAGCAAAAACAAACATATAAAAAATAAATGCTTACTTCACATCTATTTCCATACAAAACGGTAACTTTGTGTTTTTAGTACATTATTTTGTGGTTTACATAGCATTATAATTTAAAACGTTAAAATACAATCACGTTGGCAGATTGATTTAGAAATATTTGTGAAATCGGTTAGAACATTTTGAAATCCATTTTAAAACGGCCTCATCTCTGCATCTGGAAAGGTTTACCAGACAAATATGCAAATGAGATTACACATATACGGCAAAACATTCAGAATTTTCAGTTTTAACATTTTTGACAAATGACAAACCTAATTTAATATAGCCATCAAAACAAGTTATAGTTATTCAATTTTAACGTGTATTTAATTATGAATCTGAATGACTGGTGTTCTTTTTTTTTTTTTAATGTGCAAACTCTGTGTTTGAGTTTTTAGAGAAAACCACACAGAGCTATTTGCTGTGTCAGCTGCAGAGAATTGATTGTAACATTGCAAATCAATAAACTTACCACTGTTCCACCAAGGGAATATACAAAGTAACTTAATTTTCTTTGTTTGTGAAGATACTGTTCACAGTTTTGTATGTAATTCCAAGAAGCAGAGCCCTATTATTCGGTTTTCATGATTGCATTAATTCACAGTGAAACTAGAATTTAGTTACATGAATGACTTTTACAGTAAATGTCGTGCAGAGAATTGTAGAGGTTAGATTTAGCAAAAAATTATTTCGTACTAACTTCAAGTCCTTCACATTGACACAGTGAAACACACTTCCAAAATAAAAATGCACAAACTTAAAAAAGAGTAAAAAATGCATTTTGTATAATTATCTGAAATATTCATTTTAGAATTAGATAAGAAATCATACATTTATGTGAGATGCTGTTAAATGAGATAAAACAAAAATGATAATATTAAATAATTTAAAAGTAAACTTTCAAACATTTACATAATTCAATCACTTCTTACACTCATTCAGCAAAGTAAATCAATATAAAATCAAAGCTCACCACAACAGCTCTCTAATCACTTGTCTTTCTGTCAGAACAATGTTTTGTCCTTTCACATAAAATTCTAAAGTTTCTTCTAATGTTACGTATTTTTTGATGTTTTATGTTCTTTGTAGACTAGACGCAACAGAAAAACGCAGATAACAGCTTGTATAATTTATTACACTAAACTATTAACAAATATAAACAGATATAACAAATTATATAATAACAGTGACAGATATTAAGTTATAACATTCGAAATTAATTACAAAACAAAATAATATTAGTTTCAAACTTCAAAATAAATCACCATACAAAACGGTACTGGCCTGTATCTAATGTAATGATCTAAAATTAAAGTCTCAAATTCCAGTCTAGGGTGTGAATTTGGTCCCACGAAGTAATTCCGAAACAGTTCACAGTTCAATGAAATCGCCGTCTCTCAGCTCAAACAGTAATTCAGATGTATCGTAGAGATTGACGAAATAAAATTACAGCTTCCGTAGATCTAATTTCAATCACAAATCCAAGTTGAATATTCACAGCAAACACTTAATCTTTCTCAAATAACTAACTTTCTTTTTATGAAGTGAAACTGGTGTCTGAATCTCACTCTTTCTCTTCGAATAAAAACTGATGACTCTCTCTCCCTCGAATAAAACTGATGACTGATGACTCAATCTGTCTCTTGTCACCGTCGTTTATACCGATAGGCCTATTTCTCGAACAATCTTGCAATTTCCATACAACTCCAGAGCTATCCACGCATATCCGTTCTTGCACGAGACTACACTTCTATCCAGGAAGTCACCAGCACTCATTTACAAACATGTGATTGGTCTACTTAATTCGAGAAAGTTCTAAAAATGTTACCCTAAATAAATAACATATTTTAGTTTAAACTTCGAAACAATAATATCAATATGGAAAAATGAATAATACAAATGAAAATTCAAACACAATACGACATGTTGTCGTTTACAAAATATTTACACATATACATAACACTAAATAATGTTCCCTGAAATAAAAACCAGTGTTGTTAGATAAACATACTTAACTTGTTACAAAGGATAGGGTATTTAACAACCATCAAAACTGTAATTTGTACAAAAAACTTCAAAAGTTTCGTAGTCTATTACACAATTGTGCCAACTATGTACTGATAATGGTTAACTACCAGGAGTTCAAAAGAATTTTCAAATATTAATTCTGCTACACACACAGAGAAATGTGTAATACACAGAAAAAAGTGGAACTGAAAAAAATATAACCACACAGAGCAATGAATGACTAACTACATTAGTGTCTGTGTACTTATTTGTTTCTGTACATACATGAAGTAACATACATATTAAGATTTCGAGGAGTTAATATACAAAAAGACATAAAACGTTGGAAAACTGCTTATAAGCATTTCCTGAATTTTCATTTAAATGGGATTTTACGTACTACTCCAGTATATCTAGTATTACTATCATTAATTTATATTTCAATATAAAACACTGAAAAAACGTCAATTCAAAAACTGAAGTAATTAAACAGAATAATAACTATTCTGGTGGTGATTTATTCATACCAATCAGTATTTTTGTTTGGAAATAATTATGATAGTTCATAAATTTAAAATTCCTTTTAAATAATTTGGAGTAGTTTTCTGTTATAAGGTTGGACTGAAATATGTATCATCTGTTGATATCTCGAGTCATTTGTGGGCGTGTTTTCTTATAGCAAAGCCACATCAGACTATGTGCTGAGCTCACCAATGAAAATTGAAACCCTGATTTCAGCATTGTACATTTGTAGACTTACTACTGTACTGGCTGGGAATTTGAGCCGTTTGATTTCTGTTTCAAATAAACAGATATTATGGGAAACGTTTAGTGATGATACCTAGAAATTTCACATTTCTTTACACAAATATTGGGATAAACATAGAGTCTATTTACATAAATAAATCACATACAAACTACTAAAACATACTTATGTGTTAAAAATTCAATTGCTTTCAATTAATATTAACTCCAAGCAAACAGAAGATCACAAAATACACTTCTATTAAACACAGTAAAACCTGTCTAAGGTGGAATTGCATGGGACTGAGTAAATTTTCTGGCTTACAGGCAGTGAACATGCATTTCATTAATTATACATAGTTTTTTGAGTGGAACATTATACTTTTTTGACTCAAGGAAAGTAAGAAGACATTTGTGAATAAAGTTATTATACTGTTTAAGTTATATTTATTAGAATAAGAACAAAAAATAGATATTCAAAATATATGTACATACACAAAATCTTAATCAAATTTATTTGAAGTGTCCAATTTCAACTGTTTTGTTTCTTTAATGGGCTTTCTCATGAGGTTAAAAGAGAACACTAATTCTATGGCCTTTCCATGAAGTTTATTTCCCCCCTTTATTTTTGCACACAATTTATTAGAATTAATATATCTTAACACTTGTGATAAAGTAAGAATTTCTATTTCCTCACTATCTTTTCCATTTTGTTCATCTTCTGAATCTTTCACACTGTTACCATCTTGTGATTCTATTATAGATTTTAAATCAATTTCATCAGTTTCTGTTGAAACATTTTTATCAATGTTCACAGAATCATATGGATTTTCACTAGTTTCTCTAGTTTTCCATCAGTAAATGAGACCAAAAGTACAGTCAGTTGTTCGTACGAATAGCGACCTCCTTTAAAAATGACGACAGAAAAAAGAACAGAATATATTTAACCAATACTTACTGTTACAAAATCCCCCAGAATTTATTAATATTTAATCAAAAACATTTTTTCTGCCTTACTCAGGTTCTAATCCTACTTGTTGATAGATGAGGTAGGTGAAAGATAGTTTTCTGTCTGCGTTATGTAGGTTCCACCACATAAAGGGCTTTTTATAAGAGAAATCTGAGATAAAGCTGCAAAATTTTGATATTTCCTGCTTGTACAGGTTTCCACCTTATGCAGTTTCCAGCTTAGACAGGTTTTACTGTTCTTTTTTCAAGAAGAAATTTAATTTGTGACTGGAAATAAAATTATAAATTACAAAAGCAACATCACAAAATTCAAATTCTGACAGACAAAACATAAAGTTTAGAAGTACCAGAAATGTACTTCCAATAAACATGTGGCTGTAATATCACAAAAATCTGATGTAAAATTGTTGAAGTAAGGGGTAGGGGGGAGAGGAATAGAAAATGGCTCAAAGGCAAAAACAAAAAAATATTTAAAATCAAATGAATATAGAAGCAAAAATACCGAATGCTCAGTAAAGGAATCCATGTGAATTCACATTATGTAAGCCTAACAAGCCTTAATATTCAATGACAAAACCCAAGCAAAAAAAACTCTTGAAGCAAAGATTGTGAAGCTGATATCCATCAGAAACATTAAAATAGACAACAAACCATATTGAAGAAATGACAATTTGTTCTTCACAATGGGTTTCCAAGAAACAACAGCAGAATACATGCACTCCAAAATTATTACAGTGGTAAACGATGTTTTAATTCTTAATGGAAAAAAACTCAGGCCTGTAATAAAATGGCTTAAGTCTTAAGCTAAGGTTGTTAAGTTGGGAATTTCTAGAAAGTTAACATAAAAAAAGCAAACATCATAGAAATGTGACAATATATTTCTGAAAAAGGAATTTCAACCATAACTTGAGTTTACTGTCTTCGGCTTGTTGCTATATCAACCTTTACTATCTCTCTTCAATGAGGGTAACTCCCATTATACCTTATCCTAAAAGCTGAGTAAAAGAATCATTTGTAAGTGATAAATAATGAAATATACTCATGTAAATTACTTTTTCATTTACATTGGCTTGTTTTAGTAAATAGCAAGCATTACTGATAAAGATATTCTATAACTACAGTAGTGCAAATCTTACTGTACTGATAACAAGCAACAGTATACAACTACATTACTGTTGCATTTCTATAAAATTTAAACAAAAATTTGATATTATTTCTTCATTATGAGGATGCTACATTACCATTCTTTAACAAAATTTGATACCCAGCAATTACTAAGAGGCTCTGAATGTTGGGCTGATGCTTTGGACCAGTATGAAGGTTGAATGTTTTATGTCAACCATGAATATCCAGATATAGAATGAAGGGAAAAAGTAGAGTCTATTTCAGGAGTTTCTGGAGAAGATAATTTTCCTTTTCCATAAGAACAAATGTCTATTCCTGAATCGTCCCTTCCAGGAGGGTATTTTTGTATATTTACATCTGTCGGTTCTTCTTTTTCACCCTCGAGGTCTTCATCATCAGTGAGATACACCTGATAAAGTTTGAAAATGTAAGTTCATTATGAGACATTCCAATGTATTTGCAACTTACCTGGACTATAAAGTTATAATTTTCCATTACTGCTAATGTATCTGATAGGTACTTACCTCTTCTTACAAGACTAGCTATTCTTATCCAGTGGTGCTCATCTACATGTAAACATTTTCTTTATGCATACCACAAATTTCCTACTTCTTTGAACTGAAATCAACTGATTACAGCATGTCTCACATGCAAATAACTGTGCATCACTTCTCAACCAATAGGAGTGTGACATACTTGTGTGACTCCCTCTATACACTTGTACTGAATTATCACTTTTGGCCGTTTTTGCACATAAAAAATATCAAATTTTGTCTTATTCACAAACAAATATGGTAACACCTATATAATGCTTAAGGTATTTAATCTATGCTGTAATTTCTTTGAGAGGTTCTTAATAGGACGTTAATACAAAACTACGACTAAGTACCCAGTGGGGCACAACAAAAGAGAACCACGATATCAGATGTTCGGATGGGAAAGTCACCAAAATCTTAAAATATGTGTTTTCAGCAGTGACTTTCATTGTCAGTAAAACATTCATGATTTCAAACACCAAACTGAGAAACTGAAGCATTTTATAAAATAACTGGATAAAATGTTAAAGTAAACTGGAAATTTAGCAGTTTCCTATTTTATATGTTTCTTCTTACAGAAATAAATCTTTAGTTTGTGCACACTTTCTAATGTTTCTGAAAAAATGAATACAAATTCCATGTAGATGTGCTTTTAAAAGAAAACACTTATGTCAGATTAATGTGCCACCAAACAAATTACCATGAAATGTGGTAACTAAAGATATATTTTCTTAAAAAACATCAAGAAACATACGTGTGAAAACTAACACTGTTTTAACACAACACTGAAAAAAAAAATTAAAACCTTATAATGATCCATTTCTGTCTGTAATCACGGGTTTTCTTTCCAAGATTTTCATCTCGTCAAAATATTTTACTTATTTTTACAGTTCATTATTTACGCACATCACGACAGCTGTCATTAACACATAATAAATTATGTACATTTCAAACACAATAAGAGAAATTCTTTTTTGTTTACCTCTGGGCTGTAGGAGAACTTTGACACTAATTCTTCACCCTCCAGCAAGTAGGTACCCCAATCAATATCTTCACTAACATTAACTGCACCTTTAGGAATCATAGTCTTCATATAGTTCAAAATACACACTTAAAGGAACAGTAAAAACTTTTCTTTCATAGACAACAATTAATGGTCCATTTTTAACTCTATGTGAAACAAACAAAAAATACTGTTGTCATGAAAACAGAAATGTTGACATTTTAATTTTTAAAAAAATATAAAAAGCAGTACTTTAAATAAAGTTTTGACCTAAACACTTCATGGTTTACAATGTTTTAAAGGCCTCTTTCACAAATTTTTTGAAATATTCTAGAAACTAATAGAAATGGTTTATTTCAATAAGCCATGATCAATGCATCATTGCTCTAAATGTATTATTATGTAAAACATACAACATAAAACAGTTATATATGAGATGATCTTGAAACACTTACATCATCAAATCTGAAAAACATTTTCAAGCTTTATTAAAGCATGTTTTTCTACCTTTTTTTGGTAACAAAGTGCAGTAAATGTTATTGAAGAAAATTCAATTGGTTTAGTTTGTTTTCACACAACGTTACATGAGAGCTCTATGTGCTAGCCATCACTAATTTAACAGTGAAGGATTAGAGAAAAGGCAGCTAGTCATCACCACTCACTGCCAACTTTTGGGCTACTCTTTTACCAACGATTGGTGGGGTTGACCATCACATTATAATGTCCCCACAGCTGAAAGGACAAGCTTGTTTTGTGAGATTAGGATACAAACTTCTGGCCCTCAGACTGTGTGTTGAGCAACCTAACCACCTGGCCATGTCAGGCCAGAAAATACAAGAAGCAGAAAGTAAGTCTACTTATTATTAATAATGATTTTGGAATTATAAACTCCTAACTATTAATAATAATTATATTAGAATTGTTTCCACCAGCAAATATCAGGTTTCATGACAAATGAGCACATTCTATCAAATATCACTCATATTTTAGTACAAATTTTCTTTCTTAACAATTAAACTGAATCTAACTTTTATTTATTTTTAAAATGTTTAAAAATGATCTAGGGATAATTTACAATAGATATAAGAGTCATAGATTACATTACATTTATCCTTGAACACCAATCTTGGTGTATAATTGCAGTTCGCGGGAGACTTGGAAATACATAGTAACAGAGAAAGGACAGAAAATCAACTGTTATAAAACAGTCACATTTTACTACTTTCAGAACATTTTTTATACAGCATGAAATGTAGTCAGTCAAACACTGAATTTAATCCTAAATGTACAAACATTTTATTTTATTTACTATCGGCAATGATTCAATGGACTTTTACAGTCTAAATGGTACATCACTATGTGTATTAAGTAAATACTGGTTCTGGACAAAAGCTAGGTCTACTTTAAATACCGAAGAACATACGTACACTGACATTCTATACCATTTTAATATAGTAATACATTATCTACAGTTATGAAATAATCATTTGATCTCAGTAACTCTTTAATACTATCAAAATTATTATTCTGCATTTAAACTAGAGTCTTCTGAATTGTGTTTAGAACACAAACTCAACATGGAACTAATCCTATAGATAATACACACAGTTTAATTATATAAACATAAGGTACTTCACTCGTATTTTATACACAGCAATAAGTTAAATAAAAAAAGCCAAATGTAAAGATGAGAAATAAAATTTTTAAAGTTTCTCGTTTGCTGTATGATAAACTCACCGAATTAAACAAGAGATAAAAAAAATTAATTTCCTTTAAGAAAACCTGTGATGATTTATGTTTACAAAGTATGTTTACTGGTTGGAACTCATTGGGCTGTTTTCAAATATGCTACAAGCTGATCACACTAACTGTTAAAAAGTTGCATTTATATTACAATTATTTATCCATAATTTGGAGTACTTCTGTCAGAATTATTTTCACAACATTAATAACTATCACCATATCACAGCAATGACAAATATACTGAATCATTTGAGGTGTGTACAATGAACATCAAAAACATTGTTTCTAATGATTACTATTTTTGATTCTCTAATTTAAGTCCTATGAGAAAAAAAAAGACATTAGTTGAATATAATAATTTAATAAGTCTTAAAATTAATTATTTAAATTAACTATTAATCCAGCTCTAGTTACAAGCCTATTACACCAGAGGGCATTTTAGGAATGTCACCATTATTAAAGTTTTTGTTTTTATAGGCTGCATAATAAATGTGGAGGCAATATGATATGACTGGCAGATATCAGAATTCCTACTCTGATCTGAAATATACACGATTTTATCAAAAATTAAAGTTTATAAACAAGTACTTAACTTACAGAATACTATTAGCACAAAATTTAATTCCGAAATCAGTAGAGCTGTCAATAATATCAGATACATTGAATTTACACATTTTATAGTATGATATACACGGAATAAAATATAAAGAAAACATGGATATAACCTGACTGAGGTGTAATATTCTCACACTATCCAGAAGTTGGGTGGTTAAGCTCTTAATGGATCTGGCTTTTTAATAGTGTCCATGAATGTGAAATTTTTCATACAGACTGAAAATTATTAGAACTCTTTCTGAAAATGACTTCAAATTGAGAAGCACATCCACTTTACATTTACAAAACAAATAACAATTGATAATATAATTATAGCATTGTTATTGTTTTGAATTAAGCAGAAAGTTACACAATGGGCTATCTGTGCTCTGCCCACCACGAGTTTCGAAACCTGGTTTTTAGCGTCGTAAGTCCACAGACATACCACTGAGCCATTGGGGGGCAATAATTATAGCAAGTACTTTTAATTTTCATACATTAACCAAATCATACACAAAAATTTGATTTTTTTCACGAGACAAAATAGATTAAGCTAGAAACTAGTAAGTTAAACAAAATGTCGATAAAACACTGTTCAGACTAAAAACTTTATTTCTTGGATTGTGATGTTTATCTTAGCTCAATAAGATTATGTACAACACTTAAGGATTTTAACCAAAAACATGACTAAAAATCAAAATGGAAGTATGAGAAAAATTAAAAATAAATATCTATATCTTACAGTAAACAGAGAACATGAAAACTCAGCACTTTATTAAATAATGAAAATTTTATATGCAAAAAACGGCTCTTTTGCATATTTTCGGTCGAAGAAGGTCGAAACGTTGTTCGCTCTTCTATTTGAAGTGTTTTCTGAGCCCAAAAGAGCCGTTTTTTGCATATAAAATTCTCAACAAGTGGGTTTCTCGACATCACTGATTGTTAAATAATGAAAGTTCTGAACCAGTTACATGTTAATAACAAGTCATGACAAAGTGAACATCAAATGTAACAATCATAAACAAAGTAGTCATGTAATAATAATATTTTGTGATTAATTTTCATGTAATAACATTCGTGATATTACTGTAACAACTTAAAACTATAGTTTTTAATTTCTAGGTTTTATATGAATACTAACAGATGTGCAAGCAAATATAAGGCATCAGATTCAGTCTTAAATTTGGTTATAGACCAACAGTCATGAAAAATGCTATTAACTGTTGACCACAACAAAAATTCTGATGTACATCAGACATACAACGTGGCAAATATGTAACATCATCAAAACTCATGTACATAATCCAACAACCGGTGGCATCAGAATGTTGTTCACTGTACACGCCTCATAGGGATCACTTTAATGTAATTTTAAGCACCTAGGCACAATCCACTCAACATGATCAAGTTGAATTATTCTTATTGTGTTATGAAGTGAACATAAAAGGTGTTGCTTACTTTTGTATAGGTTATTATCATGTACATATGTGTAATGGTGTTAAATGTCATAATTTCTTGGGTTATATCATGACTTACCCATCTATAGTCTTCTGTACTTGATGACTATTGACGTCTAAGAATCGATGATATTTGAAATTGGAATCAACAAACTCAGTACAAAGTTGAAAATTCTGGTCATTATCCTGAATACAAAATCTGTATTACAACACTAGGAACTTAATGATTTTAACATACTGTTTCGGGACAACAAAAGACTTATTGGACCTTCTATGCTGTCTTTGTTTCTAAACTAAAACTATTAAATAATAATAAAGAAAAAACAGTTAAAACTAGTATTCCCAATCATTACTGCTTCCAGTCATTTCAACAATTCAGTGGTCATTACTGTGTCATTATGAATTTTAATTAATTATAACTTGTTGAAGCAAGTCAATAAATTTCAATATTCAAAAAAATAATCAACAAATCAAAATCAGTGTTTCTAATTATTATTATTGATAATTCTTCTAACCATTCATGTATCATGAGAGAATAACTGACCAGTTGAATGTTTTTGATTGATACGACCAATAACTTTCTAACATATTTATGATTGCCAAATTTTCAAACTGTCCACATAAGACTGAAGAACACAAAAATATAATTGCTCCAGAAACTGGGTAGATAGAAAAAATCAAAGGGTTGTTATTTATGTAGTTCACACAAAGTTGATTAGAGTCACAAGTGAGGTACTTCAGTTTTAAGACCTTTATTCTTTTTGATTTAATAAAATACACAGTTAAAGGGAAGGTCAACAAAATTATTTAAAACTTGTGATAAGATTATGACATAGTCTGTTAGTTGTGATGAGTATTGAAAAGAGAATGTTCATTTACACATGAATTTAGTTTATTTGGTGATTTGAGAAATTAACAGGTGGATTTTCTATTAAAATACATACAAGGTGACGTATGTGAGAAAACACTAAAATCTACATCAACAGGATGGAGCTCACATTTTAAATATTCACTATATAACCAATATTACCCTTTTTTAAATTTTCGTACTCTAATAATCTACGAGCCAATATTTCAAAGGAGTTTTTGTCATTAAAATAGTCTAAACTTAACCATTATTCAATTACACCCCTATACAGTGTACCCTAATCTTCACTCTTATAACTCAATGAATAATTTATTCGACCATTAAGGTACGTATTATATTTTTATTAATACTGTTTATGAATTACAGTGTCACCTTCAAACCAGTTAATCTTTCAATAAGTTTCCGTGAAAATTTTTCTATTTTAGCATCTCTATTTCTTTTAAAATTCTCTCTTTTGGAAAACAACGGTGCCATATCTTAACCTGATAGACATTTAATGCAAAAAGATATTTAATTCGAGAAGACCGAATATCCTAATTTTATTGGAATGGTCCCAGCTACAGTTAAAATTTATTATTTAATTATTACTAAACATAACAACGAAAGGATCAAGGAATCAATGGCATTTGGGTATTCTGCCCTGGAGGATCAGGTTCTCTTTGACCTCTTCCTCCTTCCTGAACTTATTTTCCTTAACTGTTTGTATATTAGGTCCTTCTCAGGGCAATGTCCATATATGTGGCTCTTATACAGTTTTAACTATTTATATTATTCACAGTAAGTCAAGTTAGCTGGTGGCATTTTTTTTTTAAATACATAAATATGTAAACTATAAATATCAATATTTAAAGTTTATATACATACATATTTTACTTTAATTTCTTTATCTTTATATTTAAAATATATATTAATTGGGGAGAGATATTTAGGACTTTCTTCATCGTGTATGAGGTACCTGTCTAGTTCGCATAGTAATTCATTTTTCATCCAGTTTTTATTAAAGTACCTAATTGTAATATGTAGGAGTCTATCTGATATGGTTGGTATGTTCGAGTATTTATGAATGAATTTAGATGATATTGATCTTGGGACTCTGCATGCAGTTGTGAGAAGTGTTAATATGTAGGAGTTAAATTAAATGTTTAAGTACAGATTCTGTTATTTCCGCGCGTTGGAATAAAGCGCGCACTCTACTAATACGTATCGTTTTGCCAAATTGTAAATAAAAATAATAAAACACAAAATAATGAGCTACATCAATTACAATAATCTCTAAGACAGAATTTTTCAAGCATTATGATGTGAAATACAGAAAATAAGTTTTTCGTTCAAAATACATCATAATCCTTTTAAAATAACTGATTTAGACAAATTTATCTGTAATGTGATGTGATTTTGATAAACAAAAATAGCTACATGGTTGACAAAGCTTTTCTGCCTTTCGTTTTGGGTGTGTTATAACTTGGTCGTTGAGACTCGATGCTATGTTAAATTATGTTGTTTTGAATCTTGCGCAAAGCAACTCAAGGGCTATCTGTGCTAGCCGTTCCTAATTTAGTAGTGTAAGACTAGATGGAAGGCAACTAATCATCACTACCCACCGCCAACTCTTGAGCAACTCTTTTACCAATGAATAGTGGGATTGACCGTAAATTTATAACGTCCCCACGGCTGAAAGGGCTAGCATGTTTGGTGCGAACAGGATTCGAACCCTTGGATTACGAGTCGAACGCCTTAACATACCTGGCCATGCTGGTCCCGTTGAGGCTCTATCACCATTCGTTGGTAAAAGAATAACCCAAGAATTGGCAGTGATTGGTGACGACTAGCTCTTTTACACTTCTAACGGAGACAGCCCTCTAGTAGCTTTGCGCGAAATTCAGAACAAACCACAAACCTTCCAAAAACTCGAATTTAAGCAAGCGAGTCATACAAAAGAAATCAAAGCTTGAAAGATATTAAAATCCGTATTGATAGTTAAAGATGATATTGAGTAAATGATAAGTATTAAGTAGACACACAATCTTAGAGCTTGTATTATATATTAGTTTAATGAGGTTTCATCACAGGTATTGTTTACTGCACAATAGGTTGTCTGTGCTATTCCCACCACGGGTATCTAAACTCTGTTTGAAGTGTTGTAAAGTTACTGGAATACTATTGTGCCACTGGGGAAAGGATCCCTTACAAATGTTCTCCTCATATGAGTGCATCGATTTTTGTTCAGTTCTGTTTTTTGATCCATTCACATATATTTTTCTTTCCATAATCAGACCCACAGCAATGCGAGAGTAGATTTTGTGATAAGTAACATCAATATTTTCGTAACCATTTAGGCACGAGAATGCATAACAATGGGAACATGATACAAAAGTAAATGGTGACGTGAAGCTATTATATCAGTGATTTATTATCACATTATGATTTTGTGCAAGAAGTACTTTTTCAGTGTTCTTAAAGAAACATTAAATTTCGCGATATAGCATGATTTGGTGGTTAGGACGCTAGCCTCGCCACCTGTAAGTCAAGGGTTCGAATTTCTATTACCAAACATGTTCGCACTTTCAGAAGTAGAGGTGTTGAAACATAAAGGTCAGTCCCACTATTCGTAGATAAAATAATAGTTGAAAAGTTGGCAGATAGATGTCTTCAATCCAATCTGTTGCTTCTAAATTACATATAACTAGCGCAAATATCCTTTGTGTAGTTTTACGCAAATTTGAAATTAATGAAACCATTGTTGCTGTTGTTTCTGAATTAAGCACAACGCTATACAATGGGCTATCTGTGCTCTGCCCACCACGGGTATCGAAACCCGGATTTTAGCCTGTAAGTCCGCAGACATACCGCTTTAATGAAATCAACATTCAGTTTATATATTGGTGTGTGTATATTATATATATATATACGTGAAATAACATAATTTTTTCTTTCATCAGTTACTCCTCTAGTTCGTTTCACCCCGAATTATTAAATAAAACTAAAAATATGTTATCGCTAGCTTACAAATCACAAACAACTAAATCAGTACATATCAATAATAACGATAATAACAGTGCCTGTGTAGCGTTATCACTTCTAGGGCGATGTGCATTGTCCTTGACTTTTGATCTTAGTATAGCACGTGTGTATATATATATATATATAGTGTATATACGTATATATATGTACAGAAGACGTGTTTTCTATCAGTGTGCTCTTTATGTTCTTCATTAGGAAGTTGTTTAACTATGGATCTTCCAACATTGCCATCCATCCTCCCTTGGTTTCTTTGCGCTGTTGCAGTAATCATCGGACTTTACAGGTGAATAAACAGTTTCTATATAATTTATGTTGAAACGTGAATTCAACAGCTTTATAGTACCGTTTTAAATAGTTTTATAAATTAAAATAGAATAAACTGTTTCGCTGAGTAATATCTTTTAAATGTCGGTGGTATTACTAGCGGAGAGTTGATGTATAAAATACCAGTTTCAAACACCAGTGTTTGAAGATGGTTAGTTAGTTTTTTTATATCTTATTATCCAGCTATCTCACCAGGAACTATGGCTTTTGGGAATCAAAAGGAATTCCTACCGCTGAAACGAAATTTCCTTTGGAGAATTTATGGAAAGGGTACAAAATGGTAAGTAGAAACACGTGGCAACAAATTGTATGCAGATTAGAAGTTACCAGGGGGTTACTTTATTTGTATTAAGGGTTGCCTGGTAAAGGGAGATAAAAGATATCATGAGGAGCTGCGAAGAGATTACTAGAATCAAATCTGGTACCGAATTTAATGTTCCTGGCTCTTTCACATTACAATGTTTTCAACTGTAACGGTTGTTGTTGTTTAGAATTAAGCACAAATCTACACAATGGGCTATCTGAGCTCTGCTCACAACGGGTATCGAAACCCGGATTTTAGCGTGTAAGTCTGCAGACATACCGTTGAGCCACTGGGGGGCCAATTGTAATCGAGAAGTGTAATATAATATTGTTATTATAGAATAGAGATAACAATAAAAAATGAAATTAAACTTTCTGGTGAGGAAGTTTATAAAAGATCAAACGTACTATTTGGTTACACACGAGTGGTCGAAGTGTTGGCAGTCAGTGTTGTTTTCTGGGTTCCTTTATCTTTTGTGAAACTTCAACATTTTGGATGGCTGTGTGAAGTTGTATCTGCTCAAACTAAAGTACGTTTGATTAAGATTTATGAAAATTATTTATTTTTCTGAACACTGACAACTTAAAGTAGAACATTATATTACCTTTGTTTTTCTAGCCTCTCCATATTTTGGAACAAGATAAGTATGTGAAATATGGACGATTATTCGAGTAAGTATTTATATAAGTAATCATAATATAATATTAATCTAGCTGATGTTATACGGAAAATTTCTTTTTATTACGCGATGTGCAAATTTATACTTCATGAATTTTTATTCTGTAGCCCTTAGTAGCTCAGCGTTATGTCTGCGTACTTACACGCTAAAATCCGGGTTTCGATACCCGTGGTGGGCAGAGCATAGTTAGCCCATTGTGTAGCTTTGTGCTTAATTAAAAAAAACCCAGTGGCTCAGCGGTAGTGTCTGCTGACTTACACACTAAAATCCGGGTTTCGATACCCGTGGTGGGCAGAGCATAGAGAGCCCATTCTGCAGCTTTGTGCTTAATTTTAAATAACAACTTAATTTAAAAAATACATTTATTCTGTATGTATGTAGATTTACAATACGGGACACGAATTTTCCATTTAGCCTCTGGTTCTCATTACGGAGAACTTTATATTTTTCAATTCTCAGTGTGCAGATATGACGTCATGAATAAGTCACACGCGGATCTAATGCACAAGCTTCATCTATGTAAATATAACAGTACTGACTGTTGTATGCCCATGTAAATACTTCGCATGGAGTGGATGGATGTTTACTTAAATTACTGTGTAGGATCATTAAATGCAGGTTGAAATACACACAAGTCTAACACCGTTACTTCACTTACTTTTAACGGGTCTTCATCACATTTTTCATAAAGTGTTGCTGGTTCCATGAGGATATACATTTTTCCCACTACTACAGCGATACGTCTACGGATTTACAAAACGAGTGCTCATGTATTAGTTGGATCTCTTCACCAACCTTCGCGGCTCTTTAATTTTTCTCCATATTCTTGTTAATTACAACGTTGGTCATCTCTATCATCCGCTAAGTAGCCAAGAGACCCGCCCTCTCCAAATTAGAATAAAACGAGAGGATATATTTATTACCATGATATTACAATGTAATATAAATATGAGCTACGTAGCAACATCTAAATTTAACGATGTAATTGTGAAATAAAACAAAAGAAACAACAGCAATGGAAAACATAAATCTGTGGTAAAATATATACATGTTGTTTTTCGTTGCATGGTTGTAGTCTTCTTGGTCTAAGATCTGAAAAGGAAATGTTTATAAAGATTAAGTGGTTGCATTTTACTAGCTTTATAGAGATGTGTCTTGGTGTAAGATATGTGTCAATAGGTTGTTTTGACGTTTCTGAATAGTTCATACATGTATTTTTAACTGTTACACATTATCATGTTATCATATAGAATGGTATAGTTTTATCTTTGTCATATTTATTTTAAGCATGTCAGAAAAGTGATTATTTAGATCTAATCTTCTACTAAAAAGTGATTCTCAACAATTTAACAGAGTTAAATCTAATAATATCTTTGTTTTTATTTTTAC